>SKCR01032776.1:0-421744 GCA_019454045.1 Zanthoxylum bungeanum | reverse complement strand
AAGCTTGAAGCTTTGAGCTTCCATGGAGTCTTTCATGGCCGATTATTGGAGCCTCAAAACAGCCCCCCAACCGAGCAGCCACTGCATGAGGAGGAAGCTATTGCCGAGCTTGGAGGGAGGCAAAAACGCAACTTGTTCTTCATTTCATCAAAAACCCGTTCAATGTGAGTTTATTCCGCACCTCCTTTGATGTGTATTCACTCGTTTTTATGCATGTTTATGATCTTGGGACTTGATTGAAACTCAACAATGGTATCTTGAGCTATTGGTTGCATAAAACGAATTAGGGTTCTTGAGCAAAATTTGGGGCTTTTTTATTTAAGCATGATTTTTACAAATTGTTTGTTTAAGAATGCTGTGTATATGAATAATTAGAGTTATATGTAATCAATTTGATGAAAAATTAATTGGATTGATTTTCCCCAATTGCTTAATATTGGCCAAAACTTTAATTTGGGTAAACTCAATTTGAGCATCAAATGATTAATTGTTTAGTATAGTATGCTTGAATGAGGTTGAATTGATGTTGTGCATAATCAATTTCATGAAATTTGGTTGGATCCATTTTTCCCTAATTTTGGGCATGACAAATTTGGGTAAACTTGATTTTGAGCATGTTTAATGAAATTGGATGATTTAGAATGCTTAAATGTTGTTTAATTGATGATTGATTAGATCAATTTGATGAAAAAGTGTTTGGAACAATTTTCCCCAATTTGCTTGTGATGGCCGAGGCCGAATTTGGCAAGTGCCCTATTGTCTTGGATTTTTGATTTTTTTTTGTTCATTGGATGACTTGGAAATCATTTAGGGATGTTGAATTTATGTTTAATTTGGTTCAATTGGATTGAATGTGATTTGGGCATAATTTCCCTCTTTGGCCGAGACACTTGAAGCATGAAATTGGGTTTGATTTTGATTTAATTATGTTGGACATGATTAATTGATGTTAAGCATGATTAATTGGACAAATTTGATGTTTTGGAAACTTTGATTTGGGCAATTAATAATGCTATACACTTTAGGTAATTTAATTTGAAAATTTGGAATTTTTGAAATTAAATTATTGGGCTTAAAATTGGATTTGGGCTTTCAAAGTTGTTATTGGGTTTATTGGACTTTGTTGTACAAAGTTGGTTTAGGCCAAAATTGGTTGGATCCAATTAGGCCCAAAACCGCTTCCAAAAGGCCCAAATGCGACTAATGAACCTTTAACGTTTAATTGGGCCTAATGGGCCTAAATTAATTTATGGGCTTATGGGGTAACTCCCGGATTGGACTTGGTTGCGGGTTTGACCGAGTTGACCAAAAGTCCACGCCTCAAGAAATTAATTAAAAGCCCATTGGACTTTAATTAAATTAATATTGGATATTAATCGGGCTTTGAGACCCGTAACGATTAAATTTGGAATTTAAGTCGTAACGGTTATTTATAAAGTGTAATATTTAATTTGGAATTAAATAATGAATTAGAATTAAATACGTATTAAAATTGGATTTAATCATGTAATTTAATTTATTTTGAGAAATCGTACTTTGAGTACGTGTTCGCAATACGAGTTTGACTCGAACAAAATCAAATCTTTGTTTGAACATTGGATGATCACTAATTATCAAGATTAATTAATTGGATTAGATTGATTGATAACATGCTTGTATGAATACATGGTTGTGATGTTTGAATAATGTATATGGATGGATATTAGCGGGTGGGGCGATTTTAGAAATTGTTGTAATAAATTTGATTTATTAATTGGACCTCCGTGTCCAGCCTTATCTCCTATTTCTTTGTATTCTCTTCTCACCTATTCCCCTCCATGTAAATGAGGTTTCTTTAGAAGTGTAGTGTAACGGGTAGAAGTAAATACATGTGCTAGCTTTGGAGAGAGAAAATGAGAGATTTGATCTAGGATCAATGTAAAGTATCCATCCGCATATCATTATTATTTTATCATATGCGCTTTATTATGTGTTTAGAATGCATGTTTAAGGGTGTATGATGATGAGACCTTAACAAAGATAATAAAATTGGTAGCCAATTTGCACGCGAAAAACCCTCGTTAAATATCAAGCGTTTATTTTCCTTCCATTGAGTGATTCTTACTCAAGATCCGAGATTGGCAGGGGTTGTTGGCCAAAGTCAAGCCATTGTCCGTCGAAGATGTGTTTTAATCACGAGGCTTTGTTCCATATCGGTGTCGTGTCCAAGTTGTGGTTTGTTGGCCAAAGTCAAGACCACTTCTTGTCCATTGACATTGATTACGAAGCTTCCATGTCAATGGGTCCGCGCTTGACTGGGATCACTAGGTTTGTTGTGCCAAAGCCAAGGCTAGTTGATTCAGAGAAAAAGGTTAGGGTATACATTCGATGTATAGGCATATATAAGATATGTTTGGGACTTGGATGTCCACCTACTGGATCTAGGAGTTGGATGAGATCCAATTGATCTTAGAGATCTACCTAGTTAATTATCATACAATTTGTTGGCCAAAGTCAAGATTGTGTGATATTTAACGGGATCCTAGCCCACTAGGAAACACGGTTTCCCGAGTACTCGACAGAGGGTTAGAGGCTCGACGAAAAATAGTGGGAGGTAAGAATTGAATTTGCAATACTCGTTCAATTACTCGCCATACGCGCTCATTTAAATTTTTTCGTCATTAGATTAAATGTTAGTTGGACTAATATTTAAATTGTTTTAATAAACAGTTGGACTGTATATACTTGATTATATATAATTGGATTATATTAATCAATATATTTGAATTAATTAATTTCAGTTTACAGTTGATTTTATAATTGGATTATAGTAATCAATGTAATTGAGGTTAATTAATTTGGATTATATTTGATTATATAGTTGGACTATTATAATCATTATAATATATATAGTACCACTAATCGTTGATTAAATAGTTGGACTATTGTAATCAAGATAAAATTGAAAAGTTGGATATTTAAAATATAATCTGGGATTGAAATATTTTAAATGATTTAATTTTCAAATTGGGAATAAATAATAGGTTACTTTATTTGATAAAATAACTTATTATACCTTAAGCCCAAAATTAAGCAAAATAAGTAGAGCGTAAAATCTTTGGAAGATTTATGTGATGATGACATTAATGCTTAATTTAATATACTTGTCATAAATCTAATTTTAGATTTAAGAAGTATTAAAATTGTAATTTATAATTCTTGGAAAATTAATTGACTATTCTAGAGGAGATAAAGTCAAAGTTTGCAATTGGGCATGTAGCACGAGGTGCACATCGTTTCGATATTCTAAGAAACCAAGGCTTGGCCTAAGGTTTCTGAAATATTGAAAGGATAATTGACATATCCCAAAGTGACTACCATTTGGATATGGCAGACACGAAGGAATTAAAGAAAGGGCGAGGCTCTAACTTTAAAAATATTTGTCTTAGTTATGTTTACAGCTAGTATTGAAATTAGATTTTAAATACTTAGTGTGGTACATAAAATATATGTATTGATGTTCAGAATCTGCTTTGAGCAGGATACTGACTTCAGCTGAGATTGCTCTGCGAATCGGAACGGGACGAAAGTCGCTTTTGTTTCGTCCGTAGATACCTAAGTTTAGGAACTACCATTTGGGTATATACTTAAATTAGGAACTGTTATAATGTAACTAGTTTGACTAGAGACATTATCTCTATATCAGTGTTTAATCCGTTGCGGAATAAAACCTTATATTATAGAACACTAAGTGTTTTATTATATAAAGATGATACTGAGATAAATACATTAGATGTAAATAACAGAATTATATTTTGAATATAAATAAATCTCAAAACATATAAAATGACAAATAAATAGGCTCAAATTGATTTGATCAATAGAGACTTATTTGTGGCATTGTTGTCTAGGACACAATTTAACGAGACTCGTATATCCACACTTTTGAAGAGTGGGTACTAGGACTGATTTGACTATTCAAATAAGGTCTGCGAATCTAGTTATTAGGTAAAGTACCTAAAATACTATTTGCTTGGTAATAGTAAAAGGGCACCGATCTGTCAGCCCTATTCATGGTGAAAGTAAGTGGGCCCATATCTAGCTAGGCTAGATGTGAACATGAATATTTTGTGACCCTAAAACGGATGTGGCATCACGTTATGGTTGTTGGAAAGTCTAATCCATGTCCAAGATCAAAAGCACAAGCAAAAATATATAAAAGAATGAACTTATTGAAGTATGGCGGAATCAATACTCACAAAAACGGAATGTGGATGCGTTTGATGAAATAAAAACTTGCTCCTTTGTGCAGTGAAGGATTCGGCAAGCAGAAAAGAGAAGCTCCAAGCTATATTTGATCCTTCCAAGCTCTAAGATGAGTTTCCCATAACACTTGTATGATCCCTTGATGTTGCTAGCCAAAGTTGTGCATTAGAGTTCCAAACTTGTACACTTTCTTCTGTCTTGCCACAAAACAAATGAAGAATTGGAGAGCCAAAACAATGCCCACTGTTCGGTAATTTGAGAGAGAAAGAAGATATGATTTTTGTCTCAAAAATCAATTTATATTTATGTCATAATAATTATTAAATAATAATATACTTATGACACAAACCATGCAAAGGCTTAGAGTGTCTAACACTCAATTTCCATGCATTACCCTTGAGTGCTTTGTACAATATCTTCATGCAATACATCAACAATTAAATAATGCAAATAATGACATGTGTCATGTGGGCCCTACACGTTCCAAATGAAAGTGGGCCCACGTGCACTCACGCGTTCGGGTCCGATATTTCCGAAATACCGAACTTACGTCGCGACGTTAATTAAATCGAATTTAAATAAATAATTGCGCCTAGCGAAATTATTATTTACGTCGCTAACGAATTAATTCTAAATTAACTCGTTTGCCCGAATTAAAATCTAATTTTAATTTCGCGTCGAAATCGAATTCCGATTATTATATCGAATATAATAATTTTATGATTAATTCTAAATTAATCGTTCTCTCTCTTTATTTAGTACTTTATCCAAGATAAAGTCTCTCCGTAATTAATCCAAGATTAATCGAGTTTGAATCATACGTCATTGGTGAATCTTCGGGAAGCGACCCAAGAGACCTCTAGATATGTTGGCAGTAAATCCGGTTGTCGAAACTATTCGAACACGTACGTACCAAGTACTACGTTTTCACCGATTTACAAGACAAGGTTAGCTTCTAGCAAAAACGCCATGCCTACCCAATTCTCTAGAAATATTCTTACTGGAATATTAGATCTATAACAGGCGTAGTATACCGTAGTATAGTGTATATCGAACCAGTATCTGATGATCACATGTAAGGCCTGGGGCTGGAGATGTGTCTGCCCCGTACGATACACATATCGGACATCAAGCAACCAGTCTCTTTGAATCGGATAATCCTGACCTAGTCATATTATCCCGATGGTTGCAACCATTATAGAGTACTAGTTCTGTATCCCTCGCGATCATCATCTCCATATGTCTGAAGTGATACTTCCATCTTGACATCACAACCCAGTACACTACGATTCTCGATAAACCCAGAAGAGGTGTACACAGAACCCGTTAAAGCCCTGGACCACCAAAACTAAATTTTACCGATTGTCGTAAGTACTAGCGATGCAAATCTCAGGTTAAGATCATATGCACCTACCCTGAAGCGGACTCCCATAGACACGCAGACATACTACCAATGGGACTCCGCGGGGTCTATCCAGAGCGAAGCTGTTTTCCGTACCATCGGTATAAAACACAACCTCCTACCGCACTGTCATAAGTATCCAATACTTAAATATATGAGAACTATGCCGTTGTGCCCTCACAACATGTACAAGTGCAGTACTAGTCTATTCCGCATTATCGATGTCCAATCTCGATAATACTACGACTAGGGATATTTAATGATTAAACCTTTACGGATTGATACCGTCTCATATCATCACAATCCGGAACTAATCATAGGGACTTTTACCATTTATATATCAAAGTAAATAAATTACAAAACGGTAGGTAAAAGGCAATTTCATCACTACATAGTTAATTTTGTACAATAATACAATATCATTTACAAAATAGTGACGCTATGGGTCATTACTGTCTAACAATGTCCCACTTGGCCTATAGCCAGTCACTCAAGCATCTAATACCTGAACTATGTACATGTCGCTCAAAACTTTTTCCGAGAGGAATAGCCTTCGTCAGCGGATCTGCAATATTATCCTCTGATGCGATCTTCTCGATCTTCACATCGCCACGATGTATGATCTCTCGAATCAGATGGACTCGTCGAAGAACATGTTTGGATCGTTGATGAGACCTTGGTTCCTTAGCCTGTGCTAAGCCCCGCTATTGTCACAATACAATGGAACGGGCTCAGCTGCTAACGACAACTACTCCTAATCCAATTAGGAATTTACGGATCCAAACTGCCTCTTTTGCTGCTTCAGCTGCTGCAATGTACTCCGCTTCAGTCGTTGAATCGGCAACAGTATCTTGCTTGGAAGATTTCCAGCTCACTGCTCCGTTATTCAAGCAAAATATGTACCCGGTTTTGTGACTTGAAGTCGTCTCTGTCGGGTTTGGAAACTTGCATCGGTATACCCAGATACCTCAAGTTCTCCATCTCCATAGATTAAGAAAACATCCTTAGTTCTTTTAAGATACCTAAGGATATTCTTAACCGCCATCCAGTGATCCTGTCCTGGATCGGCCTGATATCGACTGCACATGCTCAAAGCATAGGACACATCAGGTCGTGTACATATCATGGCATACATGATCGATCCGACTGCCGAGGAGAACGGAGTTCGACTCATGTTGTCTCTCTCATCTTGTGTTTTAGGACACATGTCCCTAGATAGAAAGATGCCATGTGATGTTGGCAACAGTCCCTTCTTGGACTGATCCTGTTGAATCTCTTCAACACTTTATCAATATATGTACTCTGGGAGAGTCCAAGTAGCCTTCTAGATCTATCCCGGTAGATCTTTATTCCTAGAATAAAAGCTGCTTCTCCCAGATCTTTCATGGAGAATTTCAATGAAAGCCAAGCTTTCACCGACGTTACATGGGAATGTCATTGCCTATAAGCAATACATCGTCGACATAAAGGACAATAAAAGTCAGTGCACTCCCACTAACCTTCTTATATACACAAGGATCATCTACGTTTTGAATGAAATCATATTCTTTTATGACCTCATCAAAACGTTGGTTCCATGACCTCGATGCTTGCTTCAGTCAATAAATGGACCGATTTAACTTACAAACCTTGTTTGCAAGTCTTGGTGCGATAAAACCGTCAGGTTGTTGCATATAAACATCCTCCAACAGGTTTCCGTTAAGGAAAGCGGTTTTAACGTCCATCTGCCATATTTCGTAATCGTAATATGCAGCTATTGCAAGCATTATCCGAATGGATTTAATCATGGCAACGGGTGAGAAAGTTTCGTCATAATCAACTCCAAGTTGTTGACGATACCCCTTCGCTACGAGCCTAGCTTTGTACGTTTGTACGTTGCCATCCATGTCTGTCTTCTTCTTGAAGACCCATTTGCATCCAATAGGCTTTACGCCTTCTGGTGCATCAACCAGTGTCCAAACTTGGTTGGTATACATGGAATCCATTTCGACCTTCATGGCCTCTTGCCATAAAGTGGATTCGATACCTTGTATCGCTTCCTCATACGTAGCCGGTTCAGTATCCTCAATAGTTAATATCTACATGAGGTGAGATCAGGAATCCATACCTCTCAGGTATTACCCTGACTCTCTCCGACCTACGCAGTCCTTGTGTAATTGAAGATTGTGGTTCAGTCTCATCCTGGATGGACTGTTCATGTTCCGTTCTCGATTCATTGCCAGGAACAGTATCACTACGACTTTCATCGAGTTCTACTTTCCTCCCACTAAACACTGCATTTAGGAATTCCTTCTCAAGGAAAACCGCATGTAGAGCAACAAATACTTTGTTCTCTTTTGGGTTATAGAAGTAATATCCTTTGGTTTCCTTAGGATATCCAACAAATAGGCATTTATTGATTTGGGTTCAAGTTTGGTACCTTCCAAACGTTTGACGTATGCCCAGCAACCCCAAATCTTCAGGAATGAGAAACCTGGTTTTTTCTGTTAGACATTATGTCCCATAGCGTCACTGTTTGTAAATGATATTGTATTATTGTACAAAATTAAACTATGTGATAATGAAATTGCCTTTTGCCGTTTTGTAATTTTATTTACTTTGATATATAAATGGCCAAAAGTCCATATGATTAGTACTGGATTGAGATGATATGAGACAGTATCAATCCATAAGGTTTAATCATTAAATATCCCTAGCCGTAGTATTATCGAGACTGGACATCGCTAATGCGGAATAGGCTAGTATTGCGCTTGTGCACGTTGTGAGGGCACAACGGCCATAGTCTCATATATTTAAGTATTGGATACTTATGCAAGTGCGATAGGAGGTTGTGTTTTACCGATGGTACGGAAAAAGCTTCGCTCTGGATAGACCCCGCGGAATCCCATTGGTAGTATGTCTATGTGTCTATGGGAGGCCGCATCAGGGTAGGTGTATATGGTCTTAACCTGAGACTTACATCGCTAGTACTTGCGACAATCGGTAAAAACTTTGGTTTTGGTGGTTGGGGACCTTAACCGGTTCTGTGTACACCTCTTCTGGGTTTATCGAGAAGCGTAGTGTACTGGATGTGATGTCAAGATGGAAGTATCGCTTCAGACATATGGAGGTGATGATCATGCAGGGCACAGAACTAGTACTCTATAAAAGGTTGCAACCGTCGGGACAATAGGACCAGGTCAGGATTGTCCGATTTTTAAAGAGACTAGTTGCTTGATGTCCGATATATGTTTCGTACGGGGCAGACACATCTCCAGCCCTAGGCCTAGCATTGATCATCCGATACTGGATCGATATACGCAATACTACGGTATACTACGCTTGATACAGATCTTATATTCCTATAAGAATATTTCTGGAGAATTGGGTAGGCATGGCGCTTTGCTAGAAGCCAACCTTGTCTTGTAAATCGGTAAAGACGTAGTACGAGGTACGTACGTGTTCGGATTATCCGACGACCGTATTTACTGCCAAAATATCCGGAGATCTCTGGGTCGCTTCCTGAAGATTCACCTATGATATTTGATTCGGACTTAATTAATCTTGGATTAATTGCGGAGAGAAACTTTATCTTGGATAAAGTGCCTAATTTAGAGAGGAGAACGATTAATTGGAATTAATCGATTAAAATTATTGTATTCGATATAATAATCGAAATTCGATTTCGACGTGAAATTAAAATTAGATTTTAATTCGGGCATACGAGTTAATTTAGAATTAATTCGTTAGCGACGTAAATAATAATTTCGCCAGGCGCAATTATTTATTTAAATTCGGTTTAATTAACGTCGCGACGTAAGCTCGGTATTTCGGAAATATCAAAACCGAACGCGTGAATGGACGTGGGCCCACTTTCATTGGGAAACGTGTGGGGCCCACATGACACTTGTCAGTATATGCATTATTAATTGATAAGGCATTGCATGGTGATAGTGTGCATTACACTCTAATGCATTGCATGGAGTTTGAGTGTTTGACACTCTAAGCCATTGCATGGTTGTGTCATAGATTTATTATTAATTTAATAAAATTATGGCCATAAATATAAATTGATTTTTGGTTAAAACAAAATCAATACACAAAACTCTTTCTCTCTCAAATTTCTTCACATTGCCGTGATGAACTCCATGGAAGGAAAAAGGAAGATTTGATCTTCTATTCTCCATTTTTGCTAGCCACAAGCAAGGGATCAAAAGAGGTGATCGGGAAACCATCAAAGAGCTTGGAATACAAAAGCTTGGAGCTTCAAGTCTTCTCCTCCTCTTGGCCGAATCTTCCAACACTTGGAGCTTCCACCATTTGATCATCTTCTTCATCACATAGCTTTGTAAGTATGATTCCGCCATGCTTCAAGTCTTATATATATATTCAATTATAGTATTTCACATGCTTAATCTTTGTTGGGACATATTATAGAAACCAACACTTTCTGTCCATATCTCATACGGAGTCTGTTCAACAGACTTTGACGGAACCCTATTCAAAATAAGAATTGCACTTTCTAATGCATGTCCCCAGAAGGATATAGGCAGCTCAGTGCGACTCATCATCGACCTTACCATGTCAAGCAAGGTTCGGTTTCTCCGTTCAGACACACCATTTAATTGTGGTGTTCCAGGAGGAGTCCATTGTGAAAGAATACCATATTCTTTCAAGTAATCTTGAAACTCATTACTTAAGTATTCGCCACCACGGTCCAACCGTAATGTTTTAATACTCTTGCCTGTTTGTTTTCAACTTCGTGTCGAAACTCTTTGAATTTCTCAAAAGTTTCCGACTTGTGTGCATCATTAGATACACATAACCATAACGTGATGCATCATCCGTAAAGGTTACGAAGTATCGATATCCACCTCTAGCCTGGCTAGACATGGGCCCACAAACGTCACTATGAACGAGGATAACAGTTCAGTGGCGCGTTCACCTTTACCACTAAAAGTGATTAGGCATTTTGCCTAATAAACAGGATTCGCAGACGTCATATGAATTTGGATCAAATCCGTCCAAGTACCCACTCTTCGAAAGTGTGGATATGCGAGTCTTGTTTATGTGTCCCAGACGACAATGCCACAAATAAGTTTCTTCTTGTGGATTACTCATTTTGAGCCTTTTGTTTGTTATTTTACATTTTGGAGATTTATTTATATTCAAAATATAAAGACCATTATTTGCATCAGCACTGCAAATTTCTGCATCATTCATATATAAATAACACCTGGTGTTTTTAAATACAAAGTGTACCCATACTGGGTTAACAAAGATACAGAAATAATATTCCTAGTTAAACTAGGAACAAAATAACAGTCATTTAGTTTAAGTACATGCCCCGAGGGCAGTTCCAAAACAAAAGTGCCTACGGCCAAAACAGCAACAGAAGTTCCATTTCCAACTCGTAGATCTACCTCCCCCGAAGCCAGTCTCCTGCTATCATGCAGATCCTGCACATCAGTACAAATATGAGAACCACAGCCAGAATCAAAAATCCAATTTTTATTAAGACTAGAAGTAGTCATATTTATCTCAATAACAAACATACCTGAGGCCGGAGCCTTGCCCTCCTGTATGTCCTCCTTATGTCCCTTGTTCATGCGGCAGTCACGCTTCCAGTGACCTCTCTTGCCGCATTTCAGGCAAACATCTTGAGACTTGTCCCTTGGCTTCCCAGAAGCCTTTGTTGACTTGGCCTTGCCTTTGTTCTTATGCTTTTTCTTCTTAACACCCCCAGTTGCCTTGAGCCCAACTTTCGGCGTTTGAGATGTTGTTGCAAAGTGCGCCTCGCGCTTGTTGCCTTTCAGAAGTTCTTTCTCTGACTCCTTGAGAATCGACAATAACTCTCCAAGAGTGTCATCCGAATTCATCAGTTTGTAGTTGATGACAATCTGTTTCCAAGTATCGGGTAGTGACTGTAGAAGTGCATCTATAGCCAGCTCAGACTCCAAGACTATACCCATATTAGCCAGTTCATCAATATCGGCTATCATTTGAGTCCCATGGACCTCAACAGAACTACCATCAGTCATACGGGAGCAAAATATTTCTTCACTAACTCGTACCTCGCCATCCGCTTATTAGTGCGGTGAAGATCTTGCAATCTTGCCATCATATTATAAGGATCCAAGTCCCTATTTTTGGCGACGAAAGTGTTGAGTCATTGAAGCAAGCATGATCGACTGAGCCGTGTCACAAATCATCACTGTGAGTTTTCCATAACTCCAGCTCAAGTGGCTCAGTGGGCTTAGGCCCGAGAGGTCTTTGTATCGTATACAGTATCCTCTCCGCCCCAAGGACTATCCTTAGGTTCATTTCCCAATCAGTGAAGTTTGTCCCCTTAAAGACATTGTCACCCATGATGATGTCTCGGACATTTACCTTGCTTGCCATCTTAACTACGATAGTCCAACTATCTAGTTAACGATATAAATGGGTACAGTCAAACTGTTACAAGAAAAATAACATTTTATTAGTCCAACTAATGTTAAAAAATTGACGAAATAATTTTGTAAGCGCGTAAAGCTAAGTATCTGAATGAAATTGCAAACTCAATACTAGCCTCCCACTATTTTCTACAAGTCTCTAACCCTCTGTTGAGTACTCGGGAAATCCAATTTCCTAGTGGGCTAGGATCCGTTAAATAACACACAACCTTGACTTTGGCCAACAAGTTGTATGATATTTAACTAGGTAGATCTCGAAGATCAATTGGATCCCATCCAATTCCTAGATCCGGTAGGTGGACATCCAAGTCCAAAACATATATATCTAATACATACGTCATGTATCCAATACTCATAATACATTTTCCTACCATTTCCTCTGAATCAACTAAGCCTTGGCTTTGGAACAACAAACCTAATGATTCCAGTTAAGCGGGACCCATTGACAAGGAAAGTTTCGTAATCAATGTCGATGGACAAGAAGTGATCTTGACTTTGGCCAACAAATCACAACTTGGACAGGACACCGATGTGGAACAAAACTCTCATGATTCAAACACATCATCAATTGACAAAGGTCTTGACTTTGGCCAACAAACCAATGCCAATTTCGGATCTTGAGAAAGAATCATTCAACGGAAGGAAAATCGCTTAATATTGTTTGAGGGATTTTTCGCGTAATTGGCAACCAATTATTTATCTTGTTAGGTCTCATCATCATACAACCCTTAAGCATGCTTCTAAAACATCATAAAGCACGTAAAGTAAAGTAATAGTGATATGCGGATGGATATATAAACAACTTGTTCCTAGAACAAATCACTCCCTTTCCTCTCCCCGCTAGCACTATTCTACTTCTACCCAATTACATAATACAATAAGAGAAACCTCATTTACATTGAGGGGAATTAGGTGAGAAGAGAATACAAAGAGATAAAGAGATAAGGCTGGACACGCAGGTCCAATTTATAAATTCCCAAATTTACAATAATTTCTAAAATTACCCTTCCCTTCTAATATCCATCCGATATACACTATTCATACAACACATCCACATTCATTCATTCATTCAAGGCATGTTATACAACCAATCAAATCCAATTAATTAGTCTTTAATTAGGTGACAATACAATGTTCAAACAATTGTTTGCATTGCGCGAGTCCACTCGTTTTGAGAATAAATACATATGGTATGAATTCACGAATTATATCGAACTACTCGTTAAATCCAATTTAAGTCGTATTCAATACTAATCCTATATTTTAATTCTAAATTAAATATTTACACTTTTATTGTGCTTTTAAACTTAGATTCCAAATCTAGTTCTATTGGGTCTCAAAGCCCAACTAACATCTAATGTCCGTTTAATTAAAGTCTGATGGGCTTTCTATTGATTTCATTAGGCTTGGGCCTGGTCAATGTGGGTCAAAACCCAATTTCCAAGCCCAATAAGGAATCACCCTCATTTGCCATAAAATCAATATCAAGCCCATAAGGCCCAATTAAACATAAAAGCCCATTTATTACATTTGGACTTAAATGGTGTGATTTAGGCCCATTTTGGATCCAATCCAAATGGTCCAAATCTACTTGGCCCAACCAAGCCCATTTATGACCAAATAAATAGTTTTAGGCCCAATTCCAATTTAAGCCCAATTAACCAATTTTAAAATTCCAAATTTTATAACTTAATTAATTAAAGTGTATTTTCATGATTAATCCTTTAAATCAATATTCCCAAAAATCAAATTAATCTATTAATCATATTTTTTATCTTAAATACATGTCCAACATATTTAATCAAAAAATCAGTCCCTAATCTTCATCAAGGCATTCGGCCAAGGTGATTAAAAATGGTTCCGATTTCGTTTTCAATCCAATCGAGTTACAAATCATCATCTCCAATTTATTTTCAAGTCATCCAATGTCTTAAAATTAAAAAATCATCTAGTCCACATGCTTGCATGTATTCGGCCAAGCCTCATTTGGGTTGGAAAAATTAATCCAATTTATTTTCCATGAAATTGATGATGTATAATCTATTTAACATACATCTAAGCATATTTAATCAAGCAAACTCATCAAATCATGCTTCAAAAACAATTTTCCCCAAATAACATCCTAATATATTTGCATGCTTTTTAAGCTCAATGATACCATTGTTGGAAGTCTAATCCATGTCCCAAGATCAAAAGCACAAGCAAAATAATATAAAAGAATGAACTATATTGAAGTATGGCGGAATCAATACTCACAAAAACGGAATGTGGATGCGTTTGATGAAATAAAACTTGCTCCTTTGTGCAGTGAAGGATTCGGCCAAGCAAAAAAGAGAAGCTCCAAGCTATATTTGATCCTTCCAAGCTCTAAGATGAGTTTCCCATAACACCTTGTATGATCCCTTGATGTTGCTAGCCAAAGTTGTGCATTAGAGTTCCAAACTTGTACACTTTCTTCTTGTCTTGCTGCCACAAAACAAATGAAGAATTGGAGAGCCAAACAATGCCCACTGTTTCGGTAATTTGAGAGAGGAAAGAAGATATGATTTTTGTCTCAAAAATCAATTTATATTTATGTCATAATAATTATTAAATAATAATATACTTATGACACAAACCATGCAAAGGCTTAGAGTGCTAACACTCAATTTCCATGCATTACCCTTGAGTGCTTTGTACACATCTTCATGCAATACATCAACAATTAAATAATGCAAATAATGACATGGTCATGTGGGCCCTACACGTTTCCAAATGAAAGTGGGCCCACGTGCACTCACGCGTTCAGGTCCGATATTTCCGAAATACCGAACTTACGTCGCGACGTTAATTAAATCGAATTTAAATAAATAATTGCGCCTAGCGAAATTATTATTTACGTCGCTAACGAATTAATTCTAAATTAACTCGTTTGCCCGAATTAAAATCTAATTTTAATTTCGCGTCGAAATCGAATTCCGATTATTATATCGAATATAATAATTTTACGATTAATTCTAAATTAATCGTTCTCTCTCTTTATTTAGTACTTTATCCAAGATAAAGTCTCTCCGTAATTAATCCAAGATTAATCGAGTTTGAATCATACGTCATTGGTGAATCTTCGGGAAGCGACCCAAGAGACCTCTAGATATGTTGGCAGTAAATCCGTTGTCGAACTATTCGAACACGTACGTACCAAGTACTACGTTTTTACCGATTTACAAGACAAGGTTAGCTTCTAGCAAAACGCCATGCCTACCCAATTCTCTCTAGAAATATTCTTACTGGAATATAGATCTATAACAGGCGTAGTATACCGTAGTATAGTGTATATCGAACCAGTATCTGATGATCACATGTAAGGCCTGGGGCTGGAGATGTGTCTGCCCCGTACGATACACATATCAGACATCAAGCAACCAGTCTCTTTGAATCGGATAATCCTGACCTAGTCATATTATCCCGATGGTTGCAACCATTATAGAGTACTAGTTCTGTATTCCTCGCGATCATCATCTCCATATGTCTGAAGTGATACTTTCCATCTTGACATCACACCCAGTACACTACGATTCTCGATAAACCCAGAAGAGGTGTACACAGAACCCGTTAAAGCCCTGGACCACCAAAACTAAATTTTACCGATTGTCGTAAGTACTAGCGATGCAAATCTCAGGTTAAGATCATATGCACCTACCCTGAAGCGGACTCCCATAGACACGCAGACATACTACCAATGGGACTCCGCGGGGTCTATCCAGAGCGAAGCTGTTTTCCGTACCATCGGTAAAACACAACCTCCTACCGCACTTGCATAAGTATCCAATACTTTAAATATATGAGAACTATGCCGTTGTGCCCTCACAACATGCACAAGTGCAGTACTAGTCTATTCCGCATTATCGATGTCCAATCTCGATAATACTACGACTAGGGATATTTAATGATTAACCTTTACGGATTGATACCGTCTCATATCATCACAATTCGGAACTAATCATAGGGACTTTTACCATTTATATATCAAAGTAAATAAATTACAAAACGGTAAAGGCAATTTCATCACTACATAGTTAATTTTGTACAATAATACAATATCATTTACAAAATAGTGACGCTATGGGTCATTACTGTCTAACAATGGTTATGTGTTTCTTTTGAAGAACACAAATCGGAAACTTTTAGAGTTTCGACACGAAATAGACAAACAGATCGGCTATAGTATTATGCCGCCACGGTAAGACCGTATTGGAAAATACTTAAGCAGTAAGTTTCATATGTACTTGAAAGAGTATAGTATTCTTTCAAATGAGGACTCCTCCAGGAACACGTCAAAGTGACGGTATGTCCGAACGGATTAACCGAATCATGTTAGACATGATAAGATTAATCAAGAGTCGCTCTGAGCTACCATTTCCTTCAACGGATAAGTTTTAACAGTGCAATACTTATTTAGAATAAGGTTCCATAAAATCTGTTTGACAGATGTCATATAGGATATGAACAGGGAAGAACAAGGTTTCTCATTCCTGATAATTTGGGTATGCCAGGCATAACGTTTGGATGATACCAAACTAAGGACCCAAATTGGATAAGTGCCAATATCGGTTATCCTAAGGGAAACCTTAAGTATAGTACTTGTAAATCTCACATGAGTACAATGTGATTGTTGCTCACCATAACGTTTTTTCTGAGAGGAATACCGATATGCAGTGGTCAGTGGGAGGATAGTGATACTCGATGAAATCGGAGTAATACTGTTCTAGGCACGAAGTCCTTAATGGAACACAAATAGTTCATCAATGATGAAACTGTACCATAATCTTCGAATACACAAGAACTGAGTAGATCGGATAGAGTCAGAAAACAACCTAGGTTATGGGTTTCTGATCTAACCTCATAAAGATGTCAATCTTATGAAGGTATATCCACCGACTACGTTTTGGGAAGTGATACGAGGTATCGACTCCCTATTATGGCAAAGTGCCATGAGTCCGAAATGGATTCCATGTATAACAACTATTTTGGATACTAGTTGTTGTACCACAAGGCATTGTGCCTATTGGTACATTAAACGTCTTCAAGGAAGACATACATGGAAGGCAACATACCAACGTACAAAGCTGGGCTTTTGACGGAAAGGTATCGTTATCAACATTGTGTTAATAACGATTCAACCTTTTACCTGTTGCCATGGTAAATCCATTTTGAAGATGCTTGTCGATAACTGCATATTTCATTTATGAAATTTGTCAGTTGCAGATCAAAATCGCTTTCCTGAAAAGGAAACCTTTTGGAGATGCTTACAACATCCTAACGATTTGTATAACGACAAACAAGGTTTGCAGGTTATTCGATCCATGTTTGGATTGAAGTAAGCATAGGTTCTAGGAATTATCGTTTTGATGTAATCATAATGGAGTATGATTTATTCAAAACGAAATGATTCTTGTGTATATAAGGAGGTTAGTGGGAGATCACTGATAATTAAATTCCCATAAAACAATCGGTGAAAGCTTGGCTTCATAGAAATTCTCCGTAAAATTCTGGGGAGTAACAACCTTTATTCAAGGAATAAAGATCTACAGGGATAGATTTGGAGTTGTTAACACTCTGGAAATTGTACATTTAAAATGTACTTGTATTGGTGTCTCATACGCTTCGAGCATATGGAGTCACAATCGGGTCAATCCAAGTGATAGTCACTGGATTGAAGATTAAGAACATCTGTTAGTATCTGAGAGAACTAAAGATGTTGTCTTAAACTATGGAGATGGAGAACTTGAAGTGACTAGGATCACTGCTGCAAGTTTCCAAACCGGTAAATATTGCGGTACTATAAAAGTTTGAACACTGGGAAAGTGAGCTGGAAATATTCCGAGCAAGATAACTGTTGCCGAATTAACAACAAATGCGGATTATTGCTGCAGCTGAGGCAGCAATAGAAGCATTGGATCGATAATAAATCTAATTAAATTAGATATAGTTCTTTTTAGCAGCTGAGCTAGGCGTCAGCACAGGCTAAGGAAATTAAAGTCTCATCGACGATCCAGATATATACTTCTATATCATCTGATTCGTTCGGATCATACATCGTGGCGATGTGATGATCGTATAAATCGCGTCAGAAGATAATTACGCAAATCCATTGACGAAAACCTTTCCTCAGCAATTGAGCGAACCGTACATAGTTCGGGTGTTAGACACTCGAGTGACTGGCTATGTGCCAAGTGGGAGATTGTTGGACAAAATGACCCATACCGTCACTATTTGTACAGATCACGGTGTTGTTGTACAAATTAACTATGTGACAAGGAAATTGCACTCTCATCATTTGTGATTAGATCACCATAAATGTATAAATGAAGAGAGGTCCATATGATTAGTTCCTGGATTGAGAATGATATGAGACAGTATCAATCCCCGAAGGATTAATCATTAAATATCCCTAGCCGAGTATTATCGAGACAGGACATCGATAATGCAGAATAGGCTAGTATTGCACTTGTGCGCGTTGTGAGGGCACAACGGCATATTCTCATATATATAAGTATTGGATACTTATGCAAGTGCGATAGGAGGCCGTGTTTCACCGAGGTACGGGAAACAGCTTCGCTCTGGATAGACCCCTCGGAATCCCATTGGTATTATGACTATGTGGTCTCTGGGAGGCCGAAATCAAGGTAGGTGTGTATAGTCTTAACCTGAGACTTGCATCGCTAATACTTACGATAATCGATAGACTTTGGTCTTGGTGGTACAGGGCTTTAACCGGTTCTGCGTACACCACTTATGGGTTTATCAGAGAGTCGTAGTGTATTGGGTGTGATGTCAAGACGGAAGTATCACTTCAGTCATATTGGAGATGATGTCACGCAGGATATGGTATTAGTGCTCTTAAGTGTTGCGCAACCAATCAGGATATTGTGACCAGGTCATGATATCCGATTATAGAGACTAGTTACCAGACATCCGACATGTGCTTCGGAAGGGGCAGACTCTTATCCAGCCCCAGCCTAGCACGTGACTATCCGATACTGGGCCGATATACACAATACTACGGTATACTACGCTTGATAAAGATCTATATATTCCTGTAAGAATATTTCTGGAGAATTGGGTAGGCATGGCGCTTGCTAGAAGCCAACCTTGTCTTGTAAATCGGTATAAACGTAGTACGAGGTACTTACGTGTTCGGATAATCCGACGACCGTATTTACTGCCAACATATTCGGAGATCTCATGGGTCGCTTCCTGAAGATTCACCGATGATGTATAACTCGCACTTAATTAATCTAGGATTAATTAGAAGAGAGAGAAAATTAATCTGGGATTAACTGCGGAGAATATTTATCTGGGATAAAATATTAATTAAAAGAGAGAGAACGATTAATTTGGAATTAATCGATAAAATAATATATTTGATATATTATTAGAAATTGGATTTCGACGCGGAATTAAAATTAGATTTTAATTCGTTAGCGACGTGAATAGTGATTTCGCTAGGCGTAATCATTTAATTACGACGCGATGGAAAATTCGTTAATTTGGAATTAGCGAACCCGAGCCCGGGTTATTTGCGAGCGCATTCGCATTTCGAATTCGAGTGCGGCACGCAAGTCAAATCGTTGCGTCAAATCGCTAGTCACATCAAGCGTCAAATCAAATGTCACTTGAGTGATATGACATGTTGTCACTTGATTAGAGTGATTGATGTAGAAGTTGAAAAAGCAACAGTTGCTTTTTACTTTTTGACTTTTGAATTAAAGTAATATATATGTGTTTTATTTAATTTACTTGGTAAATATAATAAACATATATATTAAAGCTTTATCTTCTCTCTCTCACATGCAAGACATACGGTCTTCTTCTTTTCCCTCTCTTTTCTTCTCCCTCTGATTCACGGCTTCACTGCCGATTTCTTCTCTCCAAAATTTTCTTGTTTGACCGAAATTTTGAGAAGCAAATGAAGAAGAGTAGTGCTAGCACACACATGGTTTATATTATGGTGATAGGGAAACGAATTTGTGAGCTTGGAAAGCTTGAAGCTTTGAGCTTCCATGGAGTCTTTCATGGCCGATTATTGGATCCTCAAAACAGCCCCCAACCGAGCAGTCCACTGCATGAGGAAGCTATTGCCGAGCTTGGAGGGAGGCAAAAACGCAACTTGTTCTTCATTTCATCAAAACCCGTTCAATGTGAGTTTATTCCGCATCTCCTTTGAAGTGTATTCACTCGTTTTTATGCATGATTTATGATCTTGGGACTTGATTGAAACTCAACATGGAGGACAAAAGTTTCGGGCAATCCAGAGTTGATCATGTAGGTGGGTGGTGGAATAGAGTGGTAATTTGGTAGGGGGTTCCAATATGTGTTGGGTTGTTCTTTCTCTAGGTCAGGTATTTTGTGAGCATCGATGAGGTTTTGGATTTCATGCCTAAGTCGGGTGCAGTTGTTAGTTTCGTGGCCTCTCCTCTGATGGAAGTGACAATACAAGCTTAGGTCAAGGTTGGGTGGTATAGGATCTGGAAGTGGTTTAGTCTCTAAGGGTTTTAGGAGTCATTGTCCCTTCAACTTCTCAAGCACCTTAGATAACTGCTTCCCCAAGTTAGAGGAATGCCAGTTCTTGATGGCAGCAACCTCGGCAGTAGCGGGTTTAGTCTCAGAATGCCCCCCAAAAGGGGGCAAAAGTTCTTCTATTCTGGCCATAAAACTTTCTGTTTTCAGCCTCCTCTTCTTCAATATCCATAACAGTCTCTCTCAACTGTCGGAAATCAGTAATAATGGAGGTCATCCTCCTCAGCTTACCATAAATAGAGGGCTTGGTGCCCTGGATAATCATCTTAATTTGGTCTTTCTCTGAAGGCTGAGTCTGCATTTTCAAAAGCTGGCTTCTCCAGCGATCCACATACTCTTTGAAACTTTCCTCTGGCTTCTGTTTAGTGATCTCCAAATCACGGAGTGACAAGTCAATCTCTAAGTCTGTAACATATTGCTTCAGAAAAGCATCAGCTAGTTCTCTCTAATATTCCTTAACCTTATTCTCAAGGCTATGATACGAAACCACATGTGCCTCCTCGAGTGACATCCCAAATCTTTTGGACCTGGCGCTGTGATAGGCCCACTGAACTCATGACTGAGACATATTACTGCAAATGGACTCTCGGGTCTCCATTCCCATTAAACTTGGCCATGTCGGGCATTTTAAACTGAGCTGGCAGCTGTTCTCCGAAGGTCATTGCCTCATAATTTAACAGCTCTTCATGTTTACCCCTCTTTTTGCGGGTAACTGTTTCAACCTGATCCCAGAGCTTCTGAAATTCTGCCTGAGACCTAATCACTCTGCATGTTGCATACTCTGCCATGTCATCATCAAAAGTGGGGATATAATCCCCCAACCTATTCAGAGGCTCCTCGCGCCTCACATTCTCATAATTTCCCCCAGCACGAGGTACATCCATATTTGCCATGGCGGTAGTCAAGGCTTGCAACTGTTCGGTAATCTTGGCGAAACCATTCTCTAACTGATCCATATGGGATACCTCATTACTGGATTCACTCATGCTTGTTACTGTTCTTTTAGTGAGTCTTGTCTCTTCTCTAACCCAAACGGTATCTATGATGTCTTTTTGAGACATAGAAGGTGTTAACATGATATATGTATGTATGAGGTGCATGAGATGCATGTAACATATATAACATACTAAATCAACTAAAATTTTCCGACAAATCGGCCTGTTATCATTTTAGAAGCTTTTGGGCTAACTGTCATAGGAGTGAACTCGTCCCAGTTTAAATGGCCCAACGAGTTCACATCTCATGGCAAGGAGCCAAACTAATTCCAAATGGTAATGTTCCGAACACAAGCACAAAGTGGCCCATCAATCACTTAGAAGCCTTTGGCCCAATCGTCATAAAATACGTTCTTGTCCCAGTTTAAATGGCCCAACAAGCCCATATCCCATGACAAATGGTCCAAATGGATCCAAACGACGATGTTCCCAAACACAAGCATAAAAGAAAGATAATGCAAACATAAAACAATGATTTCTATAGAATTGCCCATCAACATTTCAGAAGCTTTGGGCCTAATGGTCATAAGGTACGAACTCGCCCCAATTTTAATGGCCCAGCAAGTTCGCATTTCTGACAATAGTCCAACTGAATCTAAATGAGGATGGTCCACAAGCACATACTCAAGGAAATAATTGTTACTTTAACCATACAACCCCGATCTATGGGTGGGTTCGCAAGAGTGTAGACAAAGGCTCTCACCGGCGAATGATGGCCCACAACTAGGTCTCCCCAATCAAGGGTTCGAGGGACCAAGTGAGCTCACCCTTTTTTATACACTAAGGTATGTGCCAATGAGCTATGGTGTGACTGACTGTCAAATGGATTTCCCATTGTAGATTCCCTAGAGGGAGGGTGGAGCGAGGCTCTCTTAAGTACCATAGCCTCTTAGGCTCTTATTGATTGGTGAAAGGAATAAACAACAAGTCCTCCAAATTAGTCCATCACAATAGGCTACGGGTAGATGGCTATATAGGTGCCTTCACAGCTTTCGCTTCTAGAAAGGTAGTGAATGAAGGAAGACACCAAACCATTACCTAGCCTAAAAATGCCTTTGATTAAACCCCCATTTTATCCACTATAGACACGGTCAATTAGAACATAAATCCAAACATTACAAGATAATATTTCGGGGCCGATTCTCTATCCCCAGTGGAG
Organism: Zanthoxylum bungeanum; assembly: GCA_019454045.1. NCBI lineage: Eukaryota > Viridiplantae > Streptophyta > Magnoliopsida > Sapindales > Rutaceae > Zanthoxylum > Zanthoxylum bungeanum. The sequence continues at coordinate 398,950 of SKCR01032776.1, read as the reverse complement.
TCGCCAGACTGTGGGACACGGGAACTGGGGGACGCATGCTGTTCTAGGTTCGTGGCCTATTCGGGAGTACGGAGTAGCCACGTGAGACTAAACCGGAGAATAATGGAGTCGCCACCCGGTCTAAACCGGGAAAATGAGATTTAAGGTCGCACTCACCCCTCGCAAGGGAAGACCTCAAACCATTGGGTTCGGAATGGTCCCTTACTTATGTCACTTGTAATGAAAGGATTTGTTTAATAATTTAATCAAGCTTAAGTAACACTTATTTCCAAGAGTATCATGCTTCTAAGTTCATATGTGCAAAAATAAAACTTACACCTAAATTTTCATATATCATACATCTAAGATTGCATGCTTGAAAGTACGTCAAAGTAGCAACGAACATACAACTTCATTGGCATATTGTATTCATGGAAACACAAACACACACTAACCACGCAAGCACACATAAAAGCGAATCAAATAATGGCGAACATTTGATTTCATAGACATATCATACTTATACGTGCGGAAGCATAAACAAGAGTCAACTAAGTACATAATGCAAAAAGAAAATTAAGGATGCAATTAGGCATTAAAGTAAGCATGCTATGACGTGGTGCAAAAGAAGATAACTTATATGGACACAAACACACATGTGAGCACTTTTCCAAGTGGTACGTGGAATTGTATCCCAAGTACAGACCGCACTACCGTCCATTCGGAATCGGCTACGGAATTTATGTCTGGGTTTCCATCCGATATACCACAAGAAATAATACTCAAATGCTATCATAACATGGATATATGGATTGTAATACGTTAAGCCAAGACTAAGGTAAATGATGCAACCAATGGAATAAATGTGCTTTTCATTATGATGCGTACAAAGATAAGGATGACTATATGGGATTTCATAATACATGCGTGAATAGAGCAATGATGTGCTAAAAGATAAATGCCATGGCAAGAAGCACGACAAAACATCGTGGTAAAGACTTTTAACCCCTCGATATAGAGGACCTTTAATCCCACTTATTAAGCACATGCGCACATAATAAAATGCATATATAAAGTAAAGAAAATGATATCGGGCGCGTATCTAATTGAACACATCTCACACTCAATCGAATACACCTTATTCGGTGCGGCAAAGCATCATGGTAAATGATTTTAACCTCTTCAATTAGAGGACCTTTCATCGCACTTACTAAGCCCATGCGCAATTAATGCAATGCATATATATGAAACAAAAGTAAATACAAAGATATCCGGCGCGGCGAAGCATCATGGTAAAGGATTTTAACCTCTTCAATTAGAGGACCTTTCATTGCACTTACTAAGCCCATGCGCAATTAACACAACGTATATATATAAAACAAAAGTGAATACAAAGATATTCGGCGCGGCGAAGCATCGTGGTAACGGATTTTAACCTCTTCAATTAGAGGACCTTTCATCACACTTACTAAGCCCATGCGCAATTAACACAACGCATATATATAAAAAAAAAGTGAATACAAAGATATCCGGCGCGACGAATTATCGTGGTAAAGGATTTTAACCTCTTTAATTAGAGGACCTTTCATCGCACTTACTAAGCCCATGCGCAATTAACGCAATGTATATAAAAAATAAAGACCATAATATCGGCTTCGTATACCCGATTGAACACATCTTACATTCAACCGAATATACATCAATCGGCGCGGCAAAGCATCGTGATAAAGGATTTTAACCCCTCAAAATAGGGGACCCTTAATTCAACTTATTAAGCCCATGAGCTCGATCACATCAGGCATAAACAAATAACGTGCGGAATTTAAATGACAAATAACAAGTAAATCAAAGCAACATAAAACAAAAGAATGTGCTGTTTACTCAAGCGGTACGTGGAGTTGTATCCCGAGTACAGATCATACTATCGTCCATTCGGAATCGGCTACAAAATTTATGTCCGGGTTTCCATCCGATATACCGCGAGAGTTGACACATCTTTCATTTTATTCCAAGGCCACAACATACAATATTTCGTAATACATGCATATTTATCTACTCAAGGGCCACAACATGCATTTTAACATAATAATCATGCGAACAATACTCAATAAATAATAAAAATAAAACAGAAAATTAATGTGGAAAATACCCTCAGGTCTAACCTTTCTTGCCGACTTTCGGACTTACGTTTCACGGAGATCGGAAGGGTTAAAGCTCCTCAACTTCTCTGATTCACTAGTTTAGCGTCTTAGCTCACTGTTTTGCTGTTTTGCTTACTGTTTGACCTCTGTTTTGCTGCCGTTTCCTCTGTTTTTCCTGCTTACTATTTCAGGTCTTCAAAGCTACTGTTTTGGGTGTTTAGGGGATTGTTTTGGGGTATTTTGTTTGGGGTTGCTTGCTCACTATTTTTGGGTGGTTTATTGGTCCGTTTTAAGTGTTTTCTGGATTATTTTCGGGGTGATTTAAGGGTGCTGTTTCGGGATAGTTTTAAGGGTAGTTTGGGGAATGTTTTTAGGCTGTGTGATTATGGTTTATGACTGGGATGATGAAGTGTATTTGTTACGTGAGATGATGAAGGCTAGGGGGATGTTGGCTTTGTGGTGAATACTTGTTGCATTGAAGGCTGGCCGAGAGGGCAGGTTATTATCTTGAGTGGGGCTGTGTGCGTCTTTAGTGTAGGTGCCGTGTATTGAGAGATGCATGAGGCAAGTCAAGGGCGTGGCTGTGTGTGTTAATTGCAATGTTAGGCAGTGGACTATTGGCTTTGTGATTAGGGTTTGTGTGTATTGCCGACTAGTGTTTGTAGCTGGGTTTTGTGAGTGCGTGAAGGTGGCAAGCATGAGGGCTATGTCGATGTTTTCATGAGGGCCTTTAGTGTGTGCTGAGGGACGTGAGCTGGGCGTGAAGGCTAGCAGTTAGGCGATTAAGGGCTGATCGAAGGGTTGCCGTGGCTTGTTGGGAGGAGAGAGAGGGAATGCGTGAATGTGTTTAGGGTTATTTTCTTGAGTGAATGGCAGTTTTGTTACATGCGTGAATGGGAGAGCTTCGAGAGGAGGAAGGCTTGGAAAAGTGTTGTTTATATAGAGAAGGGATAGGGCTTCTCCTTGTCTCACAAGGAATGGATTTTGGCATTAAAGAGAGGATTTGATTTGGTGTTGGATAAGGAAATCAATGGATTGAGGGGGGACAAATTTTGGTGAATTAGGAATGTTGAATATTTGATTTGCTTGGTTTAGGAATACAATGTATTTAATTGGTTATGATTGATTTTAATTAGGCATAACATCTCTTTAATTTAGTATATGATATTTTGGATTAGGAAGTTACAATATTTTAATTTGGTATAATTATATTTTATGTCTTATTTAATTTGGTAAATGACTTAATTAATATTTTATTTAGTTAATATTTAATTTAATTAATATTTAATTTAATTTGGGTGTATTTTAGAGGCCATGGGCGTGTGGGCCTAGGTGGGTGTGGGCGTGAACTTTGTCTTGGTAAGCTAGGTGTTGTGTTGGTTTGGTGAGTGGGTTTGGGCCAAGGTTAAATGGTTCTGGATTTTTTAGGCTAAAGATGCTTTAAAACGGAGGTCCAACGAGCGAGCTTGGAGCTAAACAAGTGAATAAAAATCTAATGAAACACCGATTCCATTCTGACGACCGTTTCCCGCAATATCCTTAACTAAAAAGGTAGTGTCTCCAGATGAGACTCATCATAGGGACTCACATGCAAAAATAAAGTGCCTACACCAGTGTAACCCAATTAATCATATTCCTATGTTATCCAAGTTATCGGAATTCATTAAGATTAAGTTCCAATTATGGCTACCCCCGCCCGACAGGTATATTCTTATCCTGTAAGGAAATCTATTAAAGGGTTATCTATCCAGATAATTGACTTAGTTATAAGTCATAACTAGGGCTCGTAAAAAATTAAATAAAATAAAATACATAAATTAAATTGCTGGAAATTCAATGCTGAAAAGTAAATGACGAAAAGTAAAATGCTGAAAAATAAATACTGAAAGTAAATACTGAAAGTAAATGCTGAAAGGTAAAAATATAAAATTACAAATAAAAGAAAGTGCTGAGGTTAAAGGATTCACTTTTATCACTACTATTTTAGATATCTCCCTTAATGTAATTTATTAACTTTACGTGATAATTACCAACCAGCCATATAGGCTATATCCTCATTAAGTAAAATTAATAATAAATTGTCAACCGACCAATCAGGCGGTATCCAATTTAGTCAGGTTAAAACCAATTTCAATAATTACCAACCGACCAATAGTGCGGTATCCTCATTAAGTCAGGTTTTAACTAGTTTATATATTATATTTAAGGGAGATTAATCTAAATATTAGTAATAAAAGCTTTACCTCTTACCCCAGTAGGGGGAGAGTTACCTCATCATTACTGAAAAGTAAAGAAATGAAAGTATTGTGCGTAAAAGTAAATTGCAGAAAGTAAAGAATGAAAAGTAAAGAAAAGAAAGTGCGAAAGCTGAAATTAAATACTGAAAGCTATAAAAAAAACAAGCAAGATACAATCTTCTTAGTATTCTTAAGGAATTACATAGAAGAAATATGAATTGAAATCTGAAAATTCGGCTTCAATTTATAGATTTTTTTTGGTGCACGCGTCGCGACACTCAACCATTACGCGTCGTGACGCACTGATGTGGCACACACTGATTGGATGCTTTGATCTCTTATCTACTGATATGGCGATGAGGAATCTATCGGCCCAATAGAATGCTGACACGTGGCAAATTTGGATGATTAACTGAATAATTGTGCTGACGTGGCGATGACATGGCGTTTGACTGAGTTATTATGCTGACGTCATTGATGTTGGTCTCTAAGGAACAAACCAAGATCTAATAAGCATGAAAAACATGTGAATACGGAAATAAGTATAGCGGAAATATACTCACAATGCTCGGTTGGATGTGTTGATTACAAAACTTTGCTTCCTTTGAAATGCTCCAAGCTTTCTTTGAATGATGTTGAGCTCCAAGCTTGAGTGATTTAAGATTCCAAACTCAATGGGAAGGTTTCCCTATCACCTTTGTATGAACTTCAAGTGCTAGCTTTGGAAGAAAATTGCAACAAAAATCTTCATTTTGCCTTGGGGGGTCACGGCATTGAGGGAGTTTGAGAGGGAGAGTTTTTTTGTTTTGTCTTGTATTTTGTTTCTAAAATAATTACAAAATCAAAAATCAAAAATAGTATATGGTTTATTCAAAACCAAAACAAAAGTATTCAGAGCCAAAAATTCATTTAATGCTCTCAACCACCTCCATCACCAAAAGTGACTTAACTCACATCACTCAAAGTTGATGTGACTTCCATCATAAAAAAGGTGACTAATGATGTGACTTGATGTGGGCCCCACATGATTAAAAATCAGAGTAGGCCCGCAAATACATCCCGTGTTGGACAATTATGACCCATAGCGTCACTATTTGTACAGATCATGGTGTTGTTTTACAAATACTATGTGACAAAGGAAATTGCTCTTCTGTCATTTGTAATTAGATTACCAAAGATATAAATAAATGATAGAAGGTCCATATGATTAGTTCTGCCGATTGAATGATATGAGACAGTATCAACATAAAGGTTTAATCATTAAAATCCCTAGTCATAGTTGTTGGTTTCTATTATATAGGTCCCAAACAAAGATTAAGCATATGAAATACTAAAATGAATATATATAAAAGACTTGAAGCATGGCGGAATCATACTTACAAGTTATGTGTGAAAGAAGATGAACAAAACCTTTGAATCTCCAAGCTCCAAGTTGGTGGTTGGTTTCGGCCAAGGAGAAGAAGAAGACTTGAAGCTCCAAGCTTTTGTATTCCAAGCTCTTTGATGGTTTCCCTAACCTCCTTTTGATCCCTTGCTTGTGCTAGCAAAAATGGAGAATGGAAGATCAAATCTTCCTTTGCCCTTCAATGGTGGAAGTTTCGGCAATTTGAGAGAGAAAAGAGAATGTTGTGATTGATTATTTTGTTTTACCAAAAATCAATTTATATTTATGCCATAATTTATTAAATTAATAATAAATCTATGACACAAACCATGCAATGGCTTAGAGTGTCCAACACTCAAACTCCATGCAAACCAATGAGTGAATTGTACACTATCACCATGCAATGCCATAGAGTGTTTTATACACTATCACATGCAATGCCATAGAGTGTTTTGTACACTAACACCATGCAATGTAATGACATGTGTCATGTGGGCCCCACACGTTTCCCAATGAAAGTGGGCCCACGTCCACTCACGCGTTCGGGTTCGATATTTCCGAAATACCGAGCTTACGTCGCGACGTTAATTAAACCGAATTTAAATAAATAATTGCGCCTGGCGAAATTATTATTTACGTCGCTAACGAATTAATTTTAAACTAACTCGTTGCCCGAATTAAAATCTAATTTTAATTTCGCGTCGAAATCGAATTTCGATTATTATATCGAATATAATAATTTTGTCGATTAATTCCAAATTAATCGTTCTCTCTCTCTAACAAGGCACTTTATCCGAGATAAAGTTTCTCCGTAATTAATCCAAGATTAATTAAGTCCGAATCAAATATCATAGGTGAATCTTCAGGAAGCGACCCAAGAGATCTCCGGATATTTTGGCAGTAAATCCGGTCGTCGGATAATCCGAACACGTACGTACCTCGTACTACGTCTATACCGATTCACAAGACAAGGTTGGCTTCTAGCAAAGCGCCATGCCTACCCAATTCTCCAGAAATATTCTTATAGGAATATAAGATCTGTATCAAGCGTAGTATACCGTAGTATAGTATTGCGTACATCGATCCAGTATCGGATGATCACATGCTAGGCCTGGGGCTGGAGATGTGTCTGCCCCGTACGAAACATATATCGGACATCAAGCAACTAGTCTCTTTAAATCGGACAATCCTGACCTGGTCATATTGTCCCGACGGTTGCAACCTTTTATAGAGTACCAGTTCTGTGTCCTGCGTGATCATCGCCTCCATATGTCTGAAGCGATACTTCCATCTTGACATCACATCCAGTACACTACGATTCTCGATAAACCCAGAAGAGGTGTACACAGAACCGGTTAAGGTCCCCAACCACCAAAACCAAAGTTTACCGATTGTCGCAAGTACTAGCGATGTAAGTCTCAGGTTAAGACCATATACACCTACCTTGATGCGGCCTCCCATAGACACGTAGACATACTACCAATGGGATTCCGCGGGGTCTATCCAGAGCGAAGCTGTTTTCCGTACCATCGGTAAAACACAACCTCCTATCGCACTTGCATAAGTATCCAATACTTAAATATATGAGAACTATGCCGTTGTGCCCTCACAACGTGCACAAGCGCAATACTAGTCTATTCCGCATTATCGATGTCCGATCTCGATAATACTACGACTAGGGATATTTAATGATTAAACCTTTATGGATTGATACTGTCTCATATCATCTCAATCCGGTACTAATCATATGGACTTTCGCCATTTATATATCAAAGTAAATAACATTACAAAACGGCAAAAGGCAATTCATTATCACATAGTTAATTTTGTACAATAATACAATATCATTTACAAACAGTGACGCTATGGGACATAATGTCTAACAATCTCCCACTTGGCCTATAGCCAGTCACTCAGGCATCTAATACCCGAACTATGTATGTGTCGTTCAAAAACTTGCTGAAGAACAGCCTTCGTCAGCGGATCTGCAATGTTATCATCTGATGTGACCTTCTCGACCTTTACATCGCCACGATGTATAATCTCCCGAATCAGATGGTAACGTCGAAGAACATGCTTGGACCGTTGATGAGACCTTGGTTCCTTAGCCTGCGCTATAGCCCCGTTATTGTCACAATACAATGGAACGGGCTCAGCTGCTAACGGAACTACTCCTAATCCGATTAGGAACTTTCGGATCCAAACTGCCTCCTTTGCTGCTTCAGATGCAGCGATGTACTCCGCTTCTGTTGTTGAATCGGCAACAGTATCTTGCTTGGAAGATTTCCAGCTCACTGCTCCGTTATTCAAACAAAAAATGTACCCGGATTGTGACTTATAGTCATCCTTGTCGGTTTGGAAACTTGCATCGGTATACCCAGATACCTCAAGTTCTCCACCTCCATAAATTAAGAAAGCATCCTTAGTTCGTTTAAGATACTTAAGGATATTCTTAACTGCTGTCCAGTGACCTTCACCTGGATCGGCCTGATAGCGACTGCACATGCTCAAAGCATATGAGACATCAGGTCGTGTACATATCATGGCATACATGATCGATCCGACTGCCGAGGCGAACGGTATCCGACTCATGTTGTCTCTCTCTTCCTGAGTCTTAGGACACATGTCCTTAGACAGAGAGGTACCACGTACCATTGGAACCAATCCCCTCTTGGATTGTTCCATGTTGAATCGCTTCAACACTTTATCAATGTATGTACTCTGGGAGAGTCCAAGCAGCTTTCTGGATCTATCCCGGTAGATCTTTATTCCAAGAATAAAGGCTGCTTCTCCCAGATCTTTCATGGAGAATTTTAATGAAAGCCAAGCTTTCACCGACGTTAGCATGGGAATGTCATTGCCTATAAGCAATACGTCGTCGACATAAAGGACAATAAAAGTAAGTGCTCTCCCACTAACCTTCTTGTATACACAAGGGTCATCTGCGTTTTGCACGAAATCATATTCTTTTATGATCTCATCAAAACGCTGATTCCATGACCGTGATGCTTGCTTCAATCCATAAATGGATCGATTTAACTTACAAACCTTGTTTGCAAGTCTTGGCACGATAAAACCGTCAGGCTGTTGCATATAAACATCCTCCAAAAGGTTTCCGTTAAGGAAAGCGGTTTTAACGTCCATCTGCCATATCTCGAAGTCGAAATATGCAGCTATTGCAAGCATTATCCGAATGGATTTAATCATGGCAACGGGTGAGAAGGTTTCGTCATAATCAATACCGTATTGTTGACGATACCCCTTCGCTACAAGCCTAGCTTTGTACGTTTGTACGTTGCCATCCATGTCGGTCTTCTTTTTGAAGATCCATCTGCATCCAATAGGCTTTACGCCTTCTGGTGCATCAACCAGTGTCCAAACTTGGTTGGCGTACATGGAATCCATCTCGGACTTCATGGCATCTTGCCATAAAGCGGAATCGATATTTCGTATCGCTTCCTCATACGTAGCCGGCTCATTATCCTCAATAAGATTAATATCTACATGAGGTGAGATCAGGAACCCATACCTCTCAGGTACTGTTCTGACTCTCTCCGACCTACGCGGTCCTTGTGTATGTGAAGTTTGTGGTACAGACTCATCCTGGACGGTCTGTTCTTGTTCCGTCGTTGATTCATTGCCAGGAACAGTATCACCACGATCTTCATCGAGTTCTACTTTCCTCCCACTTACCACTGCATTTATAAAATCCTTCTCAAGGAAAAATGCATGTAGAGCAACAAATACTTTGTTCTCTTGCGGGTGATAGAAGTAATATCCTTTGGTTTCCCTAGGATATCCTACGAAAAGGCATTTATCAGATTTGGGTTCAAGTTTGGTACCTTCCAAACGTTTAACATATGCCCAGCATCCCCAAATCTTCAGGAAAGAGAAACCTGGTTTCCTTCCTGTCCATATTTCATATGGAGTCTGTTCAACAGACTTCGACGGTACCTTATTCAAAATAAGTATAGCACTGTTTAATGCGTATCCCCAGAAGGATATTGGTAGCTCAGTGCGACTCATCATTGACCTTACCATGTCCAACAAGGTGCGGTTTCTCCGTTCGGACACACCATTTAATTGCGGTGTTCCAGGAGGAGTCCACTGTGAAAGAATACCATATTCTTTCAAGTAATCTTGAAACTCATAACTTAAGTATTCCCCACCACGGTCTGACCGTAATGTCTTAATACTCTTCCCTGTTTGTTTTTCCACTTCGTGTCGAAACTCTTTGAATTTCTCAAAAGTTTCCGACTTGTGTCTCATAAGATACACATAACCGTAACGAGATGCATCATCTGTAAAGGTTACGAAGTAGTGAAATCCACCTCTAGCCTGGCTAGACATGGGCCCGCATACATCAGTATGAACTAGAGCCAACAGTTCTGTGGCACGTTCACCTTTACCGCTAAAAGGTGATTTAGGCATTTTGCCTAAAAGACAAGATTCGCAGACGTCATATGAATTGGGATCAAATTCGTCCAAGTACCCACTCTTCGAGAGTGTGGATATGCGAGTCTTGTTGATGTGTCCTAGACGACAATGCCACATATAAGCTTCATCTTTTAGATTACTCCTTTTGAGCCTTTTGTTTGTCATTTTAGGAGATTCATTTATATTCAAAATATAAAGACCGTTATTTGCAACAGCTGTGCAAATTTCTGCATCATTCAGATATAAATAACACCCAGTGTTTCTGAATACAAAAGTGTAACCCTGCTGGGTTAACAAGGATACAGATATAATATTCCTAGTTAAACTAGGTACAAATAACAGTTCAAAAGTTTAAGTACATGCCCTGAGGGCAGTTCTAAAACAAAAGTCCCTACGGCCAAAACAGCAACAGGTGTTCCGTTTCCGACCCGTAGATCCATCTCCCCTGACGCCAGCACCCTGCTATCATGCAGATCCTGCACATCAGTACAAATATGAGCACCACAACCAGAATCAAAAATCCAATTTTTAAAACTAGAAGTATTCATATTTATCTCAATGACAAACATACCAGAGGCGATAGCCTTGCAGCCTTGATATCCTCCCTCTGCCCTTTGCCCATTCGGCAGTCACGTTTCCAGTGACCCCTCTTGCCGCAGTTTAGGCAGATGTCGCGAGATTTGTCCTTTGGCTTCCTAGAAGCCACTGTCAACTTGCCTTTGCCCTTCTTCTTGAAACTTTTCTTCCTCGCACCTCCAATTGCCTTGGGCCCGGCCCTTGGCGCATGAGAGGTCGATGCATAATGCGCCTCGCGCTTGCTCCCCTTTAGGAGTTCCTTTTCGGACTCCTTCAGTACGGACAACAACTCTCCGAGAGTGTCGTCAGTATCCATCAACTTGTAGTTGATGATGATTTGTTTCCAAGTATCGGGCAGCGATTGTAATATCATATCAATCGTCAGCTCTGCCTCCAAGACAATGCCCATATTGGCTAACTCATCAATGTCAGCGATCATTTGAGTCCCGTGGGCCTCAACTGATGCGCCGTCTGTCATCCGGGAGCGGAAGAGTTTCCTTACTAGCTCGTACCTCTTCATCCGCTTGTTAGTGCGGTGAAGATCACGCAATCTTGCCATCATGTTATAGGGATCCAAGTCCCTATTTTGGCGTCTGAAATGCTGAGTCATTGCAGCTAGCATAATTGACTGAGCTTGGTCACAATCATCACTATGAGTTCTCCATAACTCTAGCTCCAGTGGCTCAGTGGGTTTAGGCGGGAGAGGCCTCTGAATAGTATACAGTACCCTCTCAGCCCCAAGCACAATCTTGAGGTTCATTTCCCAGTCGGCAAAGTTTGTCCCTTTGAAGACATTATCGCCCATGATTATGTCGCGGATATTACCTTTGCCAGTCATCTTGACGACTATAGTCCAACTATAAAGTCAACGATGTTATGGGTACAGTCAAACTGTTACAAGTAAAATAACAATATATTAGTCCAACTAAAAAATATTGACGAAATAATTTTGAAAGACGTGTAAGGCTAATTATCTGAACGAAATTGCAAATTCAATAATAGCCTCCCACTATTTTCTTCAAGTCTCCAACCCTCTGTAGAGAACTCGGGAAATCGCATTTCCTAGCGGGCTAGGATCCCGTTAAATAACATACAACCTGACTTTGGCCAATAAAAATTGCATGCTATTTAACTTAGGTAGATCTCTATGATCAATTGGATCTCATCCAATTCCTAGATCCGGTTAGGTGGACATCCAAGTCCGAAACATACGTATAATGTCAATGTATCCGATACATTTTCCTAACCCTATCCTCCGAATCATCTAGGCCATGGCTTTGGCCAAAAACAAACCTAATGATTCCAGTTAAGCGGGACCCATTGACGAGGAAAGTTTCGTAATCAATGTCATTGGACAAAAAGTGACCTTGACTTTGGCCAATAAAAATCACGATTTGGACAAGACACCGATATGCAACAAAACTCTCATGATTCAAGTACATCCTTGATTGACAAAGGTCTTGACTTTGGTCAAAAACAAACCAATGCCAATTTCGGATCTTGAACAAGAATCATTCAATGGAAGGATATTCGCTTAATATAAATTGAGGGATTTTCGCGTAATTGGCAACCAATTTATTTATCTTTGTTAGGTCTCATCATCATACACCCTTAAGCATGCTTCTAAAACATCATAAAGCGCGCGTAAAGTAAATTAATAGTGATATGCGGATGGATATATAAACAACTTGTTCCTAGAACAAATCACTCCCTTTCTCTCTCCCCGCTAGCACTATTCTACTACTACCCAATTACATAATACAATAAGAGAAACCTCATTTACATTGAGGGGAATTAGGTGAGAAGAGAATACAAAGAGATAAAGAGATAAGGCTGGACACGCAGGTCCAATTTATAAATTCCAAATTTACAATAATTTCTAAAATTACCCTTTCCCTTCTAATATCCATCCGATATACACTATTCATTCATCACATACATATATATCAAACAAGACATGCTTTTACAACCAATCTAATCCAATTAATTAGTCTTTGTTTAAGTGATCATCCAATGTTCAAACAACGGTTTGATTTTGCGCGAGTCCAACTCTATTGAGAATAAGTACATAAGGTACGAATTCGCGAATTATATCGAACTACTATTAAATCTGATTTAATACGTATTCAATACTAATTCATTCATTTAATTCCAAATTAAATGTTTACACTTTTAATGTGCTTTAAAGACTTAGATTCTAAATCTAATCTTATTGGGCCTCAAAGCCCAACTAACATCCAATGTTGAATTTAATTCAAGTCAAATGGACTTAGAATTGATTTATCAAATGGTCCCTATCACCTCATTTGACCCTTGCTTGTGCTAGCAAATATGGAGAATGGAAGATCAAATTTCCTTGCCCTTCAATGGTGAAGTTCGGCAATTTGAGAGAGAAAAGAGAATTGTGGATGATTTATTTTGTTTTACCAAAAATCAATTTATATTTATGCAATAATTATTAAATTAATAATAAATCTATGACAAAACCATGCAATGGCTTAGAGTGTCCAACACTCAAACTCCATGCAAACCAATTGAGTGAATTGTACACTATCACCATGCAATGCCATAGAGTGTTTTATACACTATCACCATGCAATGCCATAGAGTGTTTTGTACACTAACACCATGCAATGTAATGACACGTGTCATGTGGGCCCCACACGTTTCCCAATGAAAGTGGGCCCACGTCCACTCACGCGTTCGGGTTCGATATTTCCGAAATACCGAGCTTACGTCGCGACGTTAATTAAACCGAATTTAAATAAATAATTGCGCCTGGCGAAATTATTATTTACGTCGCTAACGAATTAATTTTAAACTAACTCGTTTGCCCGAATTAAAATCTAATTTTAATTCGCGTCGAAATCGAATTTCGATTATTATATCGAATATAATAATTTTGTCGATTAATTCCAAATTAATCGTTCTCTCTCTAAACAAGGCACTTATCCGAGATAAAGTTCTCCGTAATTAATCCAAGATTAATTAAGTCCGAATCAAATATCATAGGTGAATCTTCAGGAAGCGACCCAAGAGATCTCGGATATTTTGGCAGTAAATCCGGTCGTCGGATAATCCGAACACGTACGTACCTCGTACTACGTCTATACCGATTCACAAGACAAGGTTGGCTTCTAGCAAAGCGCCATGCCTACCCAATTCTCCAGAAATATTCTTATAGGAATATAAGATCTGTATCAAGCGTAGTATACCGTAGTATTGCGTACATCGATCCAGTATCGGATGATCACATGCTAGGCCTGGGGCTGGAGATGTGTCTGCCCCGTACGAAACATATATCGGACATCAAGCAACTAGTCTCTTTAAATCGGACAATCCTGACCTGGTCATATTGTCCCGACGGTTGCAACCTTTTATAGAGTACCAGTTCTGTGTCCTGCGTGATCATCGCCTCCATATGTCTGAAGCGATACTTCCATCTTGACATTACATCCAGTACACTACGTCTCGATAACCCAGAAGAGGTGTACACAGAACCGGTTAAGGTCCCCAACCACCAAAACCAAAGTTTACCGATTGTCGCAAGTACTAGCGATGTAAGTCTCAGGTTAAGACCATATACACCTACCTTGATGCGGCCTCCCATAGACACGTAGACATACTACCAATGGGATTCCGCGGGGTCTATCCAGAGCGAAGCTGTTTTCCGTACCATCGGTAAAACACAACCTCCTATCGCACTTGCATAAGTATCCATACTTAAATATATGAGAACTATGCCGTTGTGCCCTCACAACGTGCACAAGCGCAATACTAGTCTATTCCGCATTATCGATGTCCGATCTCGATAATACTACGACTAGGGATATTTATGATTAAACTTTATGGATTGATACTGTCTCATATCATCTCAATCCGGTACTAATCATATGGACTTTCGCCATTTTATATCAAAGTAAATAACATTACAAAACGGCAAAAGGCAATTCATTATCACATAGTTAATTTTGTACAATAATACAATATCATTTACCAAACAGTGACGCTATGGGACATAATGTCTAACAATAGTATTATCGAGATTGGACATCGATAATGCGGAATAGACTAGTATTACACTTGTGCGCGTTGTGGGAGCATAACATCATAATTCTCATATATTTGGGTATAGGATACTCATGTAAGTGTAGTAGGAGGTTGTGTTTTACCGATGTTACAGAAAACAGCTTCGCTCTGGATAGACCCCTCGGAATTCCATTGGTAGCATGACTATGTGTCATGGAAGTCTGAATCAGGGTAGGTGTATTTGGTTTTAACCTTAGACTTGCACCGCTAATACTTGCGAAAATCAATATACTTTGGTTTTGGTCGTCCTGGGCTTTAACACGTTCTGTGTACGCCTCTTCTGGGTATATTGAGAATCGTAGTGTATTGGGTGTGATGTCGAGATGGAAGTATCACTCCAGTCATAGTGGAGATGATGATCACGCAGGATACGGAACTGGTTCTCTTATGTACTGCAGTCATCGGGATAATATGACTAGGTCATGATTATCCAATATAGAGTATAGTACCAGAGATCCGATATGTGTTTCGTACGAGGTAGACATTTTTCCAGCCCCAGGCCATGAACGTGACATCCGATGCTGGATCGAAATACGCAATACTACGTATACTACGCATAATATAGATCACATATTCTTGTAAGGATATTTCTGGAGAATTGGGTAGGCATGGCGCTTTGCTAGAAGCCAACCTTGTCTTGTAAATCGGTAAAAACGTAGTACTAGGTACATACGTGTTCGGATAGTCCTACGACCGTATTTACTGCCAACATATCCGGGGATCTCATAGGTCGCTTCCCGATGATTCACCGATGACGTATGACTCGCACTTTATTAATCTGGGATTAATTAGATGAGAGAGAAAATTATTCTGGGATTAATTGCGAAGATATTTTATCTGGGATAAAATATCGTTTAAAGAGAGAGATCGATTAATTTGGAATTAATCGATAAAATAATATATTCGAT
This sequence comes from Zanthoxylum bungeanum, assembly GCA_019454045.1. NCBI lineage: Eukaryota > Viridiplantae > Streptophyta > Magnoliopsida > Sapindales > Rutaceae > Zanthoxylum > Zanthoxylum bungeanum. Next base: position 383,199 of record SKCR01032776.1, on the reverse strand, counting down.
ATATTATACGAAATTGGATTTCGACACAGAATTGAAATTAGATTTTAATTCGGGCGAATGAGTTAATTTAGAATTAATTCGTTAGCGACGTGAATAATAATTTTGCTAGACATAATTATTTAATTACGACGCAACGAAAAATTTGTTAATTTGGAATTAGCGAACCCGAGCCCAAGAGTGTTTGCGGGCGCACTCGCATTGCAAATTTAAGTACGGCCGACAAGTCACATCAAGCCTCAAATCACTTGTCACTTTGAGTGATGTGTTGTCTAGTCACTTTCAGTGATATGACAACTTGTCACTTGATTGATTGATGGTGGTAGTTGGCAAAGCTTTAATGCTTGACTTTTGGTAAATGGATTTTTTGAAATTCAATTTATGTGTATTAGATATATAAAACCAACAACTAACACATCTCTTCTTCTTCTCTTTTACACCTCTCGGCCAAGGGCCATTTCCTCTCCCAAAATTCTGCAAAATACCGAGAATGGCAAGGAGAAGCTAGGTGATTTTTGTGGCAAAAAATTACCAAGTGTTAGCACACTTCCGGAGTCTTGCGAAGGTGATAGGGAACCGCACCCGTGAGTATAGAATACACATCACGAAGCTTGGAGCTTGAGATCATCCATGGCCGATTCTTGGAGGACCAAAAAAAGTGAAGACCGTGAGTTTCAAAGGGCATAAAAAGGATTTTGTGTTCGTCGCATCGCTCAACAGATCGTTGTAATTATTCTGCAACTTCTTTGATGTATTCACCTGATTTTTCTTGCTTGATAATGATCCTTGGGACCTTAGAGAAACCCAACAATGGTATCAGAGCCAATATTGAGCATGAAACTTTTTAGGGTTAAAATTGGGTAAAATCAATTTGAGCATGATTTGATGAAATTGTTTGATTGAGTATGCTTAAATGATTTTTAATTGAAGTTGGATTTGATCATTTCATGAAAATTGATTTGGAACAATTTTCCCCAATAATGGATGGCTTGGCCGAATCTTCACTATGCCCTAAATGTCTTGGTATTTTTGATTTTTGATTCATTGGATGACTTGAAATCAATTGGTAATGTTGAATTGGATTTGATTGGATTAAAACCGAATCGGACAAAGAAATCTATACCATTGCCGAGACTAGTAAGCATGAAATGGGTTTGATTTTTGATTAAAATGTGTTGGACATGTTTTGATGTTAATGAGCATAATTAATTATGTAAATTGATGTTTTAGAAATGTTAATTTGTGTAATTAATTATGTCAATACACTTTGGTTAATTAAGTTATAAAATTTGGAATTTGGTAATTTAATTAATTAGGCCTATTTTGGAAATTGGGCTTTAATTGTTGTAATTGGGCTTACTGGGCTTGGTTGTACCAAGATTGGTTTAGGCAAATTGGTTGGATCCAATTTGGCCGAAAACCATATCCATAAAGTCCAATTATGACTAATGGACCTTTAATATTTAATTCGGCCTAAATTGGTTTCTTGGCAAATAAGGGTGATTCCTTAAATGGGCTTTGGTATTTGGGTTTGACCCATATTGACCAAAAGTCCATGCCTTAGAAATTAATTAAAAGCCCATTGGACTTTTAATTGAATTGACATTGGATGTTAATTGGCCTTTGAGACCCGTAACGATTAGATTTGGAATCTAAGTCGTAAAGGTACATTAATAAAGCGTAGATATTTAATTTGGAATTAAATAAGTGAATTAGTATTAAATACAAATTAAATTGGATTTAATGTTGTAGTTTAATTTAATTCAAGAATTCGTACTTTGAATACTTATTCGCAAAACGAGTTTGACTCGCCCAAAATCAAATCGTTGTTTGAACATTGGATGGTCATTAATTTTCAGATTAATTAATTGGATTAGATTGATTGATAACATGCTTGTGTGAATACATGGTTGCGATGCATGAATAATGTATATTGGATGGATATTAGATGGGTGGGAAAATTTTGGAAATTGTTGTAATAAATTTAGAATTTATTAATTGGACCTGCGTGTCCAGCCTATTACCTCCTTACTCTTTGTATTTCTCTTCTCACCTATTCCCCTCAATGTAAATGAGGTTTCTTTAGAAGTGTTATGTAATCGGGTATAAGTAATACTTGTGCTAGCGGGAGAGAGGAAATGGAGAGATTTGTTCTAGGAACAATGTGTTAAAGTATCCATCCGCATATCAATATTATTTTATTTATATGCGCATTATTATGTGTTTAGAATGCATCTTTAAGGGTGTATGATGATGAGACATTAACAAAGATAATTAATTGGTTGGCAATTGCACGCGAAAAACCCTCAACATCATATTAAGCGTTTTTTTTTCCATTGATTGATTCTTACTCAATATCCAAGACTGGCATTGGTTTGTTGGCCAAAGTCAAGGCCTTTGTCCGTCGAGGATGTGTTTGAATCATGAGAGCTTTATTCCATATTGGTGTCTTGTCCAAGTTGTGATTTGTTGGCCAAAGTCAATATCACTTCTTGTCCATCGACATTAATTACGAAGCTTTCCAAGGTCAATGGGTTCCGCTTAACTGGGATCACTAAGTTTGTTGTGCCAAAGCCAAGGCTTAGTTGATTCCGAGGAAAAAAGGTTAGGCAATATATTGGACATATTGGCATATATAAGATATATGTTTCGGACTTGGATGTCCACCTACTGGATATAGGAATTGGATGGGATCCAATTGATCTTAGAGATCTACCTAGTTAATTATCATAAAATTTGTTGGCCAAAGTTAATATTGTGTGTTATTTAATGGGATCCTAGCCCACTAGGAATCAAGGTTTCCCGAGTACTCCACAGAGGGTTAGAGGCTCGCCGAAAATTAGTGGGAGACAAGTATTAAATTTGCAATATTCGTTTAGTTACTTGCCATACGCGCTCATTTCAAATATTTCGTCAAATAAATTAATTTATTAGTTGGACTAATATTTAATGTTGTTTTAATTAAACAGTTGGACTGTATTCAAATGTATTTAAACGACTTTAATTTTCAAATTGGGAATAAAATCTCAGGATAGTCCTAAGTGACCGAGAAGTTACTTTATTTGATATAGTGACATTTCGGGCCTAAGCCCGGAGTTGAGCAAATGGTAGAACAAGTTATTTGGAATATTCATGTGATGATAACTTTAGTGCTTAATCCATTAAGCTTGTCAAAATGACTCCTTAATTTCTTAATCAGAACTAAGGATCAGATCCTTATAGTATGATAATGAAATTGAAGGATCTTCATAGATCTATTTTAGATCTTAGAAGTACTAAATTGCAATAGTAAACTTTTGGAAAGTTAATGGCTATTCTCAAGGAGACAAAGCCAAAGTTTGCAATAAGGCAAGAAGCGCAAGGCACATCTTACTTCGATATTCTAGAAGGCCAAAGGCTTCTGGTGTATGGAAAAGGGGCAAAGGCAAAGTCATTATAATCTTCTAGGAAGACAAATGATATATCCCAAGATGTCGGCCGAAATAGTAGCAAACGGGATCACGGAAGCGTGACTGCCGTATGGACAAGGTAGACATGAAGGAATGAAGACGGGCAAGGCTCCGACTTCAAATATGTTTGTCATAAATATGTTCACTACTAGTATTAAAATTGGATTTTAGATACTGAGTGTGGTACATGTGTTAGACAATTATGACCCATCGCGTCACTGTTTGTAAAAGACATTGTGTTTTTGTACAAAATTAACTATGTAGTAATGAAATTTCCTTTTACCGTTTCGTAATTTATTTACTCTGATATAGAAATGGTAGAAGTCCTTATGATTAGTTCCGGATTGAGATGATATGAGACAGTATCAATCCATAAATGTTTAATCATTAAATATCCATAGTCGTAGTATTATCGTGACTGGACATCGATAATGCGGAATAGACTAGTATTGCACTTGTGCGCGTTGTGAGGGCATAACGGCACAGTTCTCATATGTTTAAGTATTGGATACTTATGCAAGTGCGATAGGAGGTTGTGTTTTACCGATAGTACGGAAAACAGCTTCGCTCTAGATAGACCCCGCAGAATCCCATTGGTAGTATGTATATGTGTCTATGGGAGTCCGCTTCAGGGTAGGTGTGTTTGGTCTTAACCTGAGACTTGCATCGCTAGTAGTTGCGACAATCGGTAAACTTTCATTTTGGTCGTCCAGGGCTTTAACAGGTTCTGTGTACGCCTCTACTAGGTTTATTGAGAATCGTAGTGTATTGGATGTGATGTCAAGATGGAAGTATCACTTCAGACATATGGAGATGATGATCACGCAGAGATTCAGAACTAGTTCTCTATAGTGTTGCAACCATCGAGATAATATGACAAGGTCATGATTATCCGATTCAAAAAGACTAGTTGCTTGATATCTGATATGTGCTTCGTACGGGGCAGACACTATTCCAGCCCCAGGCCTTGCACGTGACATCATATACTGGATCGCTATACACAATACGACGTATACTACGCCTGACATAGATTATATATATTCCAGTAAGAATATTCTGGAGAATTGGGTAGGCACGGTGTTTTGCTAGAAGCCAACCATGTCTTGTAAATCGGTAAGCACGTGGTACGAGATACTCACTTTATCGGATAGTCCGATAACCGGATTTACTTCCAACATATCCAGAGATCTCTTGGGTCGCTTCCCAAAGATTCACCGATGACAGTTGACTCGATTAGAATTAATCTGGGATTAATTAAGAGAGAGAAAATTAATCTAGGATTAATTGAAGCTTTATTTAATCTGGGATTAAATGTGTTCGGAAGAAAGAGAACGCGATTAATATGGAATTAATCGGTAAAATAAATTTAATAGGTAAATTTGATTTTTCTATTTAATTTATTCGTATGGGCTAAAATTAATATATTGGATATATTAATAGGAATTGGATTTCATTACGAAATTAAAGTCGGACTTTAATACGAACGAACGAATTAATTTAGAATTAATTCGTAAACGACGTTCGTAATATAGTTGCGAGGCATCGTTATTTAATTAAATTAGATTTAATTATTTAGCGAAGAAAGTTCGTTTAATCGGATTAAACGGATCCGAGCCGCGGTAAATATTCGTAGAGACATTTGAATTTTGAATTCAAATATGGGGCCCACTTCACATGTGGTAGTTGGGAGGGTAGTTGGCATTTATGCTAAACCATTTACTTTCCAACCACCTTGGAATGGTTTTGGTGAAACCATTTACCCAACCACCTTGTTTAGGTGAAAAGGGTAAATTGGTTTTTACCAAAAGGCATCTCTCTCTCTCTCATTTTGTAACACGTGAACAAAATACAAACCCTAGAAACACATGGCTTGGGCGTGAGATTCTTGTTCTTCTTCTCATTGATTTTGTGGCAAAATCAAGTTAGCTAGCACTTCAAAGATCAACAAAGGTGATAGGGAAACATCTTCAAGAGTTGGAATCAACACTTTAAGCTTGGAACTTGGAGTTCTCTTCTCAAATTTTAAAAGCTCAAATCCGTTCGTTGTATGTATTTCCGCAACTTATAATGATTTTAATCACTTGTTTTCTTGCTTATTAGATCCTTGGCATGTTCTAGGAACACTAACAATGGTTTCATGAGCCAATTTTAAGCATGAAAATTTTTAGGGTTCTTGAGCCTAAAATTTGGGGCTTTTATGTTTTGAACATGATTCTTTTAAACTGATGCTTTGAGCATGCTTAGAATATGATAACTTAGAGTTATGCATGATTAGATTTGAGACAAATCAAATGAATAAAAAAAAATACTCCATTGGCCGAATTTGAACTGTACAGTGGACTGCAGTTTTTGATTTTTTGTAACATAAAATGATGTGTTTAAATGCATTTTTAAATGTTGATTGTTGGTTTGATTGGATTAGAATCAAAGTCAATAATGTTTATGTTAAAATCAAAGAGCATGTTGAGCATGAAATGATGTATTTTGCATTTAATTTGTGTTGAGCATGAAATGATGAATTTTGGCTTCAATTTGTGTTGAGCATAAATTGTTGGTTTAAGCATGATTAATTAAGTTAATTGGTATTTTGGAAATATTGAGTTTAATTAATTAATCATGGCTAATACACTTTAATTAAAATAATTGTGATATTTGGAATATTATATTATGTTAATAAGCCTTTAAAAATGAATTGGGCTAAAAGTGTGTATTTGGGCTTAATGGGCTTGGTTTGACCAAGTTTGGTTTTGGACTTTTGGATTGGAATCAATTGGGCCCAAAACCAATTCCATAAAGTCCAAATAATTCACTTGGCACTTTAAAGAATTTAATTGGGCCTATTGGGCCTAAATTTATTTTTTGGCAATAGGGTGATTCCTATTGGGCCTTGGCATTTTGGGTTTGATCCATTATGGCCAAAGCCCATGCCCTAAGAATCAATTAAAAGCCCATTGGACTTTAATTAAAAGGACATTGGATGTTATTGGGCCTTTGAGACCCATTAAGATTGGATTTGGAATCCAAGTCTTTAAGGCAAATAAATAAGTGTAAATATTTAATTTGGAATTAGTGTTGAATACAAATAAATTGGATTTAAAGTTGTAGTTCAAAATAATTCAAGAATACTTACTTTGAGTATTTATTCTTAAACGAGTTTGACTCGCGCAAATCAAATCGTTGTTTGAACATTGGATGATCATTAATTCAAAGATTAATTAATTGGATTAGATTGATTTAATAACATGTTTTGTATGATTACATGAATGTGTTGTATGAATAATATATATCGGATGGATATTAGAAGGGTGAGGGCAATTTTTGAAATTGTAATAAATTTAGAATTTATTAAATTGGACCTGCGTGTCCAGCCTTTTATCTCCTGATTCTTTGTATTTCTCTTCTCACCAATTCCCCTCAATGTAAATGAGGTTTCTTTATTGTATTATGTTATTGGGTAGAAGTTAGAATAGTTATAGCCGGGGAGAGGAAAGGAGTGATTTGTTCTAGGAACAATTTGTGACATATCCATCCGCATATCATTATTAATTTACTTTTTGCGCTTTATAATGTTTTAGAAGCATGCTTAAGAGTGTATGATGAGACCTTAACAAAGATAATAAATTGGTTGCCAATTTACGTGAAAAACCATCAAAACAAATTAAGCGTTTTTCCTTCCGTTGAGTGATTCTTACTCAAGATCCAAAGTTGGCATTGGTTTGTTGGCCAAAGTCAAGACCTTTGTCAATTGCGGATGTGTTTGAATCATGAGAGTTTTGTTCCATATCAGTGTCTTGTCCAAGTTGTGATTTGTTGGCCAAAGTCAAGATCACTTCTTGTCCATCGACATTGATTACGAAGCTTTCTATGTCAATGGTTCCCGCTTAACTGGAATTATTAAGCTTGTTGTGCCAAAGCCAAGGCTTAGTTGATTCAGAGGAAAAAGGTTAGGAAAATATATTGGATATATTGGCATATATATTGTATATATGTTTCTGACTTGGAGGTCCACCTACCGGATCTAGGAATTGGATGAAATCCAATTGATCTTAGAGATCTACGTAGTTAAATATCATACAGCTTGTTGGCCAAAGTCAATGTTGTGTGTTATTTAACGGGATCCTAGCCCACTAGGAAACTAGGTTTCCCGAGTACTCGACAGAGGGTTAGAGACTCGCCAAAAAATAGTGGGAGGCTAGTATTGAATTTGCAATTTCATTCAGATACTTAGCTTTACGCGCTTTCAAATTATTTCGTCAAAATTATTTTAGTTGGACTAATACAATGTTATTTTTCTTGTAACAGTTAGACTGTACCCAAATATCGTTGACTAGATAGTTGGACTATCGTAGCCAAGATGACTGGAAAGGGAAATGTCTGAGACATTATCATGGGCGAAAATGTCTTCAAGGGAAAGAACTTTGCCGATTGGGAAATGAATCTAAGGATAGTCCTTGGAGCCGAGAGGCCACTATATACTATACAAATACCTCTTGGGCCTAAGCCCAAACCTGATGAGCTACTCGAGCTGGAGCTTTGGAAGACTCACAGTGATGATTGTGATACTGCTCAGTCTATTATGCTTGCTTCTATATGACTCAGCATTTCCGTCGACAGAACAGGGACTTGGATCCCTATAACATGTTGGCAAGGTTGCAAGATCTTCACCAATCTAACCAAAGGTCACGGAGATATGAGTTAGTGAAGAAGCTTTTCCGTTCACATTTGTCAGAAGGCATGTCTGTTGAGTCCAATGTGGCACATATGATTGCTGACATTGATAAGCTGGCTGAGATGGGGATAGTCTTTGAGGCTGAGATTACCATAGATATGGTCCGGTAATCTCTCCCCGACACTTGGAGACAGTTCATCATAAACTATAATTTGATAAACACTGATGATACTCTTGGAGACTTATTGTCGGTTCTTAAGGAAGCCGAAAAGGAGCTAATTAAGGGCAACAAGCGCGAGGCACACTTTGCTTCGACATCTCATACACCGAGGGCTGGGCTCAAGGCGACTGGAGGTGTGAAGAAGAAGAAGCATAAAGGAAAGGGCAAGGCCAAATCGTCAAAGGCTTCTGGGAAGCCTAAGGACAAATCTCAGGATGTTTGCCTCCAGTGCGGCAAGCGGGGTCACTGGAAGCGTGACTGTCGCGAGTACAAGGCGCTTCAGAAGGAGATTAAAGCGGGCAAGGCACCGGCTTCAGGCATGTTTGTTATTGATATAAACATGACTACTTCTAGTTTAAAAAATTGGATTTTTGATTCTGGTTGTGGTACTCATATATGTACTGATGTGCAGGATCTGCAGATTAGCAGGAGACTGGCCTCATGGGAGATTGATTTACGCGTCGGAAATGGGGCACCAGTCGCCGTTTTGGCCGTTGGCACTTTTGTTTTAGAACTGCCTTCGGGGCATGTACTTAAACTTTCAGATTGTTATTATGTACCTAGTTTGACTAGGAATATTATCTCTGTATCTTGTTTGACCCAATGCGGGTACACTTTTGTATTCCGAAACACTTGGTGTTTTTTGTTTATAAAGATGATTTTGAGATATGTTCTGCTGATGCTAATAATGGTCTTTATATTTTGAATATAAATCAATCTCAAACATATAATGTAACAAACAAAAGGCTAAAAACGAGTAACAAATATGAAACTTATATGTGGCATTGTCGTCTGGGACACATAAACAAGACTCGCATATCCACACTTTCGAAGAGTGAGTACTTGGACGGATTTGATCCAAATTCATATGACGTCTGCGAATCTTGCTTATTAGGCAAAATGCCTAAATCACCTTTTAGCGGTAAGGGTGAATGCGCCACCGACCTGTTAGCCCTCGTTCATAGTGACGTTTGTGGGCCCATGTCTAGACAGGCTAGAGGTGGATATGAATACTTCATAACCTTTACGGATGATCCATCACGTTATGGTTATGTGTATCTTATGAGACACAAGTCGGAAACTTTTGAGAAATTCAAAGAGTTTCGACACGAAGTTGAAAAACAGAACTGCATGAGTATAAAGACATTGCGGTCGGACCGTGGTGGCGAATACTTAAGCAATGAGTTTCTAGATTACTTGAAAGAATATGGTATTCTTTCACAGTGGACTCCTCCTGGAACACCGCAATTAAACGGTGTGTCCGAACGGAGAAACTGAACTTTGTTGGACATGGTAAGGTCTATGATGAGTCGCACTGAGCTACATATTTCCTTCTGGGGATATGCATTAAACAGTACAATTCTTATTTTGAATAAGATTCCGTCAAAGTCTGTACAACAGACTCCGTATGAGATATGGACAGGAAAGAAACCTGGTTTCTCATTCCTGAAGATTTGGGGATGCTAGGCATACGTCAAACGTTTGGAAGGTACCAAACTTGATCCCAAATCGGATAAATGCCTATTCGTAGGATATCCTAGGGAAACCAAAGGATATTACTTCTATCACTCACGAGAGAACAAAGTATTTGTTGCTCTACATGCGGTTTTCCTTGAGAAAGAATTCCTAAATGCAGTGGTTAGTGGGAGGAAAGTAGAACTTGATGAAAATCAGAGTGATACTGTTCCTGGTGTTGGACAAAATGACCATAGCGTCACTATTTGTACAGATCACGGTGTTGTTGTACAAATTAACTATGTGACAAAGGAGATTGTACTCTCATCATTTGTGATTAGATCACCTTAGATATATAAATGAAGAGAGGTCCCTATGATTAGTTCCTGGAGTGAGAATGATATGAGACAATATCAGTCCCTAAAGGTTTAATCATTAAATATCCCTAGCCGGAGTATTATCGAGACTGGACATCGATAATGCAGAATAGGCTAATATTGCACTTGTGCACGTTAAGAGGGCACAACGGCATAGTTCTCATATATATAAGTATTGGATACTTATGCAAGTGCGATAGGAGGTCGTGTTTCAACGATGGTACGAGAAACAGCTTCGCTCTGGATAGACCCCTCGGAATCCCATTGGTATTATGACTATGTGTCTATGGGAGGCCGAAATCAAGGTAGGTGTGTATAGTCTTAACCTGAGACTTACATCGCTAATACTTACGATAATCGATAGACTTTGGTCTTGGTGGTACAGGGCTTTAACCGGTTCTGCGTACACCACTTCTGGGTTTATCAGAGAGTCGTAGTGTATTGGGTGTGATGTCAAGACGGAAGTATCACTCCAGTCATAGTGGAGATGATGTCACGCAGGATACGGTATTAGTGCTCTTAAGTGCTGGCCGGCCATCGGGATATTATGACAAGGTCATGTATATCCGATTATAGAGACTAGTTACCAGACATCCGACATGTGCTTCGGACGGGGCAGACACTTATCCAGCCCCAGCCCTACACGTGACTATCCGATACTGGGCTGATATACACAATACTACGGTATACTACGCTTGATACAGATCTATATATTCGTGTAAGAATATTTCTGGAGAATTGGGTAGGCATGGCGCTTTGCTAGAAGCCAACCTTGTCTTGTAAATCGGTATAAACGTAGTACGAGGTACTTACGTGTTCGGATAGTCCGACGACCCGATTTACTGCCAACATATCCGGAGATCTCATGGGTCCCTTCCCGAAGATTCACCGATGATGTATAACTCGCACTTTATTAATCTGGGATTAATTAGAAGATAGAGATAGAATTAATCTGGGATTAATTCGAAGAGAGAGAAAATTAATCTGGGATTAATTACGAAGATATTTTATCTGGGATAAAATATTAATTAAAGAGAGAGAACGATTAATTTAGAATTAATCGGATAAAATAATATATTCGATATATTATATGAAATTGGATTTCGGCGCGGAATTAAAATTAGATTTTAATTCAGGCGAACGAATTAATTTTGAATTAATTCGTTAGCGACGTGAATAGTGATTTCGCTAGGCGTAATCATTTAATTACGACGCGACGGAAAATTCGTTAATTTGGAATTAGCGAACCCGAGCCCGAGAGTGATTGCGAGCGCATTCGCATTTCGAATTCGAGCGCGGCACGCAAGTCACATCAAGCGTCAAATCGCTAGTCGCATCAATTGTCAAATCACTTGTCACTTTGAGTGATGTGATGTGACTTTACATGTTGTCACTTTATTAAAGTAACTTGATGTGAATAGTAAAAAGTGATAGGTGATGGAAAAGCATTTTTGCTTTTGACCTTTTGACTTTGCTTTTTGAAAGTAAAAGGTGGTAAATGCTTTTATTAAATTTTGGAAAATATAAAAAGCATTTACACTTTCTCTCTCTCTTGATTTTATTCACATTTTTTAGGGTTTTACGTTTTCTATGAAACCCATTTTCCCTCTCTTTCTCTTCTCTCCCTCTCACGGCTTGGAGCCGAATTCTTGCTCCTTTTTCTGCAGTTTTGGTGAGAATAATTAAGAGGAAAGAGTGCTAGCACACACCTTGGGTTATACTATGGTGATAGGGAAACGAATTTATGAGCTTGGAATCATTTTTGGAGCTTGAAGCTTGGAGCTTCAATGGAGGTCATCAATGGCCGATCATGGAGGAGACTACCACCATCAAAACCGAGCAGCCCACTGCCTTGGAGAGCTGCTGCCGTGACTTTGAGGGAGGCAAAAACGCATCTTGTTCTTCGCATCCAAAACCGTTCAATGTGAGTTATGTTTCTGCCTTACTCCTTTGATGTGTTCATACGAATTTCTTGCTTGATTTCATGATTCTTGGGACCTATATTAGAACTCAACAATGGTATCAGAGCTATTATCAAGCATGAAAAAGTTAGGGTTAAAATTGGGTAAACTCGATTTAGGCATGATTTGGTTGAATTGTTTGATGAAGTATGCTTGAATGAGGTTGAATTGAAGTTGTGTATGATCAATTTCATGAAATTGGATTGGATTCAATTTTCCCTAAATTTTGGGCATGACAAATTGGGTAAAATCAATTGAAGCATGATTTGATTAAATTGATTGATTAAGTATGCTTAAATGTTGATGAATTAATGATTGATTGGATCAATTTGAAGAAGAAATTATGTTGGAACAAATTCCCCAATTTTTTATGTTGGCATAAAGTGACAAATTTGGGTAAACTTGATTTTGAGCATATTTTGTGAAATTGGATGAATGAGAATGCTTAAAGTATGTTTAATTTAAGATTGATTGGATCAATTTGTTGAAATTGTGTTTGGAACAAATTTCCCCAAATTGCTTATGTTGGTCGAAATTAAAGAACCCTAAATTTCTTGGTGATTTTGTTTGTTTGATCATGGATGACTTAAAACAATGGGTAATGTTGTTTTGAAGTTCAATTTGATTGAATTTTGATTTGGAACTTTTTCCCAAATTAAAGTGGCTTGGCCGAATTCAATTGAATTTGAAATTCATTGTTGTTTTTGATTTTAATTCATTGGATGAATTGAATTGATTTGGGAAATGATGATTGTGGATTCAATTGGATTGAAACCGAATCGGATTGGAAAACCCCTAATTGCCGAGAACAAAAGCATGTAAATTGGGTTTGATTTTAATAAATTGTGTTGGACACTAATTAATGTTAAAGTGCATGATTAAGTATGCTAATTGATGTTTTAGAAATATTAATTGGGTGGTTAATTGTGTATTACACATAGGTTAATTAATTATGGAATTTAGAATTTTATAAGTTAATTAATTGGGCTTATTTTGGAAAATGGGCCTTAAAGGTTGTAATTGGGCTTTTGGGCTTTGTTGTACAAAGTTGAGTTTAGGCAATTTGGTTGGATCCAATTGGGCCTAAAACCGTATCCATAAAGTCCAATTATGACTTAATGGACCTTAATTATTTAATTGGGCCTAATGGGCCAAAATTAATTTAAAGGCTTATGAGGTAACTCCCGGATTGGATTTTGGTTATTTGGTTTGACCCGAGTTGACCAAAAGTCCACGCCTTATAGAAATTAATTAAAAGCCCATTGGACTTTAATTAAGTAAAACATTAGATGTTAATCGGGCTTTGAGACCCGTTGCGATTAAATTTGGAATTTAAGTCGTAAAGGTTCATTAATAAAAGTGTAATATTTAATTTGGAATTAAATAGTGAATTAGAATTAAATGCGTATTAAATTGGATTTAATTATGTAGTTTAATTTAATTCGAGAATTCGTACTTTGAGTACTTATTCGCAAAACGAGTTTGACTCGAGCAAAAATCAAATCGTTGTTTGAACATGGATGATCACTAATTATCAGATTAATTAATTGGATTTGATTGATTGATAACATGCTTGTATGAATACATGGTTGCGATGCATGAATAATGTATATCAGATGGATATTAGTCGGGTGGGACAATTTTGGAAATTGTAATAAATTTGATTTATTAAATTGGACCTGCGTGTCCAGCCTTTTCACCTCTATACTCTTTGTATTCTCTTCTCACCTATTCCCCTCAATGTAAATGAGGTTTCTTTAGAAGTGTAGTGTAACAGGTAGAAGTAAATACATGTGCTAGCTTTGGAGAGAGAAAATGAGAGATTTGATCTAGGATCAATGTAAAGTATCCATCCGCATATCATTATTATTTTATTTCATATGCGCTTTATTATGTGTTTAGAATGCATGTTTAAGGGTGTATGATGATGAGACCTTAATAAAGATAATTAAATTGGTAGCCAATTTGCACGCGAAAAACCTTCGTTATATATCAAGCGTTTATTTTCCTTCCATTGAGTGATTCTTGCTCAAGATCCGAGATTGGCAGGGGTTGTTGGCCAAAGTCAAGCCCTTGTCCGTCGAAGATGTGTTTTAATCACGAGGCTTTGTTCCATATCGGTGTCGTGTCCAAGTTGTGGTGTTGGCCAAAGTCAAGACCACTTCTTGTCCATTGACATTGATTACGAAGCTTCCATGTCAATGGGTCCGCGCTTGACGGGATCACTAGGTTTGTTGTGCCAAAGCCAAGGCCTAGTTGATTCAAGGAAAAAGGTTAGGGTATACATTCGATGTATAGGCATATATAAGATATATGTTTGGGACTTGGATGTCCACCTACTGGATCTAGGAGTTGGATGAGATCCAATTGATCTTCGAGATCTACCTAGTTAATTATCATACAATTTGTTGGCCAAAGTCAAGATTGTGTGATATTTAACGGGATCCTAGCCCACTAGGAAACACGGTTTCCCGAGTACTCGACAGAGGGTTAGAGGCTCGCCAAAAAATAGTGGGAGGCAAGAATTGAATTTGCAATACTCGTTCAATTACTCGCCATACGTGCTCATTCAAATTATTTCGTCGTTAGATTAAATGTTAGTTGGACTAATATTTAAATTGTTGTTTTAATGGACTGTATTATATTTGATTATATATAATTGGATATATTATTTATAAATTATATATAATCAATATATTTGAATTAATTTTCAGTTTACAGTTGATTTTATAATTGGATTATAGTAATCAATGTAATTGAGGTTAATTAATTTAGAATATATTTGATTATATAGTTGGACTATTATAATCATTATAATAAATAGTACCACAAATCGTTGATTAAATAGTTCGACTATTAGAATCAAGATATAATTGAAAGATTGACATTTAAAACATAATCCTGGGGAAATGTGTTTAAATGGTTTAATTTTCAAATTGGGAATAAAGTTTCAGGATGGTCCTGGAAATTAATAGATTATTTTATTTGATAAAATAATATATATTAAGCTTGTAGCGCAAGGCGCACTTTAATTCGATATTCCAGAAACACGAGGCTTGGCCAAAGGCTTCTGGAATGTTGAAACAGGCAAAGGCAAAATCATTATAATCTTCTGGGAAGATAAATGACATATCCTAAGAAGGAATAGAAGACGAGCAAGGCTCTGACTTCAAATATGATTGTCATAATTATGTTCACAACTAGTATTGAAATTGGATTTTAAATACTTAGTGTGGTACATAAAATATATTGATGTTCAGAATCTGTTTTGAACAGGATACTGACTTCAATAGAGATTTATCTGCGAATTGGAAACAGGACGAAAGTCGATGTTTTAACCGTAGATACCTGAATTTAGGAACTACCTTCGGGTTAGTACGTAAATTAGGAAACTGTTATAATGTATCTAGTTTGACTAGAAATATTATCTCTATATCGCGTATAACCCGCTGCGGGTGTACCTTTATATTCTAGAACACTAAAGTGTTTCATTATAAAAGATGATATTGAGATAAACACATTAGATGTGAATAACAGGATTTATTTTGAATATAAATAATATCTCAAATATATAACATGACAAATAAATAGCTCAATTGATTTGATCAGTTAAGAAACTTAATTGTGGCATAGTTGTCAGGGACACTACTAACAAGAATCGTATATCCGTACTTTTGAAGAGCGGGTACTAGGACTGATTTGATTCTATTCAAATAAAGTCTACGAATCTAGTCTATTTGGGCAAAGTGCCTAAAACACTATTTACTTGGTAAAAGTGTAAATGCCACCGATCTGTTAGCCCTACTTCATAGTGAATAAAGTGGGCCCATGTCTAGCTAGGCTAGATATGGATATGAATATTTCGTGACCTTTACGGATGTGGCATCGCGTATGGTTATGTGTTTCTTTTGAAGAACACAAATCAGAAACTTTTACAGTTTCGACACGAAATAGATAAACAGATCGGCTAAAGTATTAAACCGTCATGGTAAGACTGTAATAGAAAATACTTAAGCAATAAATTTCTAGTATATATATGAAGAGTATAGTATTCTTTCAAATAAGACTCCTCCCGGAATACGTCAGTTTGACGGTTGTGTTCCGAACGGATTAACCGAATTGTGTTAGACATAATAAGGTTAATCACGAGTCGCTCTGAGCTACCATTTCCTTCAACGGATAAGCTTTAAACAGTGTAGAAACTTATTTTGAATAAGATTCCATAATAATCTGTTAACAGATATCATATTAGATATGAACGGGAAAGAAACCGGGTTTCTCATTATTGATAATTTGGGTATGCTAGGCATATGTTTGGATGATACCAAACTAAAACCCAAATAGAATAAGTGCCAAATGTAGGTTATCCTAGGGATACCATAAGTATTATACTTATACACCTCACAAGAGAACAATTAGATTGTTACTCACCATACGGTTTTCCTGAGAGGAATACCGATATGCAGTGGTAAGTGGGAGGATAGTATAACTCGATGAAAATCAGAGTAATACTGTTCAAGGCACTGAATCTTAATGGAACAAGAATAGTTCATCCAGGATGAGACTATTACCATTAATCTTCGAATACACAAGAACCGCGTAGGTCGGATAGAGTCAGAAAACAACCTGGGGTATGGGTTTCTGATCGCACCTCATAAAGATGTCTATCTTATTGAGGAATACTAACTGACTACGTATGAGGAAGTGATACAAGGTATCAACTACCTAATTATGGCAAAGTGTCATGTAATCTGAAATGGATTCCATGTATATCAACCAGTTTGGATACTAGTTGATGTACCACAAGGCATTGTGCCTATTGGTACTATATGTCTTCTAGGAAGACATACATGGATGACGAACATCCAGCTTATAAAGCTAGGCTTTTAACGGAAAGGTATCGTTATCAACATTGTGTTGATTACGATTCAACCTTTTACCTGTTGCCACGGTAAATCCATTTGGATAATGCAGGTTATTCGATCCATTGGATTGAAGCAAGCATTAGGTTCTTGGAATTATCGTTTTGATATAATCATAATGTGTACGATTTAATTCAAAACGAAAATAATTCTTGTGTATATAAGGAGGTTAGTGGGAGCGCACTGATAGTGGATGTCCTATAAAATAATGATAATACGTCATTTCTTGGAAATGATATTCCCAAAAAAAAATATCGGCGAAAGCTTGGCTTTCGAAATACTCTCATAGAAACCGTACATTGAAAAATGTACGAGACCTGGTGTATCATACGCTTTGAGCATATGGATCACAAACAGGCCAATCCGAGTGATAGTCACTGGATTAATATTAAGAACATCCGTTAGTATCTTAGAGAACTAAGGATGTTGTCTTAGTCTATGGAGAAGGAGAACTTGAAGTGACTGGGGTCACTGTAGCAAGTTTCCTATAACCGATAATGACGACTAAAAGTCGCAAACGGTACTATATAGTTTGAAGAACGGTACAGTGAGCTGGAAATCTTCCAAGCAAGATACTGTTACCGAATAAACAACAAATGCGGGTTGTTGTTGCAGCTGAAGCAACAATAGAAGTTATTTGGGTTAATACAAATCTAATTAGATTAGATATAGTTCTGTTAGCAGCTGAGCTAGGCGTCAGCACAGGCTAAAGAATTAATGGTCTCATCAACGATCCAGATACATACTTAGATACTTATCTGATTCATTCGGATCATACATCGTGGCGATGTGATGGTCGAATAAATCGCATCAAGATGATAATCATGCAAATCCGCTGACGAAAGCATTTCTCAGCAGTTTGAGCCAACCGTACATAGTTCGGGTGTTAGACACTCGAGTGACTGGCTATAGGCCAAGTGGGAGATTGTTGGACAAAATGACCCATAGCGTCACTATTTGTACAGATCACGGTGTTGTTGTACAAATTAACTATGTGACAAAGGAGATTGTACTCTCATCATTTGTGATTAGATCACCTTAGATATATAAATGAAAGAGGTCCCCTATGATTAGTTCCTGGACTGAGAATGATATGAGATAGTATCAGTCCCTAAAGGTTTAATCATTAAATATCCCTAGCCGGAGTATTATCGAGACTGGACATCGATAATGCAGAATAGGCTAGTATTGCACTTGTGCACGTTGTGAGGGCACAACGGCATAGTTCTCATATATATAAGTATTGGATACTTATGCAAGTGCGATAGGAGGTCGTGTTTCACCGATGGTACGAGAAACAACTTCGCTCTGGATAGACCCCTCGGAATCCCATTGGTATTATGACTATGTGTCTATGGGAGGCCGAAATCAAGGTAGGTGTGTATAGTCTTAACCTGAGACTTACATCGCTAATACTTACGATAATCGATAGACTTTGGTCTTGGTGGTACAGGGCTTTAACCCGTTCTGCGTACACCACTTATGGGTTATCAGAGAGTCGTAGTGTATTGGGTGTGATGTCAAGACGGAAGTATCACTCCAGTCATAGTGGAGATGATGTCACGCAGGATACGGTATTAGTGCACTTAAGTGCTGGCCAGCCATCGGGATATTATGACAAGGTCATGTATATCCGATTATAGAGACTAGTTACCAGACATCCGACATGTGCTTCGGACGGTGCAGACACTTATCCAGCCCCAGCCCTAGCACGTGACTATCCGATACTGGGCTGATATACACAATACTACGGTATACTACGCTTGATACAGATCTATATATTCCTGTAAGAATATTTCTGGAGAATTGGGTAGGCATGGCGCTTTGCTAGAAGCCAACCTTGTTTTGTAAATCGCTATAAACGTAGTACGAGGTACTTACGTGTTCGGATAGTCCGACGACCCGATTTACTGCCAACATATCCTGAGATCTCATGGGTCCCTTCCCGAAGATTCACCGATGATGTATAACTCACACTTTATTAATTTGGGATTAATTAGAAGAGAGAGATAGAATTAATCTGGGATTAATTCGAAGAGAGAGAAAATTAATCTGGGATTAATTAGAAGAGAGAGATAGAATTAATCTGGGATTAATTCGAAGAGAGAGAAAATTAATCTGGGTTAATTACGAAGATATTTTATCTGGGATAAAATATTAATTAAAGAGAGAGAACGATTAATTTTGAATTAATTCGTTAGCGACGTGAATAGTGATTTCGCTAGGCGTAATCATTTAATTACGACGCGACGGAAAATTCGTTAATTTGGAATTAGTGAACCCGAGCCAGAGAGTGATTGCGAGCGCATTCACATTTCGAATTCGAGCGCGGCACGCAAGTCACATCAAGCGTCAAATCGCTAGTCGCATCAATTGTCAAATCACTTGTCACTTTGAGTGATGTGATGTGACTTTACATGTTGTCACTTTATTAAAGTAACTTGATGTGAATAGTAAAAAGTGATAGGTGATGGAAAAGCATTTTTGCTTTTTGCTTTTGACCTTTTGACTTTGCTTTTTGAAAGTAAAAGGTGGTAAATGCTTTTATTAAATTTTGGAAAATATAAAAAGCATTTACACTTTCTCTCTCTCTTGATTTTATTCACATTTTTAGGGTTTTACGTTTTCTATGAAACCCATTTTCCCTCTCTTTCTCTTCTCTCCCTCTCACGGCTTGGAGCCGAATTCTTACTCCTTTTTCTGCAGTTTTGGCGAGAATAATGAAGAGGAAAGAGTGCTGGCACACACCTTGGGTTATACTATGGTGATAGGGAAACGAATTTATGAGCTTGGAATCATTTTTGGAGCTTGAAGCTTGGAGCTTCAATGGAGGTCATCAATGGCCGATCATGGAGGAGACCACCACCATCAAAACCGAGCAGCCCACTGCCTTGGAGAGCTGCTGCCGTGACTTTGAGGGAGGCAAAAACGCATCTTGTTCTTCGCATCCAAAACCGTTCAATGTGAGTTATGTTTCCGCCTTACTCCTTTGATGTGTTCATACGAATTTCTTGCTTGATTTCATGATTCTTGGGACCTATATTAGAACTCAACACCTGGCATATAATCCTCAACGGAACAAGAACAGTCCATCCGGGATGAGACTGTACCATAATCTTCTATTACACAAGGACCGCGTAGGTCGGAGAGAGTCATGATACAACCTGAGAGGTATGGGTTTCTAATCTCACCTCATGTAGATATTAATCTCATTAAGGATACTGAACCGGCTACGTATGGGGAAGCGATACAAGATATCCATTCCGCTTTATGGCAAGAAGCCATGATGTCCGAAATGGATTCCATGTATACCAACCAAGTTTGGACACTGGTTGATGCACCAGAAGGCGTAAAGCCTATTGGATGCAAATGGGTCTTCAAGAAGAAGACCTACATGGATGGCAACGTACAAATGTACAAAGCTAGGCTTGTAGCGAAGGGGTATCGTCAACGACATGGTGTCGATTACGACGAAACTTTCTTACCCGTTGCCATGATTAAATCCATTCGGATAATGCTTGCTATTGCTGCATATTTCGATTACGAGATATGGCAGATGGACGTTAAAACCGCTTTCATTAACAGAAACTTTTTGGAGGATGTTTATATGCAACAGCCTGACGGTTTTATCGTGCCTAAACTTGCAAACAAGGTTTGTAAGTTAAATCGGTCCATTTATGGACTGAAGCAAGCATCGCGGTCATGGAACCAACATTTTGATGTGATCATAAAATAATATGATTTTATTCAAAATGAAGATGATACTTGTGTATACAAGAAGGTTAGTCGGAGAGCAGTGACTTTTATTATCCTTTACGTTGACGATGTATTGCTTATAGGCAATGAAATTCCCGTGTTAACATCGGTGAAGGCTTGGCTTTCATTAAAATTCTCCATGAAAGAACTGGGAGAAGCAGCCTATATTCTAGGAATAAAGATCTACCGGGATAGATCTAGAAAGCTGCTTGGACTCTCCTAGAGCACGTACATTGACAAAGTGTTGAACAAATTCAACATGGATCAGTCTAAGAGGGGACTGTTACCAGTGTCACATGGCATCACTCTATCTAAGGACATGTGTCCTAAAACTCAAGATGAGAGAAACAACATGAGTCGGATACCGTTCGCCTCTGCATTCGGATACCGATCATGTATGCCATGATATGTACGCGACCTGATGTCTCGTATGCTTTAAGCATGTGTAGTCGTTATCAGGCCGATCCAGGTGATGGTCACTGGATGGCGGTTAAGAACAACCTTAAGTATCTTAGACGAACTAAGGATGCTTTCTTAGTTTATGGAGATGGAGAACTTGAGGTAACTGTGTATACCGATGCAAGTTTCCAAAAACTGAAAAAGACGACTCTAAGTCGCAATCCGGGTACATATTATGTTTGAAAAACGGAGCAGTAAGTTGGAAATCTTCCAAGCAAGAGACTGTTACCGATTCAACAACAGAAGCGGAGTATATTGCAGCAGCTGAAGCAACAAAAGAGGCAGTTTGGATCCGTAAATTCCTAATTGGTTTAGGAGTAGTTCCGTTAGCAGTTGATCCCGTTCCATTGTATTGTGACAATAACGGGGCTATAGCGCAGGCTAAGGAACCGCGGTCTCATCAATGATCCAAGCATGTTCTTCGACGTTTCCATCTGATTCGTGAGATCATACATCGTGGCGATGTGAAGATCGAGAAGGTCGCATCAGATGATAACATTGCAGATCCACTGACGAAAGCTATTTCACAACAGAAGTTTGAGAAACATATACATAGTTCAGGAGTTAGATGCTTGAGTGACTGACTATAGGCCAAGTGGGAGATTGTTAGACAATTATGACCCATAGCGTCACTGTTTGTAAAAGACATTGTGTTTTTGTACAAAATTAACTATGTAGTAATGAAATTGCCTTTTACCGTTTCGTAATTTATTTACTCTGATATAGAAATGGTAGAAGTCCTTATGATTAGTTCCAGATTGAGATGATATGAGACAGTATCAATCCATAAAGGTTTAATCATTAAATATCCCTAGTCGTAGTATTATCGAGACTGAACATCGATAATGCGGAATAGACTAGTATTGCACTTGTGCGTGTTGTGAGGGCATAACGGTACAGTTCTCATATGTTTAAGTATTGGATACTTATACAAGTGCGATATGAGGTTGTGTTTTACCGATGGTATGAAAAACAGCTTCGCTCTGGATAGACCCCGCGGAATCCCATTGGTAGTAAGTATATGTGTCTATGGGAGTCCGCTTTAGGGTAGGTGTATTTGGTCTTAACCTGAGACTTGCATCGCTAGTATTTGCGATAATCGGTAAACTTTCGTTTTGGTCGTCCAGGGCTTTAACAGGTTCTGTGTACGCCTCTACTAGGTTTATTGAGAATCGTAGTGTATTGGATGTGATGTCAAGATGGAAGTATCACTTCAGACATATGGAGATGATGATCACGCAGGGATTCAGAACTAGTTCTCTATAGTGTTGCAACCATCGAGATAATATGACAAGGTCATGATTATCTGATTCAAAGAGACTAGTTGCTTGATATCCGATATGTGCTTCGTACGGGGCATACACTATTCCAGCCCCAGGCCTTGCTAATGACATCATATACTGGATCGCTATACGCAATACAACGTATACTACGCCTGACATAGATTATATATATTCCAGTAAGAATATTTCTGGAGAATTGGGTAGGCACGGTGCTTTGCTAAAAGCCAACCAAGCACGTGGTACGAGTACTCACTTTATCGGATAGTCCGATAACCGGATTTACTGCCAACATATCCAGAGATCTCTTGGGTCGCTTCCCAAAGATTCACCGATGACAGTTGACTCGATTAGAATTAATCTGGGATTAATTAAGAGAGAAAAAATTAATTGGGATTAATTGAAGCTTTATTAAATTTGGGATTAAATGTGTTCGGAAGAGAGAGAACGCGATTAATTTGGAATTAATCGGTAAAATAAATTTAATAGTTAAATTTGATTTTTCAATTTAATTTATTCGTATGGGCTAAAATTAATATATCGGATATATTAATATGAATTGGATTTCATTACGAAATTAAAGTCGAACTTTAATACGAACGAACGAATTAATTTAGAATTAATTCGTAAATGACGTTCGTAATATATTTGCGAGGCATCGTTATTTAATTAAATTAGATTTAATTATTTAGTGACGAAAGTTCGTTTAATCTGATTAAATGGATCCGAGCCGCGGTAAATGTTCGTAGAGACATTTGGATTTTGAATTCAATTGTGGGGCCCACTTCACATGTGGTAGTTGGGAGGGTAGTTGGCATTTATGCCAAACCATTTACTTTCCAACCACCTTGGAATGGTTTTGGTGAAACCATTTACCCAACCACCTTGTTTAGGTGAAAAGGGTAAATTGGTTTTTACGAAAAGGCATCTCTCTCTCTCATTTTGTAACACTTGAACAAAATACAAACCCTAGAAACACATGGCTTGGGCGTGAGCTTCTTGTTCTTCATTTCATTGATTTTTTGGCAAAATCAAGTTAGCTAGCACTTCAAAGATCAAGAAAGGTGATAGGGAAACATCTTCAAGAGTTGGAATCAACACTTTAAGCTTGGAACTTGGAGTTCTCTTCTCAAGTTTTAAAAGCTCAAATCTGTTCGTTGTAAGTATTTCCGCAACTTATAATGATCTTAATCACTTGTTTTCATGTTTATTAGATCCTTGGCATGTTTTAGGAACACTAACAACATGCATATATACTGGTGTGTATAATCTGCTATTAGCAGGATACTGACTTCAGTTGAGATTAATCTACGAATCGGAAATGGGACGACAGTCGCTGTTTTAACCGTAGATACCTAAGTTTAGGAACTACCCTTCGGGTGTGTACTTAAATTACGAAACTATTACTAATGTAACTAGTTTGACTAGATATATTATCTCTATATCAGAGTATAATCTGTTGCGGATATACCTTTATATTCTAGAACACTAAAGTGTTTTATTATATAAAGACGATATTGAAATAAGCACATTAGATGTGAATAAAAGTATTTATATTTTGAACATAAATAAATCTCAAACGTATAACATGACAAACAAATAGCTCAAACTGAGTAAATCAGTTGAGACTTACAAGTGGCATTGTTGTCTGTGACACAATTAACAAGACTCGTATATCCATACTTTCGAAGAGTGGATACTAGGACAAATTTGATTTCATTCAAATAATGTCTATGAATCTAGTTTATTAGGCAAAGTGCATAAAGCACCTTTACTTGGTAAAAGTGTAAGTGCCACCGATCTGTAAGCCCTCGTTAATAGTGACGTAAGTTGGCCCATGTCTAGCTAGGCTAGAGGTGGATATGAATGTTTCGTGAAATTTACGGATATGGCATCGCGTTATGGTTATGTGTTTCTTTTGAAACACAAATCGGAAACTTTTAGAGTTTCGACACGAAATAGACAAACAGATCGGCTAAAGTATAAAACTATCATGGGTAGACCATGATGAAAATACTTAAGCAATAAGTTTCTCTAATACTTGAAAGAGTATAGTATTCTTTCAATGAGGACTCCTCTCGGAACACGTCAATTTGACAGTGTGTCCGAGCAGAGAAACCGAATCTTGTTGGACATGATAAGGTTAATCATGAGTCCCTCTGAACTACCATTTCCTTCAACAGATATGCATTAACAGTGCAGAACATATTTTGAATAAGGTTCCATAAAAAATCTGTTTGACAGATTTCATATTAGGTATGAACAGGAAAGAAACTAGGTTTTCTCATTCCTGGAGATTTGGGTATGCTGGGCATATGTTTGGATGATACCAAACTATAACCCAAATCGGATAAGTGCCTAATAAAGGTTATCCTAGGGAAATCAAAAGTATAGTACTTATACATCTCACAAGAGAACAATATAATTGTTGCTCGCCATGCGGTTTTCCTAAGAGGAATACCTATATGCAGTGGTAAGTGGGAGGAAAGTAAAACTCGATGAAAATCAGAGTAATATTGTCTCTGGCACCGATTCATTAATGGAACACAAATAGTTCATCAAGGATGAAACTATTCCAATAATATTCAAATACACAAGAACCGCGTAAGTCGAAGAGAGTCAGAAAACAACCTAGGGTATGGGTTTCTGATCTCACCTCGTAAAAATGTCAATCTTATTGAGGAATATGAAATGACTGCGTATGAAGTAGTGATACAAGGTATCGACTCCCTATTATGGCAAAATGCCATGATATCCGAAATGGATTCCATGTATACCAACCAAGTTTGGATACTAGTTGATGTACCGAAAGGCATTGTTCCTATTGGTACTATATAAGTCTTTTGGAAGACATACATGAATGGCAACATACCAACGTATAAAGCTAGGCTTGTAGCGAAAAGGTATCGTTATCAACATTATGTCGATTACGACGAAACCTTTTAACCGTTGCCATTGTTCAATCCATTTGGATAATGCTTGCTGATCTTGCATATTTCATTCATGAAATAAGTCAGCTAAATTCCAAAACCACTTTCCTTAACGGAAACCTTTTGGAGGATGTTTACAACATCTTGACGGTTTTATCGTACCAAAACAAAGAAACAAGGTTTGCAGGTTAATCGATCCATGAATGGATTGAAGCAAGCATTGCGTTCTTGGAACGATATCTTTTTGATGTAGTCATAATGGTATATGATTTAATTCAAAACGAAAATGATTCTTGTGTATATAAGAAGGTTAGTGGGAGCGCACTGACAGTGAAAGTCTTAAATAATGACATATCATTTCTTGGAAATGAGATTTCCATAAAACAATCGGTGAAATCTTGGCTTTCATGAAAATTCTCCGTAGAATTCTTGGGAGAAACAACCTTTATTTTATGAATAAAGATCTAATGGGATAGATTTAAGTTGTTAATAGTCTCCGAGAACTCATACATTAAAAAAAATGTACGCAACCTGGTGTCTCATACGCTTTGAGCATATAGAGTCACAATCAGGCCAATCCAAGTGATAGTCATTAGATTGATGTTAAGAAAATCCTTTAGTATATTAAAGAACTAAGGATGCTGTCTTAAACTATGGAGAATGAGAACTTGAAGTGACTGGGTTCATTGTTGCAAGTTTTCTAAACTGATATAACGACAATAAGTCGTAATAACTATACTACAAAGTTTGAATAACGGAACCGTCAGCTGGAAATCTTCCAAGCAAGATATTGTTTCCGAGTAAACAACAAAAGCGGGTTATTGCTGCAGCTGAGGCGGCAATAGAAGCCATTTAGGTCGATAATAATCCTAATCAGATTAGGAGTAGTTCTATTAGCAGCTGAGCTAGGCTACAGCGCAGGCTAAAGAATTAATGGTCTTATCAACGATCTAGATATATATACTTCATATATTCATCTGATTCGTTCGGATCATACATCGTGGCGATGTGATGATCGTATAAATCATGTCAGATGATAATCATGCAAATCCACTGACGAAAGCCTTTCCTCAGCAGAAGTTTGAGCGAACCGTACATAGTTCGGGTGTAGGACACTTGAGTGACTGGCTATAGGCCAAGTGGGAGATTATTGGACAGTTATGAACCATAGCATCACTATTTGTACAGATCATGGTGTTGTTGTACAAATTAACTATATGACAAAGGAAATTGCTCTTCTGTCATTTGTAATTAGATTACCAAAGATGTATAAATGAAAGAAGGTCCATATGATTAGTTCTGGATTGAGATGGTATGAGACAGTATCAATCCATAAAGGTTTAATCATTAAATATCCCTAGTCGTAGTATTATCGAGATTGGACATCGATAATGCGGAATAGAATAGTATTACACTTGTGCGTGTTGTGGGAGCATAACGGCATAGTTCTCATATATTTTGGTATATGACACTCATGCAAGTGTAGTAGGAGGTTGTGTTTTACCGAAGGTACGGAAAACAGCTTTGCTCTGGATAGACCCCTCAGAATTCCATTGGTAGTATGACTATGTGTCTATGAAAGTCTGAATCAGGGTAGGTGTATTTGGTCTTAACCTGAGACTTGAACCGCTAATACTTGCGACAATCAATACACTTTGGTTATATGTACGCCTCTTCTGGGTATATTTAGAATCGTAGTGTATTGGGTGTGATGTCGAGATGGAAGTATCACTCCAGTCATAGTGGAGATGATGATGACGCAGGATACGAAACTGGTTCTCTTATGTACTGCTGTCATCGGGATAATATGACTAGGTCATGATTATTTGATATAGAGACTAGTTACCAGAGATCCGATATGTGCTTCGTACAAGGCAAACACTTTTCCAGCCCCAGGCCTTGCACGTGACATTCGATGCTGGATCGAAATACGCAATACTACGTATACTACGCCTAATATAGATCACATATTCCTGTAAGGATATTTCTGGAGAATTGGGTAGGCATGTCGCTTTGCTAGAAGCCAACCTTGTCTTGTAAATCGGTAAAAACGTAGTACTAGTTACATACGTGTTCGGATAGTCCGACGACCATATTTACTGCCAACATATATGGGGATCTCATGGGTCGCTTCCCGAAGATTCACCGATGACGTATGACTCGTACTTTATTAATCTAGGATTAATTAGATGAGGAGAAAATTATTATGGGATTAATTACGGAGATATTTTATCTGGGATAAAATATCTTTTAAAGAGTGAAAACGATTGATTTGGAATTAATAGATAAAATAATATATTCGATATATTATACGAAATTAAATTTCGACGCGGAATTGAAATTAGATTTTAATTCGGGCGAATGAGCTAATTTAGAATTAATTCGTTAGCGACGTGAATAGTAATATATTATTAAAGTCGCTCGTGAATTAATTCTAAATTAATTAGTTCGCTAGAATCAAAATCCAATTTTAATTCCATTACGAAATATAATTTCATTTAATATATCTAATATATTATTTTATCGATTAATTCCAAATTAGTCGTTGTCTCTCTTCAAATTGAATTTTATCCAAGATAAAACCTTTCCGCAATTAATCATAGATTAATTCTCTCTCTCTTCTAATTAATCCCAGATTAATTATGTTTGAGTCATACGTCATCGGTGAATCTTCGGGAAGCGGCCCATGAGATCCCTGGATATAATAGCAGTAAATTCGGTCGTCGGACTATCCGAATATGTGCGTACTCGGTACCACGTTCTTACCGATTTACGAGACATGCTTGGCTTCTAGCAAAGCATCGTGCCTACCCAATTCTCCAAAAATATTCTTTAAGTAATATATAATCTATGTCAGGCGTAGTAGACGTAGTATTGCATATTGCGATCCAGTATCAGATGTCACATGCAAGGCCTGGGCTGGAATAGTGTCTGCCCCGTACGAAGCATATATCGGATCACAAGCAAATTAGTCTCTATAATCGGATAATTATGACCTTGTTATATTATCCCAATAGTTGCAACATAATAGAGAACTGGTTCTGTGTTAGACAGTTATGACCCATAGCGTCACTATTTGCACAGATCATGGTGTTGTTGTACAAATTAACTATGTGACAAAGGAAATTGCTCTTTTATCATTTGTGATTAGATCATCAAGATGTATAAATAATGAAAGGTCCATATGATTAGTTCCTGGATTGAGATGATATGAGACAGTATCAATCCACGAAGATTTAATCATTAAATATCCATAGTCATAGTATTATCGAGATTGGACATCGATAATGCGAAAAAGACTAGTATTACACTTTTGCGCGTTATGAGGGCATAACGACATAGTTCTCATATATTTGGGTATATGATACTCATGCAAGTGTAGTAGGAGGTTGTGTTTTACCGATGGTACGGAAAATAGCTTCGCTCTGGATAGACCCCTCAAAATTCCATTGGTAGTATTACTATGTGTCTATGGAAGTCCGAATCAGGGTAGGTGTATTTGGTCTTAACCTGAGACTTGCACTGCTAATACTTGCGACAATGAATGTACTTTGGTTTTGGTCGTCCAGGGCTTTAACAGGTTCTGTTTACGCCTCTTCTGGGTATATTGAGAATCATAGTGTATTTGGTGTGATGTCGAGATGGATGTAACACTCAAGTAATAGTGGAGATGATGATCACGTAGGATACAAAACTCGTTCTCATATATGCCGCATCTATCGGGATATTATGACTAGGTCATGTTTATCCAATTATAGAGACTAGTTACCAGAGATCCGATATGTGCTTCGTATGGGGCAGACAAATTTCCAGCCCCAGGCCTTGCACGTTACATAAGATGCTGGATCGAGATATGCAATACTACGTATACTACGCCTGATATAGATCACATATTCCAGTAAGAATATTTCTGGAGAATTGGGTAGGCATGGCGCTTTGCTAGAAGCTAACCTTGTCTTGTAAATCGGTAAAAACGTAGTACTAGGTACTTACGTGTTCGGATAGTCCGACGACTGGATTTACTGCCAACATATCCGGGGATCTCATGGGTTGCTTCCCGAAGATTCATCGATGACGTATGACTCGCACTTTATTAATCTGGGATTATAAGATGAGAGAGAAAATTAATCTAGGATTAATTACGGAGATATTTTTTCTGGGATAAAATATCAATTAAAGAGAGAAAAATGATTAATTTGGAATTAATGGATAAAATAATATATTCGATATATTATAAGAAATTGGTTTTCGACGCAGAATTGAAATTAGATTTTTATTCGGGCGAATGAGTTAATTTAGAATTAATTCGTTAGCGATGTGAATATTGATTTTGCTAGGCATAATTATTTAATTACGTCGCAACAGAAAATTCGTTCATTTGGAATTAGCGAACCCGAGCCCGAGAGTGTTTGCGGGCGCACTCGCATTTCGAATTCAAGTGCGGCCCACATGTCACATCAAGCGTCAACTCACTAGTCAATCGATTGATGTGATGTCTAGTCACTTTGAGTGACATGACCACTTGTCATTCTGATGTGAATAGTTGATGGAGGTGGTCGAGGCTTTATTGCCTTGACTTTTTGGAAAGTAAAATTTGGTATTTGATTTGGAAAAGAAATTAACCAAATACACTTAACATTTTCCTCTCTCTCTCTTTGATGGTTCACATTTTTGGAGCCAAAACCACACCCTCTCTCTCACGGCCTCAAGGCCAGTTTTCTTCTTTTGTTTTGCCCACTGCCGTGAGCAAAGAGAAGCAAGATGATGATTTTGTTGCAAAATCAAGAGTGCTAGCACACTATGGAGACATACAAAGGTGATAGGGAAACCCACTTGTGAGCTTGGAATCACCATTTGAGAGTCTTGGAGCTTGGAGCACACTTGGAGGTGGTGACCGAAAATTTGGAGCTCAAAAATCTGCTCACTGCCGAGACCACTTTGGAGGGAGAAAAGAATTTTTGTTCTTCGACGCATCGCCTCAACCGATCGATGTAACTATTCTACAACTTCTTTGATGTATTCGCATGTATGTTTTATTGCTTTATTCGATCCTTGAGACCGAAGAATCCCAACAATGGTATCAGAGCGAGTTAAAGCATGAATCTTGAATTTAGGGTTAAAATTGCGTAAATTGATTTTGAGCATGATTTAATAAAATTAATTGATTGAGTATGCTTGAATGATGTTTAATTGAAGTTGTATTGGATCAATTTCATGAAAATGGATTGGATCAATTTTTCCCCTTTTTGGTTGGCTTGGCCAATACCACATGCCCTAAATGTCTTGGTATTTTTTGTGTTTTTTCATCATTGGATGAGTTGGAAAACAATTGGGTATGTTGAATTGGATTTAATTGGATTGAATTCGATCGGATATAAAAAAACCCAAATGCCGAGACTACTATAGCATGAAATGGGTTTGATTTTTGATTAAAATGTGTTGGACATGTTTTGTTGATAATGAGCATAATTAATTAGGCTAATGATGTTTTTGAAATATTGATTTGGGCAATTAATTATGGCAATACACTTTGAATAATTAAATTGTGAAATTGGAATTTCGGATTTTAATTATGTTGGGGCAAATTTGGAATTGGTCTTGTAAAGTTGTAATTGGGCTAATTGGGCTTGGTTGTACCAAGATTGGTTTAGGCTAAATTGGTTGAATCCAATTGGGCCCAAAACCATATCCATAAAGTCCAATTCTGACTAATGGACTTTAAATTAAATTAACATTGGATGTTAATCGGGCTTTGAGACCCGTAACGGTTAGATTTAGAATGTAAGTCGTAAAGGTTCTTTAATAAAGTGTATTATTTAATTTGGAATTAAATAAGCGAATTAGTATTAAATACAAATTGAATTGGATTTAATTTTTTTGTTTAATATAATTCAAGAATTCGTACTTTGAGTACTTATTCGCAAAACGAGTTTGACTCGCGCAAAAAATCAAATCGTTGTTTGAACATTGGATAGTCATTAATCATTAGATTAATTATTTGGATTAGATTGATTGATAACATGCTTGTGTGAATACATGGTTGCGATGCATGAATAATGTATATCGGATGGATATTAGATGGGTGGGGCAATTTTGGAAATTGTTGTAATAAATTTAGAATTTATTAATTGGACCTGTGTGTCCATCCTATTACCTCATTACTCTTTATAGTTCTCTTCTCACCTATTCCCATCAATGTAAATGAGGTTTCTTTATAGGTGTTATGTAATTGGGTAGAAGTAATACTTGTGTTAGCGAGAGAGAGGAAATGAAGAGATTTGTTCTAGGAACAATGTGTTTAAGTATCGATCCACATATCATTATTATTTATTTATATGCGCCTTATTATGTGTTTAGAATGCATGTTTAAGGGTGTATGATGATTAGACCTTAAGAAAGATAATAAATTGGTTTCCAATTTGCACGTGAAAAACCCTCAAATAATATTAAGCGTTTTTCCTTCCATTGAGTGATTCTTACTCAAGATCCAAGACTGGCATTGGTTTGTTGGCCAAAGTCAAGGCCTTTGTCCGTCGAGGATGTGTTTGAATCATGAAGGCTTTGTTCCATATTGGTGTCTTGTCCAAGTTGTGATTTGTTGGCCAAAGTCAAGATCATTTCTTGTCCATCGACATTGATTATGAAGCTTTCCAAGGTCAATGGGTCACGCTTAACTGGGATCACTAAGTTTGTTGTGCCAAAGCGAAGGCTTAGTTGACTCAGAAGAAAATGGTTAGGCAATATATTAGGTATATTGGCATATATAAGATATATGTTTCGGACTTGGATGTCCCCCTACTGGATCTAGGAATTGGATGGGATCCAATTTATCTTAGAGATCTACCTAGTTAATTATCATACAATTTGTTGGCCAAAGTCAAGATTGTGTGACATTTAACGGGATCCTAACCCACTAGGAAACAAGGTTTCCCGAGTACTCCGCAGAGGGTTAGAGGCTCGCCGAAAAAATAGTGGGAGGCAAGTATTAAATTTGCAATATTCGTTTAGTAACTTGCCATACGCGCTCATTCAAATTTTTCGTCAATTAAATAATTAATATATTGGTTGGACTAATATTTAATCGTTGTTTTAATTTAACAGTTGGACTGTATTCAAACTATTAAATTATAGTTGATTTTATAATTGGATTATAGTAATCAATATAATTGAATATAATTTATTAAATTATAGTTGATTATATAGTTGGACTATAGTAATCATTATAAAAAAATAGTACCTGAAATCGTTGATTAAATAGTTGGACTATTAGAGTAAAGATAATTGAATGATTAGTGTTTAAAACATAATCCTGGGTGAAAATGTATTTAACGACTTTAATTTTCAAATTGAGAATAATTTCAGGATAGTCCTGAAAACTAATAAGTTACTGTGGGACACAGAAACTGGGCGACGCATGCTGTTCCGGGCTCGCGACCCGGTTGGGAGTACGAAATAGCCTGTGAGGGACTAAACCGGATAATAATGGAGTCGCCACCCGGTATGAACCGGGAAAATGATATTTAAGGCCGCACTCACCCCTCGCAAGGGAAGACCTCAAACTGTTGGGTTCGGAATGGTCCATTACTTATGCCACTTGTAAGAAAATAATTTGTGCAATAATCTAACCAAGCCTAAGCAACATATTTCCAAGGATGATTTACTCCTAAGTTCGCATGCATACATAAAAAAGTTCATCTAAATTTACATGTAACACATCTTCATATTTACATACAACCTATATCTGAATTTGCATACAGCCTATTTCCATATAATCCATGTCTCAATTTGCATACAGCCTAATTGCATATAATCTATGTCTCAATTCACATGCATGAAGATAAATTAACATACGACAAGCATACAAGTTAATAAACACATTGTACTCATACATGTGGGGAATATAGATGAACGACAAATGTACAATTATGCACGAAATCTGTGAATAGTATACAGCACCCTCTCAGCCCCAAGCACTATCTTGAGGTTCATTTCCCAGTCGGCAAAGTTTGTCCCTTTGAAGACATTATCGCCCATGATTATGTCGCGGACATTACCCTTGCCAGTCATCTTGACAACTATAGTCCAACTATAAAGTCAACGATGTTATGGGTACAGTCAAACTGTTACAAGCAAAATAACAATATATTAGTCCAACTAATTAATAAAATATTGACGAAATAATTTTGAAAGACGCGTAAGGCTAAGTATCTGAACGAAATTGCAAATTCAATAATAGCCTCCCACTATTTTCTTCAAGTCTCTAACCCTCTTGTGGAGAACTCGGGAAATCGCATTTCCTAGTGGGCTAGGATCCCGTTAAATAACACACAACCTTGACTTTGGCCAATAAAAGCTGTATGCTATTTAACTTAGGTAGATCTCTATGATCAATTGGATCTCATCCAATTCCTAGATCCGGTTAGGTGGACATCCAAGTCCCAAACATATGTATAATGTCAATGTATCCATTACATTTTCCTAACCCTATCCTCCGAATCATCTAGGCCTTGGCTTTGGCCAAAAACAAACCTAATGATTCCAGTTAAGCGGGACCCATTGACGAGGAAAGTTTCGTAATCAATGTTATTGGACAAAAAGTGATCTTGACTTTGGCCAATAAAAATCACGATTTGGACAAGACACCGATATGCAACAAAACTCTCATGATTCAAGTACATCCTTGATTGACAAAGGTCTTGACTTTGGCCAAACAAACCAATGCCAACTTCGGATCTTGAACAAGAATCATTCAATGGAAGGAAAATCGCTTAATATTATTTGAGGGATTTTTCGCGTAATTGGCAACCAATTAATTTATCTTTGTTAGGTCTCATCATCATACACCCTTAAGCATGCTTCTAAAACATCATAAAGCGCGTAAAGTAAAGTAATAGCGATATACGGATGGATATGAACAACAACTTGTTCCTAGAACAAATCACTCCCTTTCCTCTCCCCGCTAGCACTATTCTACTCTTACCCAATTACATAATACAATAAGAGAAACCTCATTTACATTGAGGGGAATTAGGTGAGAAGAGAATACAAAGAGACAATAAGAGAAAGGCTGGACACGCAGGTCCAATTTATATATTCTAAATTTACAATAATTTCTAAAATTACCCTTCCATTCTAATATCCATCCGATATACACTATTCATACATCACATCCACATTCATTCATTCAAGGCATGTTATACAACCAATCAAATCCAATTAATTAGTCTTTAATTAGGTGACAATACAATGTTCAACAATTGTTTGCATTTGCGCGAGTCCAACTCAATTTGAGAATAAATACTTATAGTATGAATTCACGAATTATATCGAACTACTCGTTAAATCCAATTTAAGTCGTATTCAATACTAATCCTTTTATTTAATTCTAAATTAAATATTTACACTTTTATTGTGCTTTTATAACTTAGATTCCAAATCTAATACAATCGGGTCTCAAAGCCCAACTAACATCTAATGTCCGTTTAATTAAAGTCCGATGGGCTTTCAATTGATTTCTTTAGGCTTGGGTTTTGGTCAATGTATGGGTCAAACCCAATTACCAAGCCCAATAAGGAATCACCCTCATATGCCATAAAATCAATATCAAGCCCATAAGGCCCAATTAAACATAAAAGCCCATTTATTATATTTGGGCTTAAATGGTGTGATTTAGGCCCATTTTGGATCCAATCCAAATGGTCCAAATCTACTTGGCCCAACCAAGCCCATTATGTCCAAATATAATAGTTTTAGGCCCAATTCAAAATTAAGCCCAACTAACCAAATTTTAAAATTCCAAATTTTATAACTTAATTAATTAAAGTGTATTATCATGATTAATTCTTTAAATCAATATTCCCAAAATATCAAATTAATCCATTAATCATATTTTTATCTAAAATATATGTCCAACATTATTTAAACAAAAAATCAAGTCCCTAATCCTCCATCAAGCATTCGGCCAAGGTGATTAAAATGGTTCCGATTTCGTTTTCAATCCAATCGAGTTACAAATCATCATTCCATATTGTTTCAAGTCATCTAATGTCTTAAAATTAAAAAATCATCTAGTCCATATGCTTGCATGTATTCGGCCAAGCCTCATTTGGGTTGGAAAAATTAATCCAATTTATTTTCCATGAAATTGATGATGTATAATCTAAATAACATACATCTAAGCATATTTAATCAAGCAAACTCATCAAATCATGCTTCATACAATTTTCCCCAAATAACATCCTAATATATTTGCATGCTCTTTAAGCTCTGATACCATTGTTGGTTTCTATTACCAAGCCCCAAGATCAACAAGAACAAGCAAAATATATAAATACATGAATGATTTATTTAAGTATGGCGGAATCATACTCACAATACTTGAAAATGGATGCTAAGATGATGCGAAATTCCTCCCTTGTGCAGTGAAGCTCTCGGCCAAGAACAAAAGATGGACTCCAAGTCGAGTTTTATCCTTCCAAGCTCAATGATTAGTTTCCCATATCACCTACGTATGATCCCTTGAAGGTGCTAGCCTTTGTTGTGATTTTGAATGCACAACTTCTTCAAATCTTGCCACAAAAATTGAAGAAATGGAGAGCCCAAAACTGCATGTAGTTTCGGCAATGTGAGAGAGAGGAGAGTTGAATGATTTTTGTTACAAAAAATCAATTTATATTTATGCCATAATATT
Organism: Zanthoxylum bungeanum; assembly: GCA_019454045.1. Lineage (NCBI taxonomy): Eukaryota > Viridiplantae > Streptophyta > Magnoliopsida > Sapindales > Rutaceae > Zanthoxylum > Zanthoxylum bungeanum. The sequence continues at coordinate 347,034 of SKCR01032776.1, read as the reverse complement.
ATTAAATTAATAATAAACTTATGACACAAATCATGCAATGGCTTAGAGTGTCAAACACTCAATTTCCATGCAAAACCATTGAGTGCATTGTACACTATCTCCATGCAATGCATTAGAGTTAAATAATGCATAATATGACATGTGTCATGTGGGCCCCACACGTTTCCAAATGAAAGTGGGCCCACGTGCACTCACGCGTTCGGGTTCGATATTTCCGAAATACCGAACTTACGTCGCGACGTTAATTAAATCGAATTTAAATAAATAATTTCGCCTAGCGAAATTATTATTTACGTCGCTAACGAATTAATTCTAATTAACTCGTTTGCCCGAATTAAAATCTAATTTTAATTTCGCGTCGAAATCGAATTTCGATTATTATATCGAATATAATAATTTTACGATTAATTCCAAATTAATCGTTCTCTCTCCATGTATAGTACTTTATCCAAGATAAAGTCTCTCCGTAATTAATCCAAGATTAATCGAGTTTGAATCATACGTCATTGGTGAATCTTCGGGAAGCGACCCAAGAGATCTCCGGATATGTTGGCAGTAAATACGGTCATCGAATTATCCGAACACGTACGTACCTCGTACTACGTTTTTACCGATTCACAAGACAAGGTTGGCTTCTAGCAAAGCGCCATGCCTACCCAATTCTCCAGAAATATTCTTATAGGAATATAAGATCTATATCAAGCGTAGTATACCGTAGTATTGCGTATATCGAACCAGTATCGGATGATCACATGTTAGGCCTGGGGCTGGAAATGTGTCTGCCCCGTACGAAACATATATCGGACATCAAGCAACTAGTCTCTTTAAATCGGACAATCCTGACCTGGTCATATTGTCCCGACGGTTGCAACCTTTTATAGAGTACTAGTTCTGTGTCCTGCGTGATCATCACCTCCATATGTCTAAAGTGATACTTCTATCTCGACATCACATCCAGTACACTACGATTCTCGATAAACCCAGAAGAGGTGTACACAGAACCGGTTAAGGTCCCCAACCACCAAAACCAAAGTTTACCGATTGTCGCAAGTACTAGCGATGTAAGTCTCAGGTTAAGACCATATACACCTACCCTGATGCGGCCTCCCATAGACACGCAGACATACTACCAATGGGATTCCGCGGGGTCTATCCAGAGCGAAGCTGTTTTCCGTACCATCGGTAAAACACAACCTCCTATCGCACTTGCATAAGTATCCAATACTTAAATATATGAGAACTATGCCGTTGTGCCCTCACAACGTGCACAAGCGCAATACTAGTCTATTCCGCATTATCGATGTCCGATCTCGATAATACTCCGACTAGGGATATTTAATGATTAAACCTTTATGGATTGATACTGTCTCATATCATCTCAATCCGGTATTAATCATATGGACTTTCGCCATTTATATATCAAAGTAAATAATATTACAAAACGGCAAAAGGCAATTTCATTATCACATAGTTAATTTTGTACAATAATACAATATCATTTACAAACAGTGACGCTATGGGACATAATGTCTAACACCTAGGACGCATCCCCGAAACTGCTGACGTGGGTTACAACCCTGGGACGTATCCCCAAAACTGCTGATGTGGGCCTCACCCCTGGGATTCATCCCCAAATCTGAAATTACGCTGACGTTGCTTTTTATTGGCTCATCTCTGCAGCTTTTTTTTTTCTTCGAACCTACGAACACAAAACAAAACAAACACGAAGAGAATGCAAGGTATGTTACGTGTATGCATGCATGCATGTGTTTCTTATCCCGTTGGGTTAGGTCTTCTTTCAATCTTTCTGATGACTGCTCAGTCTTCTCTCCCTTAGGCAAAGTACTGCTTCAATCTGTCTACGTTGATCGGCTTGGTGAACTCATTTCCTTCCAAGTCTGACAGTCTCACTTCTCCATTTCCCATTACTTTCTGCACTATATAAGGTCCTTCCCAGTTAGGTCTGAACTTTCCTCTCGGATCCGTCGTCGACGGCCTCGACTGCTTAAGTACCAAATCACCCTTTCTGATCTTGGTGGGACGTACTTTCTTATTGAATGCTCGGGCCAGTCTCTTCTGATACAACTACATGTGATACAAAGACTTTGTTCTCTTCTCATCCAGCAGTACTAACTGATCAAACCTCTATGCGGCCCATTCTTGTTCTGGTAACTCTGCCTCTGCTAATACCCTCATAGATTGTATTTCCACTTCCACTGGCAATACTGCTTCCATTCCATAGAACAGAGAGTAAGGCGTGGCCCATGTTGCTGTTCTTACTGATGTTTAGTACCCCCACAAAGCATACGGTAGTTTATCGGCCCAATCTTTGCAGTTTTCTGTCATCTTGGCTAAAATCGTCTTTATAGTCTTGTTGGCGGCCTCATCTGCCTCAATTGCCTGTGGTCTTTACGGTGATGACTTATGATGGCCTATCATGTATTTCTGTAGTATTGCCTTTGTTTCCCCATGGAACTGAACATTGTTATTTGTAACCACATGCTGCAGCATACCATACCGACAAATGAGATTCCGAGCTATAAACTTTGCCATCTATTTCGCTGTAACATTGCGGAATGACTCGGCTTCCACCCACTTTGAGAAGGAATCTACTGCCACTACTATGAAGCGATGCCCATTCGATGCATTCGGTCGAATCTCTCCAATCATATCAATTCCCCATGCTGAGAAAGGCCACGGTTCTGACAGCCCATGCAACTCTGTGTGTGGCAAATGATTCAAATTGTTGTGTGCCTGACAATTATTACAGTGCTTTACCATCATCGCACAGTCTGTCTCCATGGTTGACCAGTAAAAACCTTATCTCACTATCTTGCGGGACAGATTCAATCCGTTCATGTGCGGACCACATACCCCGGCGTGTACTTCTTCCATTAGATGCTGAGCCACTTCTTTTCTCACACATTTCAACTGAATATCGTTTGCTTGCCTCTTGTACAGTTCCCCTTTCAAAATCAAACACTGTGAAGCTAACCTCTGAAGCTATTCTGTCTTTTCTACCTGCTCCCTCTGGGAGTTCCCCACATTCCAGATACCTCTGAATGTCATAATACCAAGGTTTAAAATCATTGACCTCTATTTCCAGAATTCGCTCTATCTCATAAACAGGTTTGCTTGCTGTCGTCAGTATCAACGGTCTCATCACTAACTTTTCTAGATTTTCCCAAGTCGCTGCAAGTGTAGCTAACGCATCTGCCATCTGATTCTCTTCTCTTGGCAAGTGCTGAAACTTACAATCGGGGATAACCTGTGCCAATTTTCTGAGGTGAAAAATGTAGGGTTTCAACCGTTCTTCTTTCAATTCCCATTCTCCTCGCATTTGCTGGACTACCAACATAGTTACTCCATAGACTTCCACACTCTCGGCCTTCAAGGCTATCAATGCAGTCAAACCAAAAGCACATGCTTCATACTAGGCCATGTTGTTTGTTACTCTGAATGTCAACCTTTTGGCCAAAGGCAAGGTTTCTCCTTCGGGGGTCACAATCACAATCCCAATTCTGGCTCCGTTGTAATTCACGGCTCCGTCAAAATACATTTTCCATCTCTGAACTGTAATTGCTCGGATATCTTCATCGGGAAATTCAAACTTATACTGATCTTCTTCAATAGGTTGCAACGCCAGAAACTCTGCTACTGCTGGCCCCTTGACCACTTTGGTGGTGAGATACTCAATGGCAACTCTGTCAGCAATACTAACCATCTGCCCAATTTACCCACTAGCGAAGGCACTGAATGCAGATATTTCAGAGGATTATCCTTTGCCACTACCTGGATCTTGTAAGACTGGAAGTAATGCCGCAATTTTCTGGAAGCCCATACCACTGCAAGATAGATCTTCTCTACTTCCTGATATCGAGCCTCATACGGGAGCATCTTCTTACTCAGATAGTAAACTACATGTTTTACCCCTGTCTCATCTGCCTGTACTATCATTGCCCCCAGTGCTTCTGATTCTATGGCCAAATACAGTATCAAAGGTCTGCCCAATCTCAGAGGTTTCAACACACGAGGCTTTACCAAGTACTCTCTGATCTTGTCGAATGCTACTTGAGACTGCTCATTCCACTTTACCGGCTGATCTTTTCTCAATAGTTTGAAGATAGGCTCACACACTGACGTCAACTTGGCGATGAACCAATTGATGTACTGAATCTTCCCCAGGAATGCTCTGACCTCCTTCTCAGTCTTCAGTGCTGGCATCTATGTGATTGCTTTGATCTTTTCAGAGTCTACCTCAATTCCTCCCCTTCCCTCTGTATGCCCCAGCAGCTTTCCTGATGTTACCCCAAACACACATTTCTTGGGGTTCACCCGCAGGTTGTACTTGTCAACTCTCTGAAGGAACCTCTCCAGTGCTTCTATATGCCCAATTCTTGTCTCTGATTTCACCATTATGTCATCCATATACACTTCAATCTCTTTGTGCATCAAGTCATGAAATAAGGTAGTGGCCATCCGTTGATACGTAGCCCATGCATTCTTGAGCCCAAATGGCATTACACTTCAATCTCACTCGGTAACAAAGGCAGTCTTGTGCTTATCTTCCTCAGCCATGAGCATCTGATTGTAACGTGAAAACCCGTCTACAAATGAATACATAGCAGATAGAGCCGTACTATCAACCAGAACATCTATATGCGGTAGAGGAAAATCATCTTTCGGGCAAGCCTTGTTGAGATCTCTGTAATCCACACACATTCTGACTTTCCCGTCTTTCTTCGGTACTGGCACAATATTTGCTAACCACTTAGGATACTTCACTACTTCCAAGAACCCCACATTTATCTGTTTCTTAACCTCTTCTCTGACCTTCTCGGCCCACTCAGGTCTCATCCGTCGGAGTTTCTGTTTCACTGGCCTCATATTCGGATAAGTGGGTATTGTGTGCTGGGAAATGCTTCTGTCTACCCTAAGCATGTCCTCATAGGACCAAGCAAATACTTTGGCATATCTGACCAATACTTCTTCTAATTTTTCCATCTCCTCGGAGGTAACTTCACTTGTAATCAGAATTTCCTTGGAGTTCTCAGATGTACCCAAGTTAAATGCAATAGTTCTGGCTGAACTGATATCAAATATGCTTGATTCATGTAGAGCAAATGGAAATGACTCAGACAAGTAAGCAAAAGAAATGTCTTTACTATTGGATAGTGCAGAAGTACATTCAAACAAATCAGGAAGGTAAATGTCTTCCTCATCTATAGACACTTCTTCCTCTGCAACCAGGTTTTCTTCAGGCTTTTGTGGGAACACAGAAATCTGGGGCGACACATGCTATCCCGGGCTCGCGGCCCGGTCGGGAGTACGGAGTAGCCACGGGGGACTAAACCGGAGAATAATGGAGTCGCCACCCGGTGTGAACCGGGAAAATGAGATTTAAGGCCGCACTCACCCCTCGCAAGGGAAGACCTCAAACCGTTGGGTTCGGAATGGTCCCTTACTTATGTCATTTGTAATGAAATGATTTACATAATAATTTAATCAGGCTTAAGTAACACTTATTCCTAAGGATATCATGCTTCTATATTCATGGGTACGAAATAACACTCATACATACATTTCACATATATCTCATATCTAATAACACATGCCTAAAAATACCTCAAAGTAAAAATGAACATACAACTTCATTCAGCATATCATATTCATGAAAACACAAGCATACATAATATCCGCACAAGCATACATGTGAGCACTTTTCCAAGTGATACGTGGAATTGTATCCCAAGTACAGACTGCATTACCGTCCATTCGGAATCGGCTACGGAATTTATGTCTGGGTTTCCATCTGATATATCACAAGAAATAATACTCCAAAGTCATCATGGCATAGGCATATGAATCGTAATGCGTTAAATCAAGACTAAGGCAAATGACACAGCTAATGGAATAAACATGCTTTTCATTATTATGTGCACAAAGATAAGAATGACTATGTGTGTTTCCATAAAAAAATCACCTAAGAAACAATTATACGTGGCATGTGATGAATATGTCTCAGTTCAGTGTGTTCGCGTTCGTGTAGCGTTCGTAAATGCGTTAGAACGGAAATGAAACAGAATGTTCACGTTCGTATGGCGTTTGTTAACGCGTTCGAACGGAAATGAAACAGAATGCTCACGTTCGTATGGCGTTCGTGAACGCGTTCGAATGGAAATGAGACCTGATGCATGATAAGGCAAAATGTATGCGCGTTCGAGTTGTGTTCGTAAACGCGTTCGAACGGGAACAGACCTGATGCATGAAATGAGACGCAATACATAAACAACAAAATAAAGGGGCGCGTCGAAGTACTGCCGTAAAGGTGGCCTTTTGGGGCTCTTGGTCTCTCAAAGAGAGGACCTTTAGACCAACATACTAAGCCCATGCACGTCACATCACACATACAAAAATAGAGCCAATCATATCAAAACCAAGTATGCCTGATTGAACACATCTTACATCCAATCCGAACACACATCAACCGGTGCGGTAAAGCATCGTGGTAAAGGGTTTTAACCCCTCCCCATAAGGGATCTTTCATTCCACTTACTAAGCCCATGCACTTGATTGAACCATGCATAAAAAGATAAAGTCAATAATATCAAACTAAGTATGCCCGATTGAACGTATCTTGCATCCAACCGAACACACATCAACCGGCGCGGCGAAGTAGTGTCACAAAGGTGGCCTTTTTGGCTCTTCGTCTCTCAAATAGAGGACCTTTGGACTAACTCACTAATCCCATGCGCTTGATTGAATCATGCATAAATAAACAACATACAGAATTCAAGTGACGAAAAAAAAAAACAAACAACCAAGCAACACAAGGCAAAAGATAGTGCGTTTACTCAAGCGGTACGTGGAGTTGTGTCCCGAGTACAGATCATATTACCGTTCATTCGGAATCGGCTATGAAATTTATATCCGGGTTTCCATCCGATATACCGCGAGAGTTAACACATTTCTTATTCATCCCATACCCACAACACACATCATACATAAACAGGATTCAACGAAAAAGTAAAATATAATCAAAATAAATAACAAAAATCACGTAGAGATGGGTGTGAAAAGTACCCTCAGGTCTAACCTTTTAAGCCGTCTCTTGGACTCGCGTTTCACGAAGATCGGAAGGGGTAAAGCTCCGTAACTTTTCTGGTTCGCTGGTTCAGGTCCTAACTCACTGCTTTGCTATTTTGCTTGCGGTTCGAACTCCGTTCTGCTCCTGTTCGGCCTCTGTCTTGCTGCTCACTGCTCGGGCCACCTGTTTTAACGTTTTCAATGAACTGTTCCAAGTTTGTGTGGGTTCTTAGTGCAGTTGTGTGTGTGATTATTTTTAAGATTATCTATGCAGTTTTTATGTTACTGTTTTCAAGGATTTGGGCTGCTGTTTTAAGGTAATTCAGGGGCTGTTTTTGAGTGTTGTTAGGGGGTGTTTTAGTGGGTGTAAGGGCTGTATGGGGGGATGTGTTCTCGGTGGGAGGGGAGTGTTTTGATTTGGCTAAGGAGGGTTATTGCTTGTGGTGGTCTCGGTTATGGTGGAGGATTGAGGCTCTTGTTGTCTCGGCTATGGAGGAGAGGGTTAGGGCTTTGTTCTCTTTTTTGTGTATATGTGAGTGTCTTGGGCGTGTATTAGAGAGAGTTGGGCGTGAATTTATATATGTCAAGGAGAGGATGGCTTTGGTTAGAGGTTGTTTATATAGAAGAGAGCTAGGGTTTGCCATTGTCTCACAAGGAAGAGATCTAGTTTCCAAATTAGGAGTCCTAAGAATGGTATACACAAGATTGAGGGGGACAAAATATTTTAAATTAGGAAGTCAACTATTTTAAATTGGTAGATGTCTTATTAGATTAGGAAGTCAAATATTTGATTGGTTTTAATTGGTTAGGATTGATTTTAATTAGGCATATCTTCTTTTTAGTTTTAGTATATAATATATTCAAATTATTTAAATTAGGCATGATTTTAGTTTAAGTTTGGTAAATGTTTTAAATATTTTATTTAATGTTTAATGATTAAATTAATATTTATTTATTTAATTTGGGATGTGTTTTATGGGCTTTGGGGAGCTAAATGGGCTGGGGTGTGAGGCTAGCAGCAAAACCAGAATTACTGAAACCGTTCGAACGCTTCCTCGAACGCGACACGAACGCCCGCAATCTGTTTGCTATTCGAATGAAGTAACGAACGCAGCACTAACGAAGACAGTGAGCTTGTTTATTCTGAATTTCCCCTTCCGATATCCGTTTCCCGCGGCTTTCGTGACTCAAAAGGTAGTGCCTCCAAATGAGACTCATCATCAGGTTTCACATGCAAAAATGCAATGCCTACAGTCGCCCCCACTTTGATGGGGCTTGTGCAGTGTGTGACAGTGACAGTCCTATCAAAGTCTATGCAATGCATTTTTACTTACCTGGCTAGCTAGCTGTCTCGAGCTGAGCTGATACTGCAGTGGACCTCGATCCTGAGACGCATCTCGATACTGCTGATGATGTGGGCCTCGATACTGGGACGCATCCCAATAGCTGCAACCGACAACGGGGGCCTCGACCCTGGGACGCATCCCAATACCGCTGACAAAATATGGGCCTCGACCCTGGGACGCATCCCGAAAATGATGATGCAGTGGACCTCGATCCTGGGACGCATCCCAATAGCTGCAACCGACAACGGGGGCCTCGACCCTGGGACGCATCCCAATACCGCTGACAAAATGTGGGCCTCGGCCCTGGGACGCATCCCGAAAATGATGATGCAGTGGACCTCGATTCTGGGACGCATCCCAATAGCTGCAACCGACAACGGGGGCCTCGACCCTGGGACGCATCCCAATACCGCTGACAAAATGTGGGCCTCGGCCCTGGGACGCATCCCGAAAATGATGATGTGGAGCTTCGCTCCTTAGCCGATATGGGCTTCGCCCCCAAGCTGACATGATGTGATGTGGAGCCTCGCTCCCCAGCCGATATGGGCCTCGCCCCCAAGCTGGTACAATGTGGAGCCTCGCTCCTCAGCCGATATGGGCTTCACCCTCAAGCTGATATGATGTGTTGTGGACTTCGCCCTCCGAGACCCATACCCGGAACTTAACTTCATTGGGACCTCAATCTTCAGATTACTGCCCAGATCAAATACTGTGCTTTTACTATCTCTGATTGGCTTACTGCTCGCTCTTTTCCGTCTTCAACACCTGTTTACACAAAACAGAACAAACACAAAAATATGCAATATAGGTTACGTGTATGCATGTATGCAGGAGTTTTCTTATTCTGTTGGGTTAGGTCTTCCACTGGAGACCAAGTCTTCTCAAGCAAAGTACAACTTCAACCTGTCGACATTGATTGGTTCTGTGAATTCATTTCCCTCGAGGTCTGACAACTTCACTGCTCCATTTCCAATGACTTTCTGAACGATGTAAGGTCCTTCCCAGTTAGGCCTGAATTTCCCTCTCGGATCTGTCCTCGACGGCCTCGACTGCTTAAGTACCAAATCACCCTTTCTGATCTTTGTGGGACGTACTTTCTTGTTGAAGGCCCGGGCTAGTCTCTTATGATACAACTGCATGTGATGTAAGGCTCTTATCCTTTTCTCGTCCAGAAGTACTAACTGATCAAATCTCTGTGCGGCCCATTCTGACTAAGGTAACTCTGTCTCTGCTAATACCCTCATAGACTGTATTTCCATTTCCACCGGCAGTACCGCCTCAATCCCGTACACTAAAGAGTAAGGTGTTGTACCCGTTGCCGTTCTGACTGACGTTCTGTACCCCCACAAGGCATATGGTAGTCTCTCAGCCCAATCCCTGCAGTTCTCTGTCATCTTAGCCAGAATTGTCTTTACAGTCTTGTTGGCTGCCTCAACTGCCCCATTCGCTTGTGGCCTGTAAGGTGATGACTTATGATGGCCTATCCCGTACCTTTGTAGCATTGCCTTTGTCTCTCCTTGAAACTGTACCCCATTGTCCGTGACCACGTGGTGCGGCATACCATACCGACAAATGAGGTTCCGTGCTATGAACTTGGCCATCTGCTTCGCTGTAACGTTCCGGAACGACTCAGCTTCTACCCATTTTGAGAAGTAAACCACTGCTACTACTATGAAGCGATGCCCATTAGATGCATTCGGTCGAATTTCCCCGATCATGTCAATCCCCCATGCTGAGAACGGCCATGGCTCTGACAGCCCGTGCAACTCTGTATGCGGCAGATGACTCAAATTGCCATGTATCTGACAGTCATGACAGTGCTTTACCATCCTTGCGCAGTCTGTCTCCATAGTCGACCAATAAAACCCCTGTCTCACTATCTTGGGGGACAAGTTCAACCCATTCATGTGCGGACCACATACCCCGGCATGTACCTCTTCCATCACTTTCTGAGATTCTTCTTTTCTCAAACATTTCAACTGAATGCCGTTTGCTTGCCTTTTGTACAGTTCCCTTTTTAAGATTACATACTGGGAAGCCAACTTCTGAATGGCTATTCTGTCTTTTCTACCTGCCCCTTCCGGGAGTTCACCATATTCCAGGTACCTCTGGATGTCATAATACCAAGGTTTTCCATCGTCGACCTCAACTCCCAGAATTCTTTCTATCTCATAAATAGGTCTACTCGCTGTTGTCAGTATCAACGGTCTCATTACTAACTTCTCTGGATTTTCCCAAGTTGCTGCAAGTGTAGCCAATGCATCTGCCATCTGATTCTCTTCTCTCGGTAGGTGCTGAAACTTACACTCGGGGATAACCTGTGCCAACTTTCTGAGGTGAAAAAGGTAAGGTTTCAGCCGTTCTTCTTTCAATTCCCATTCTCCTCGCATCTGCTGGACTACCAACATAGAATCTCCGTAGACTTCCACACTCCTGGCCTTCAAGGCTATCAATGCTGTCAAACCAAAAGCACATGCTTCATACTCGGCCATGTTATTAGTCACTCTGAATGTCAACCTCTTGGCTAAAGGCAAAGTCTCCCCTTCGGGGGTCACTATCACGATTCCAATTCCAGCTCCCTTGTAATTCACTGCTCCGTCGAAATACATCTTCCATCTCTGAACTGTTATTGCTTGGATCTCTTCATCTGGAAATTCAAACTTATACTGATCCCCCTCAACAGGTTGCATTGCCAGAAACTCCGCTACTGCTCGCCCTTTGATCACTTTGGAGGTGAGATATTCAATGTCAAACTCTGTCAGAAATACCAACCATCTGCCCAACTTTCCCACTAGTGAAGGCACCGAATGAAGATACTTCAGAGGATTCTCCTTTGCCACTACCTGGATCTTGTATGACTGGAAGTAATGCCGCAATTTTCTGGAAGCCCATACCACTGAAAGACAGATCTTCTCAACTTCTTGATACCGAGCCTCATACGGGAGCATCTTTTTACTCAGATAATAGACTGCATGTTCTACCCCTGTCTTATCTGCCTGTACCATCATTGCCCACAGTGCTTCTGACTCTATAGCCAAATACAATATCAAAGGTCTGCCTGGCCTAGGAGGTTTCAATACAGGAGGCTTTACCAAGTACTCTCTGATCTTGTCGAAGGCTGTCTGACACCGTTCATTCCATCTCACTGGCTGATCTTTTCTCAACAGTTTGAAGATAGGCTCACATACTGATGTCAACTTGGCGATGAACCGACTGATGTACTGAATCTTTCCCAAATGCTCTGACTTCTTTCTCTGTCTTCGGTGCAGGCATTTCTGTGATTGCCTTGATCTTCTCGGAGTCTACCTCTATTCCGCCCATTCCCACAGTATGACCAAGCAATTTCCCTGATGTCACCCCAAACACACATTTCTTGGGATTTAGCCGCAGGTTATATCTGTCAACTCTCTGAAGGAACCTTTCCAGTGCTTTAATATGCCCAACTCTTGTCTCTGATTTCACCATCATGTCATCCACATACACCTCAATCTCTTTGTGCATTAAGTCGTGGAAAAGTGTGGTGGCCATCCGCTGATAGGTAACCCCGCATTCTTAAGCCCAAACGGTATAACCTTGTAACAATAAGTACCCCACTCGGTAACAAATGCAGTCTTGTGTTTATCTTCCTCAGCCATGAGAACCTGATTGTAACCTGAAAATCCATCTACAAATGAATACATAGCAGATAAAGCCGAACTATCAACCAGAACATCTATATGCGGCAGAGGAAAATCATCTTTTGGACAAGCCTTGTTGAGATCTCTGTAGTCTACACACATTCTGACCTTCCCATCTTTCTTTGGTACCGGCACTATATTAGCCAACCACTCTGGATATTTTACTACTTCCAGGAACCCCACATCTATCTGTTTCTTAACTTCCTCTCTGACTTTCTCAGCCCATTCTGGTCTCATCCGTCGGAGTTTCTGTTTTATTGGCCTCATATTCGGATAAGTTGGTATCGTGTGCTGCGTAATGTTTCTGTCTACCCCAGGCATGTCCTCATTGGACCAAGCAAACACTTTGTCATATCTGACCAACACTTCTTCTAGTTTCTCCCTCTCTTCGGAGGTTACTTCACTTGCAATCAGAATTTCCTTGGGGTTCTCAAGTGTACCCAAGTTAAATGCAGTAGTTCTGGCTGAACTGATATCAAATATGCTTGATTCGTGCAGAGCAAATGGAAATGACTCAGGCAAGTAAGCAAAAGAAATGTCTTTATTATTGGATAATGCGGAAGTACATTCAAACAAATCAGGAAGATAAATGTCTTCATCATCTATAGACACTTCTTCCTCTGCAATTAGATCTTTCTCAGGCTTTTCATCCTCTCCCAGAGTCAGGCTTTCCAACTTCATCAATTCTTCTTCCCAATTCTCTACTTCCACAACTTCTTTAACCAGCGGCTTCTCACCCAACAAATCCTGGAAGATCTCAAATCCCGGTACCACAATTCCATTAACTTCCACAGGTTCAGGCTCCCCTTGATATCCTGAAGCTTTCACAAAACATTCCATCAGTTTCAGGCCCTTTTTCTTGACCTTTGGCTTTTCTTCATCAGACTTATACCCTAAACCTTTCCGAGTGGTCTGTCCTCTGAAATCTGGCAGTTTTGAACCTTCACCTGGTTCAAATTTCATTTTCTCCATAATCCTAGCCACCCTAGGATCCACCCATTCCTCAAAAGTAGCTGACACCTGAAACCTTGTGAAATGTTGTATCTCCAAGGCAGCCACGGCATTATCTACCTCAGCCCGGATAGTAACAACTTCTCCCTCATACGGGAACTTGATCATCTGATGCAAAGTGGAAGGCACGCCCCCAAATTTGTGAAACCAAGGCCTTCCCAACAATAAGGCAAAAGTGGCTGGGATGTCCAGCACTGTGAACTCAACCTCATCTTCAATCGGTCATACCTTGACCACAGCCACAAAGGTACCCTCAACTCCACTTTTACTGTCATCATAAGCTTTAATAGTCATACTGGAGGGGTCCAAGTCTGTTGCTTTCATACCCAATTTTGCTAGAATTTTCAGCGGGCACACATTGATGGACGAACCGTCATCCACCATTACACATGAAGTTTTCTTGCCCCTCACTTCGGCCCTGATAAATAAAGGCCTATTATGATTCCTCCCCTCCGGCGGGAGATCATCCTCAGAAAAAGATATCTGCAAAGCTTCCTTCTGAACTGACCCAACAAACATTGCAGGGTTGGCGTCTCCTGGTACCACAATTTTGCTCAAGGCCTCAACCATGGCCTGTCTATGCTCTCGGGATGCGCATAACAGTTCCCAGATACTCACTTGTGCTCTAGTCATCCTCAATTGCCTCAGCACTATATCCCCCTCGGTATTTTCTGCAGTCTCAACCACTTCTCTACCATATGTCAAAACTCTCTTACCCTTCTCCGCCATATCATTGTAAAAGCGACCGCTACGCGTCATTCCCCTTACTTCTTCCTCATCACTGCTAGAGAAATCAAGCCAAAAAATTTTCCCCTGCTCTGCCTCATCTTCACTAGTACTATCCCAAATTCCAAGGCAAAAGGCTTGAGGGTGGAAGGATTTTAGGACAAGGTCTTCTGGGAGGCCAGAATTGATCATGTAGATTGGTGGGGGTACTGCTCGGTAATTGGGTAAGGGTTTGTGGTGTGTCTGGTTGTTCGGTTTCGTGGTCAGGTATCTTTTTGGAGTCAATGAGGTCTTGGATCTCGTGGCGCATTCGGTCACAGTTGTCAGTGTCATGGCCCTTCTGCTGATGGAAATAACAGTAAAGGTTGAGATGAAATGTGGTGGTGGTGGGTTTGGGATAGGTTTGGCTTCTAAAGGCTTTAAAAGCCCTTGTCTCTTAAGTTTCTCTAGCACTTTTGACATGGGCCTTCCAAGTTAGAAAACTGCCGGTTTCGGATAGCGGCAATCTCAGCAGAAACGGGCTTTGCTCCCGATGTTCCCCCAATGGGCCTCCTGTTCAGACCATAGAATTTTCTATTCTCGGCCTCTTCTTCCTCAATGTCCATGACAGTTTCCCTCAACTGCCGAAAATCAGTAATCATGGAGGTCATCCTCCTCAGCTTCCCATAGATGGAGGGCTTGGTGCCCTTGATGATCATTTTAATCTGGTCCTTCTCTGAGGGCCTAGTCTGCATTTTCAACAATTGACCCCTCCATCGGTCCACGTACTCCTTAGAACTCTCCTCCGATTTCTGCTTAACATTCTCCAGATCGCGGAGTGACAGATCGATCTCTAGGTCAGTGACATACTGCTTTAGGAAAGCATCAGCTAACTCCCTCCAATCTTCCTTCACTTTCTTCTCTAAACTGTGGTACCACACCACGGGAGCTCCTTCAAGCGACATCCCGAACATTTTCTGCACTTGGCGCTGAGATAAGCCAACTGAACTCATGACTGATACATACTGTCGGAGATGCACCATTGGATCCCCATTCCCGTTAAACTTAGCCATATCAGACATCTTGAACTGTGCCGACAACTGTTCCTCAAAAGTAAGTGTGTCATAATCCAGCAAATCCTCATTCTTACCCCTCATCTTGCGGGTAACCGACTCAACCTGATCCCGGAGTTTCTGTAACTCTGCCTGAGACCCAGATAATCTGCCTGCTGCATACTCTGCCATATCATCATCAAAAGCGGGGGTATCATCCCCCAATCTGTTCGGAGATTCCTCTTGCCTCACATCCCCAGAATTAACCCCGGCACGAGACCCAGCTATACCAGCCATAGCAGTAGTCAAAGCCTGCAACTGTTCAGTGATCTTGGCGAGACCGTTCTCTAACTGATCCATACGGGACACCTCATTATCAGATTCACTCATACTTGTTCTTTTAGTGAGTCTGGTTCCTTCCCTAACCCAAACGGTATCTATGGTGTCTTTTTAAAGACACAGAGGATGTCAACAAGGTATATGTATGCATGATGTGCATAAGAAGTATATAACATATATTAAATCAAATAAAATTCTCAAACAAATCGGCCTATTATCATTTTAGAAACTTTTGGGACAACTGTCATAAGAGTGAACCCGTCACAGTTTAAATGGCCCAACGAGTTCATGTCTTATGGCAAATAGCCCAACTAAATCCAAATGATAATATTCCGAACACAATCATAAAATGGCCCATTGTTATTTAGAAACCTTTTGGCCCAATCGTCATAAGATGTGTTCTTGTCCCAGTTTAAATGGCCCAACAAGCCCATATCCCATGATAAATGGTCCAAATGGATCCAAACAACGATGTTCCCAAACACAAGCATGAAAGAAAGATAATGCAAACATGACATAATAATTTTTACAAAGTGGCCCATCAACATTTCAGAAGCTTTTGGCCTAATAGTCATAAGGTGTGAACTTGCCCCAGTTTAAATGGCCCAGCAAGCCCGCATTTCTGACAATAGTCCAACTGCATCCAAATGAGGATGGTCCACAAGCACATATTCAAGGAAATAATTGTTACTTTAGCCAACCCGGTCTATGGGTGGGTTAGTAAGAGTATAGACAAAGGCTCTCACCGGCGAAGGATGGCCCACAACTAGGTCTCCCCATTCAAGGGTTCGAGCAACCAAGTGAGCGCACCCTTTTTAATACACTAAGGTACGTGCCAATGAGCTATGGTGTGTGACGGACTGTCAAATGGATTTCCCGTTGTAGATCCCCCAGAGGGAAGGTGGAGCGAGGCTCACTTAAATACCCAAGCCTCTTAGGCTCTTATCGCTTGTTGTCAGGAATAAACAACGAGTCCTCCAAATTAGTCCATCACAATAGGCTACAAGTAGATGGCTATCTAGGTGCCTTCACAGCTTTCCCTTCTAGAAAGGTAGTGAATGAAGGAAGACACCAAACCATTACCTAGCCTCAAAATGCCTTTGATTAAACCCTCACTTTATCCACTATAGACACGGTCAATTAAAACATAAATCCAATCATTACAAGACAATATTCGGGGCCGATTCTCTATCCCCAGTGGAGTCGCCAGACTGTGGGAACACAGAAATCTGGGGCGACGCATGCTGTCCCGGGCTCGCGGCCCGGTCGGGAGTACGGAGTAGCCACGGGGGACTAAACCGGAGAATAATGGAGTCGCCACCCGGTGTGAACCGGGAAAATGAGATTTAAGGCCGCACTCACCCCTCGCAAGGGAAGACCTCAAACCGTTGGGTTCAGAATGGTCCCTTACTTATGTCATTGTAATGAAAGGATTTACATAATAATTTAATCAGGCTTAAGTAACACTTATTCCTAAGGAATATCATGCTTCTATATTGGGTACGAAATAACACTCATACATACATTTCACATATATCTCATATCTAATAACACATGCCTAAAAATACCTCAAAGTAACAATGAACATACAACTTCATTCAGCATATCATATTCATGAAAACACAAGCATACATAATATCCGCACAAGCATACATGTGAGCACTTTTCCAAGTGATACGTGGAATTGTATCCCAAGTACAGACCGCATTACCGTCCATTCGGAATCGGCTATGGAATTTATGTCTGGGTTTCCATCCGATATATCACAAGAAATAATACTCCAAAGTCATCATGGCATAGGCATATGAATCGTAATGCGTTAAATCAAGACTAAGGCAAATGACGCAGCTAATGGAATAAACATGCTTTTCATTATTATGTGCACAAAGATAAGAATGACTATGTGTGGTTCCATAAAAAAAAACCTAAGAAACAATTATACGTGGCATGTGATGAATATGTCTCAGTTCAGTGTGTTCGCGTTCGTGTAGCATTCGTAAACGCGTTCGAACGGAAATGAAACAGAATGCTCACGTTCGTATGGCATTTGTTAACGCGTTCGAACGGAAATGAAACAGAATGCTCACGTTCGTATGGCGTTCGTGAACGCGTTCGAACGGAAATGAGACCTGATGAATGATAAGGCAAAATGTATTCGCGTTCGAGTTGTGTTCGTAAACGCGTTCGAACGGGAACAGACCTGATGCATGAAATGAGACGCAATACATAAACAACAAAATAAAGGAGCGCGGCGAAGTACTGCCGTAAAGGTGGCCTTTTGGGGCTCTTGGTCTCTCAAAGAGAGGACCTTTAGACCAACATACTAAGCCCATGCGCGTCACATCACACATACAAAAATAGAGCCAATCATATCAAAACCAAGTATGCCCGATTGAACACATCTTACATCCAATCCGAACACACATCAACCGGTGCGGTAAAGCATCGTGGTAAAGGGTTTTAACCCCTCCCCATAAGGGATCTTTCATTCCACTTACTAAGCCCATGCGCTTGATTGAACCATGCATAAAAAGATAAAGTCAATAATATCAAACTAAGTATGCCCGATTGAACGTATCTTGCATCCAACCGAACACACATCAACCGGCGCGGTGAAGTAGTGTCACAAAGGTGGCCTTTTCGGCTCTTCGTCTCTCAAATAGAGGACCTTTGGACTAACTCACTAATCCCATGCGCTTGATTGAATCATGCATAAATAAACAACATACAGAATTCAAGTGACGAAAAATAAACAAACCAAAGCAACACAAGGCAAAAGATAGTGCCGTTTACTCAAGCGGTACGTGGAGTTGTGTCCGAGTACAGATCATATTACCGTCCATTGGAATCGGCTATGAAATTTATGTCCGGGTTTCTATCCGATATACCGCGAGAGTTAACACATTTCTCATTCATCCCATACCCACAACACACATCATACATAAACAGGATTCAACGAATAAGTAAAATATAATCAAAATAAATAACAAAAATCACGTAGAGATGGGTGTGAAAAGTACCCTCAGGTCTAACCTTTTAAGCCGTCTCTCGGACTCGCGTTTCACGAAGATCGGAAGGGGTAAAGCTCCGCAACTTTTCTGGTTCACTGGTTCAGCGTCCTAGCTCACTGCTTTGCTATTTTGCTTGTGGTTCGAACTCCATTCTGCTCCTGTTCGGCCTCTGTCTTGCTGCTCACTGCTCGGGCCACCTGTTTTAACGTTTTCAATGAACTGTTCCAAGTTTGTGTGGGTTCTTAGTGCAGATGTGTGTGATTATTTTTAAGATTATCTATGCAATTTTTATGTTACTGTTTTCAAGGATTTGGGCTGCTGTTTTAAGGTAATTCAGGGGCTATTTTTGAGTGTTTGTTAGGCGGTGTTTTAGTGGTTGTAAGGGCTATATGGGGGGATGTGTTCTCGGTGCAGGAGGGGAGTGTTTTTGATTTGGCTAAGGAGGGTTATTGCTTGTGGTGGTCTCGGTTATGGTGGAGGATTGAGGTTCTTGTTGTCTCGGCTATGGAGGAGGGGGTTAGGGCTCTTTGTTATCTTTTTTGTGTATATATGAAGTGTCTTGGGCGTGTATTAGAGAGAGTTGGGCGTGAATTCTATATGTGTCAAGGAGAGGATGGCTTTGGTTAGGGGTTGTTTATATAGAAGAGAGCTAGGGTTTGCCCTTGTCTCACAAGGAAGAGATCTAGTTTCCAAATTAGGAGTCCTAAGAATGGTATACACAAGATTGTGGGGGGACAAAATATTTTAAATTAGGAAGTCAACTATTTTAAATTGGTAGATGTCTTATTAGATTAGGAAGTCAAATATTGATTGGTTTTAATTGGTTAGGATTGATTTTAATTAGGCATATCTTCTTTTTAGTTTTAGTATATAATATATTCAAATTATTTAAATTAGGCATGATTTTAGTTTAAGTTTGGTAAATGTTTTAAATATTTTATTTAATGTTTAATGATTAAATTAATATTTATTTATTTAATTTGGATGTGTTTTATGGGCTTTGGGGAGCTAAATGGGCTGGGGTGTGAGGCTAGCAGCAAAACCAGAATTACCGACACCGTTCGAATGCTTCCTCGAACGCGACACGAACGCCCGCAATCTGTTTGCTATTCGAACGAAGTAACGAACGCAGCACTAACGAAGGCAGTGAGCTTGTTTATTATGAATTTCCCCTTCCGATATCCGTTTCCCGCGGCTTTCGTGACTCAAAAGGTAGTGCCTCCAAATGAGACTCATCATCGGGTTTCACATGCAAAAAAGCAATGCCTACAGCTTTTTATCCTCTCCCAGAGTCAGGCTCTCCATCTTCATCAATTCTTCTTCCCAATTCTCTGCTTCTTCTGTAACTTCTTCGGTCAACAGCTTCTTGCCCAGCATCTCTTGGAAGATCTCGAAACCAGACACCACAGTCCCGTTAACTTCTATTGGTTCGGGCTCACCCTGATACCATGAAGCCTTCACAAAACAATCTGCCAGTTTTAACCCTTTCTTTTTAACCTTCGGCTTTTCTTCATCAGATTTGTGCCCCAAACCCCTTCGAGTAGTCTCTCCTCTGAAGTATGGCAGTTTTGAACCCTCACCCGGCTCGAACTTCATTTTTCCCATGATCCTAGCTACCTTAGGATCCACCCATTCCTCAAAATTTGCCGACACTTGGAACCTCGTGAAAGGTTGTATTTCCAAAGCAGCCACATCATTGTCTACCTCAGCTCGGATGGTGACAATTTCTCATCCATATGGGAACTTAATCATCTGATGCAGAGTGGAGGGTACGCCCCCAAGCTTATGAAACCAAGGCCTTCCCAACAACAATGCAAAAGTGGTTGGGATGTCCAGCACTGTGAACTCAACTTTGTCCTCAATAAGACCAACCTTGACTGCCGCCACAAATGTGCCCTCAACTCGTCGCTTACTGTCATCTTAAGCCTTGATGGTCATACTAGAGGGATCCAGATCTGTCGTTCTCATACCCAGCTTGGCCAAAATCTTCAACGGGCACACATTAATGGATGAGCCGTCGTCCACCAACACACAAGAGGTCCTTTTACCCCTTACTTCAGTTCTGATAGACAAAGGTCTATTATGATTTCTCCCCTCAGCTGGGAGTTCTTCCTCAGAAAAAGTGATTGCCTGCAAAGCCTCCTTTTGCATTGACCCAACAAACATTGTAGAAACGCCTAAGCAACTGGGCGACGCATGCTGTTCCGGGTTCGCGGCCCGGTTGGGAGTACGGAGTAGCCCGCGGGGGACTAAACCGGAGAATAATGGAGTAGCCACCCGGTGTGAACCGGGAAAATGAGATTTAAGGCCGCACTCACCCCTCGCAAGGGAAGACCTCACACCGTTGGGTTCGAAATGGTCCCTCACTTATGCCACTTGTAATAAAATGATTTGTGCAATAATCTAACCAAGCCTAAGCAACATATTTCTAATGATGATTTACTCCTAAGTTTGCATGCATACATCAAAAAGTTCATCTAAATTTACATGTAACACATCTTCATATTTACATACAAACTATATCTGAATTTGCATACAGCCTATTTGCATATAATCCATGTCTCAATTTGCATACAGCCTAATTGCATATAATCTATGTCTCAATTCACATGCATGAAGATAAATTAACATACGGCAAGGATACAAGTTAATAAACATATTGTACTAATACATGTGGGGAATACAGATGAACGACAATTGCACAATCTTGGGTAATAAAGAGAAGCAATCAGGTTCATCATACGAAGGGATAACTACTAGGGACAATTATGCACGAAATATGATGAAAATGACTCAGTTCAGTGGGTACGTGTTCGTGTAGCATTCGTAAACGCGTTCGAACGGTAAATAGAAGGTTCGCGTCCGTATAGCGTTCGAGAACGCGTTCGAATGGAACCAGACCTGATGCATGATGAAACTAAGAAAATGCATGCGCGTTCGCATAGCATTCGAGAACGCGTTCGAACGGTAAACAGAAGGTTCGCGTTCGTGTGGCGTTCGAGAACGCGTTCGAACGGAACCAGACCTGATGCATGCAAAACATACATAGATAAACAAATCCACAATGTAGGACCTCATGTATCCAATTGAACTCATCTCGCATCCAATCGAATATACACTATCCGACGTGGCAAAGCATCGTGGTAAAGGATTTTAACCTCTCAAAATAGAGGACCTTTAATCGCACTTACTAAGCCCATGCGCAAACAACACAATACATATATAAAGAAGTAAAGACAACGATTTCGGGCTTCATATATCCAATTGAACATATCTCACATCCAATCGAATATACATTATCTGGCGCGGCAAAGCATCGTGGTAAAGGATTTTAACCTCTCAAAATAGAGGACCTTTAATTGCACTTACTAAGCCCATGCGCTTTATCTCATCATAATGCATATAAAAATAGAAACAATGATATCGGACTTCGTATACCCGATTAAACACATCTCACATTCAAACGAATATACATCATCCGGCGCGGCGAAGAATCGTGGTAAATGATTTTAACCCCTTTGAAATAGAGGACCTTTAATCGCACTTATTAAGCCCATGCGTTTGACTTTATCATTACTCAAACAAATAAGATGCAGAAAATAAATGACCACAATAAACAAATCAAGATAAAATAAAGTATGTGCCGAGTACTCAAGTGGTAAGTGGAGTTGTATCCCGAGTACAGATCATACAACCGTCCATTCAGAATCGGCTATGAAATTTATGTTTGGGTTTCCATCCTATATACCACGAGAGGCGACACATTTTTCATTCAATCAAGGGCCACAATCATGCACTAATAAACGACTCTCATGCGACAAAGATGAATAAAACAATTAAAAAGATAGAAGGAAATAATAGGAAAAGTACCCTCAGGTCTAACCTTTTATGTCTACTATCGGAAGTACGGTGCACGGTCGTCGAAAAAGGGGGGAAATGCTCTGCAACTCCTCCGGTTCACAGGTTCACGCCTTTCCTCGATGTTCCACTGCTCAAGCTACTGTTTTGACTCCGATTCGCTATTATTTTTGGGTGTTTCTAAAGGTTTCAAATGCTGATTTTCAGTAACTTTTTTGGGGATTAAAAGTGTGGCTTTTTAGTTGCTGTTGTAGATGGTTTGTTGGCGTGGGTGGATAGTGTTTAGGGCTGTGATTTTTCGGTGGTTGTATGGTGTTTAGGGGGTGTGGTTTTCGGTAAGGCAATGGTGGAGGAGGGGAGAAAATTCTTTTCTTTTTTTGTTTGGTATGCGTGAATGTGAGAGTTGGAGAGATGTTTTTCTTCTATGAATCAGCTATAGGGTCTCAAGGGTTGGAATTGGGCTCCTTTTATAGGCAAAGGGCTATGGTTAAATCTTGCTTGACAAGGAAAGGGATTTGGCATTAATGGAGGATATGATTTGGTGTCAAACAAGGAAAACCAAAGATTGAGGGGGGACAAAATAGTTCAAATTAGGAAGCCAATATATTTAATTTCTTTTGATTAGGCATGATATTTGTTAAGCTAGGAATACAATATTCTTGATTGGGAATATAATTGGTTGATTGATTTGAATGTTTTATTAAATTTGGTATATGATTTAATTAATATTTTATTTAATTCCCATGTGTTAAATATGTGTTTTATTAATTGGGATGTGTTTTATGGGCTTTGGTGGGCTAATTGGGCTTGGGCGTGAGGCTAGCAGCAAAACCAGAAATACCGACGCCGTTCGAACGCTGATTTGAATGCTATCCGAAGGCCTGTAATCTGCTTGACGTTCGAACGTGGTCACGAACGCAACATGAACGAAAAACAGTGAACTTGTGAAATGAATCTGATGATATGCTCGTTCTGAATTTCTCCTTCCGACGTCCGTTTCCCGCGACTTCCGTGACTTAAAAGGCAGTGTCTCCAAATGAGACTCATCATAGGGACTTATGCAAAATGCAGTGCCTACAGTTAATTTATTTGATAAAATAACATATTAAGCCTAAGCCCGGACTTAAGCAAATAGTTGAGCATGATATTTGGAATACTCATGTAATGATAACTTTAGTGCTTAATCCATTAAACTTGCCAAATAGACTCCTTAATTTCTCAGTCAGAACTAAGGATTAGATCCTTATAGTATGATAATGAAATTGAAGGATCTTCATAGATCTATCCTTAGATCTTAGAAGTACTAAAATTGTAATAGTAAACTCTTGGAGAGTTAATGGCTATACTCAAGAAGTCAAAGCCAAAGTTTGCAATATGGCAAGAAGCGCAAGGCGCACCTTACATCGATATTCTAGAAGGCCAAGGCTTGGCCAAAGGCTTCTGGAATGTGAAAAAGGGCAAAGGCAAAATGATTATGATCTTCTGGGAAGACAAATGACATATCACAATATGTCTTCCTAAATTGTGGCAAACAGGGACACCGAAGCGTGACTGTCGTGTGGACAACGCAGACATGAAGGCGGGCAAGGCTCTGACTTCAAATATATTTGTCATAAACATGTTCACTACTAGTATTAAAATTGGATTTTAGATACTGAGTATGGTACATAAATATGTACTGGTGTGCAGAATCTGCTATTAGCAGGATACTGACTTCAGTTGAGATTTATCTACGAATTGAAAACGGGACGAAAGTCGCTGTTTTGACCGTAAATACCTAAGTTTAGGAACTACATTAAGGGTGTGTACTTAAATTAGGACACTTTTAAAATGTAACTAGTTTGACTAGATACATTATCTATATATCAGAGTATAATCCGTTGCGGATATACCTTTATATTCTAGGACACTAAAGTGTTTTATTTTATAAAATGATATTGAGATAAACACATTAGATGTGAATAACAGTATTTATATTTTGAATATAAATAAATCTCAAACGTATAACATGACAAACAAATAGCTCAAACTGATTTGATCAGTTGAAACTTAATTGTGGCATTGTTGTCTGGGGAATTATTAACAAGACTCATATATCCACACTTTCGAAGAGTGGGTACTAAGACAGATTGATTCTATCAAATAATGTCTACGAATCTAGTTTATTAGGCAAAGTGCCTGAAACACTATTTAATGGTAAAAGTGCTAGTGCCACCGATCTGTTAGCCCTTGATCATAGTGATGTATGTGGGCCCATATCTAGCTAGGCTAGAGGTGGATATGAATATTTCGTGACCTTTATGGATGTGTCATCGCGTTATGGTGATGTGTTTCTTTTTAAACACAAATCGGAAAATTTTAGAGTTTCGACACGAAATAGACAAACTAATCGGCTAAAGTATTTAACCATCACGGTTAGACCATGATGAAAATACTTAAGTAATAAGTTTCTTAAATACTTGAAAGATTATAGTATTCTTTCAATGAGGACTCCTCCCGGAACACGTCAGTTTGACAGTGTGTCCGAACAGAGAAATCGAATTTTGTTAGACATGATAAGGTTAATCATAAGTCACTCTGAGCTACCATTTCCTTCAACGGATACGCATAAACAATGCAAAACTTATTTTGAATAAGGTTCCATAAAAATTTGTTAGACAGATTTCATATTAGATATGAACATGAAAGAAATTGGGTTTTCTCATTCCTGATGATTTGGGAATGCTAGGCATATGTTTGGATGATACCAAACTAAAACCCAAATCAGATAAGTGCCTAAGTTGTAGGTTATCCTAGGGAAACCAATGTATAGTACTTATACAACTCACAAGAGAACAATGTAATTGTTTCTCACCATGCAGTTTTCCTAAGAGGAATACCTATATGCAGTGATAAGTGGGAGGATAGTAAAACTCAATGAAAATCGGAGTAATACTATTCCAGGCACCGAATCCTATTGGAACACAAATAGTTCATCAGGGATGAAACTATACCAGTAATCCTCGAATACACAAGAACCACGCAAGTCGGAGAGAGTCAGAAAACAACCTGGGGTATGGGTTTCTGATCTCACCTCATAAAGATGTCAATCTTATTGAGGAATACGAACTGACTACGTATGAGGAAGTGATACAAGGTATCGACTCCCTATAAAAGTCTTCAAGGAAGACATACATGGCAGGCATCATACCAACGTACTAAGCTAGGCTTGTAGCGAAAAGGTATCGTTATCAACATTGTGTCGATTACGACGAAACCTTTTACCTGTTGCCATGGTAAATCCATTTGGATAATGCTTGTTGTTGCTGCTTGTTTCATTCATGAAATATGACAGCTGAACGTCAAAATCGCTTTTCGGAAACCGAAACCTTTTGGAGGATGTTTATAACATCCTAACGGTTTTGTCGTACCAAAACTAGCGAACAAGGTTTGCAGGTTATTCGATCTATGTATGGATTGAAGCAAGCATTGGGTTCTTGGAACTATCGTTTGATGTAATCATAATGGTATATGATTTAATTTAAAACGTAAATGATTCTTGTGAATATTATGAGGTTAGTGGAAGCGCACTGATAATGAATGTCTTAAATAATGATAACATATCATTCTTGGAAATGATATTCCCATAATACTATCGGCAAAATCTTGGCTTTCGAGAACATTCTCCGTAGAATTATTGGGAGAAACAACCTTTATTCTAGGAATAAAGATCTACTGGGATAGATCTAAAAGTTTTTGATACTCTCCGAGAAATCGTACATTGAAAAATGTACCCAACCTGGTGTCTCATACGCTTTGAGCATATGGAGTCACAATCAGGCCAATCCAAGTGATGGTCACTGGATTGATGTTAAGAACATGCTTTAGTATATTAGAGATCTAAGGATGCTGTCTTAAACTATGGAGATTGAGAACTTGAAGTGACTGGGATCATTGTTGCAAGTTTCCAAACCGATAAATACGACTATAAGTCATAACAACGGTACTATACAGTTTGAATAACGGAACAGTGAGCTGGAAATCTTCCAAGCAAGAAACTGTTACCGAATAAACAACAAAAGTGGATTATTGCTGCAGCTAAGGCAGGAATAGAAGCCTTTTGGGTCGATAATAATCTAATTAGATTAGATATAGTTCTGTTAGCAGCTGAGCTAAGCTACAACGCAGGA
The DNA here is from genome assembly GCA_019454045.1 of Zanthoxylum bungeanum. NCBI lineage: Eukaryota > Viridiplantae > Streptophyta > Magnoliopsida > Sapindales > Rutaceae > Zanthoxylum > Zanthoxylum bungeanum. The sequence continues at coordinate 320,780 of SKCR01032776.1, read as the reverse complement.
TAAAGAATTAATGGTCTCATCAACGATCCAGATATATACTTCGAATATTCATCTGATTCGTTCGGATCATACATCGTGGTGATGTGATGATCGAATAAATCGTATCAGATGATAATCAAGCAAATCCGCTGACGAAAGCCTTTTCCTCAGCAGAAGTTTGAGCGAACCGTACATAGTTCGGGTGTAGGACACGCGAGTGACTGGCTATAGGCCAAGTGGGAGATTGTTGGACAGTTATGACCCATAGCGTCACTATTTGTACAGATCATAGTGTTGTTGTACAAATTAACTATGTGACAAAGGAAATTGCTCTTTTATCATTTGTGATTAGATCACCAAGATGTATAAATGATGAAAGGTCCATATGATTAGTTCCTGGATTGAGATGATATGAGACAGTATCAATCCACGAAGGTTTAATCATTAAATATCCCTAGTCAGAGTATTATCGAGATTAGACATCGATAATGCAAAAAAGACTAGAATTACACTTGTTCGCATTATGAGGACATAACTACATAGTTCTCATATATTTGGGTATAGGATACTCATGCAAGTGTAGTAGGAGGTTGTGTTTTACCGATGGTACGGAAAACAGCTTCGCTCTGGATAGACCCCTCGGAATTCCATTGGTAGTATTACTATGTGTCTATGGAAGTCTCAATCAGGGTAGGTGTATTTGGTCTTAACCTGAGACTTGCACCGCTAATACTTGCGACAATCAATGTACTTTGGTTTTTATCGTCCAGGGCTTTAACAGGTTCTGTGTACGCCTCTTCTGGGTATATTGAGAATCGTAGTGTATTGGGTGTGATGTCGAGATGGAAGTATCACTCCAGTAATAGTGGAGATGATGATCACGTAGGATACGCAACTCGTTCTCTTATATGCTGCAGCTATCGGGATATTATGACTAGGTCATGTTTATCCGATTATAGAGACTAGTTACCAGAGATCCGATATGTGCTTCGTACGGGGCAGACATATTTCCTGCCTCAGGCCTTGCACGTGACATCAGATGCTGGATCGAGATACGCAATACTACGTATACTACGCCTGATATAGATCACATATTCCAGTAAGAATATTTCTGGAGAATTGGGTAGGCATGGCGCTTTGCTAGAAGCCAACATTGTCTTGTAAATCGGTAAAAACGTAGTACTATGTACTTACGTGTTCGGATAGTCTGACGACCGGATTTTCTGGCAACATATCCGGGGATCTCATGGGTCTCTTCCCGAAGATTCACCGATGACGTATGACTCGCACTTTATTAATCTGGGATTAATAAGATGAGAGAGAAAATTAATCTAAGATTAATTACAGATATATTTTATCTGGGATAAAATATCAATTAAAGAGAGAAAAATGATTAATTTGGAATTAATCGATAAAATAATATATTCGATATATTATACGAAATTGGATCTCAACGCGGAATTGAAATTAGATTTTAATTCGGGCGAACGAGTTAATTTAGAATTAATTCATTAGCGATTTGAATAGTGATTTTGCTAGGCATAATTATTTAATTACATCGCAACGGAAAATTCGTTAATTTGGAATTTGCGAACCCGAGCCCGAGAGTATTTGCGGGCGCACTCGCATTTCGAATTCAAGTGCGGCCCACAAGTCACATCAAGCGTCATATCACTAGTCAATCGATTATGTGATGTCTAGTCACTTTGAGTGACATGACAACTTGTCATTGTGATGTGAATAGTTGATGGAGGTGGTTGAGGCTTTAATGCCTTGACTTTTTGGAAAGTAAAATTTGGTATTTGTTTTAGAAATGAAATTAACCAAATACACTTAACATTTTCCTCTCTCTCTCTTTGATGGTTCACGTTTTTGGAGCCAAAACCTCACCCTCTCTCTCACGGCCTCAAAGCCAGTTTTCTTCTTATGTTTTGCCCACTGCCGTGAGCCAAGGAGAAGCAAGATGATGATTTTGTTGCAAAATCAAGAGTGCTAGCACACAATGGAAACATACAAAGGTGATAGGGAAACCCACTTGTGATCACCATTTGAGAAGCTTGGAGCTTGGAGCACACTTGGAGCTAAAAAATCTGCTCACTGCCGAGACCACCTTGGAGGGAGAAAATAATTTTAGTTCTTCGACGCATCACCTCAACCGATCGATGTAAGTATTCCACAACTTCTTTGATGTATTCGCACATATGTTTCATTGCTTTATTCGATCCTTGGGACCATAGAATCCCAACATTCTGTATCCCTGTGTGATCATCATCTCCATATGACTGAAGTGATACTTCCCTCTTGACATCATACCCAATACACTACGATTCTCAATAAACCCAGAAGAGGCGTATGCAGGACCTGTTAAAGTCCCGGACGACCAAAACCAAAGCGTATTGATTGTCGCAAGTACTAGCGATGCAAGTCTCAAGTTAAGACCAAATACATCTACCATGATGCGGATTCCCATAGACACATAGTCATACTACCAATGTGATTTCGCGGGGTCTATCCAAAGCGAAGCTGTTTCCGTACCATCGGAAAACACAACCTCCTATCACACTTGCATAAGTATCCAATACATAAATATATGAGAACTATGCTGTTACGCTTACATAACACGCAGAGGTGCAATACTAGTCTATTCTGCATTATCGATGTCCAGTCTCGAAAATACTACGACTAGGGATATTTAATGATTAATCCTTTGTGGATTGATATTGTCTCATATCTTATAATCCGGAACTAATCATAAGGACTTTTATCATTTATATATTCAAGTAATCTAATTACGAAATGATAAAATAGCAATTTCCATTGTCACACTGTTAATTTGTACAAAAACCACAATGTCTTTTACAAATAGTGACGCTATGGGTCATAATTTTCCAACAATCTCCCACTTGGCCTATAGCCAGTCACTCAAGCATCTAACACTTGAACTATGTACATGTCGCTCAAACTTTTGCTGAGGAATAGCTTTCGTCAGTGGATCTGCAATGTTGTCCTTTGATGTGACCTTCTCGATATTCACATCACCACAATGTATGATCTCACGAATCAGATGGAAATGTCGAAGAACGTGATTGGATCGTTGATGAGACCGCGGTTCCTTAGCATGCGCTATAGCCTCATTATTGTCACAATATAATGGAACAGGCTCAGCTACTAACGGAACTACTCCTAATCCAATTAGGAAATTACAGATCCAAACCGGCTCTTTTGCTGCTTCAGCTGTAGCAATATACTCCGCTTCTATTATTGAATCGGTAACAGTCTTTTGCTTGGAAGATCTCCAGCTTACAGCTCCATTGTTCAAACAAAATATGTACCCGGATTGGGACTTACAGTCGTCTTTATCAGTTTGGAAACATCGGTAAACCATGTTACCTCAAGTTCTCCATCTTCATAGATTAATAAACCGTCCTTAGTTCGTCTAAGATACTTAAGGATGTTCTTAACCGCCATCCAGTGACCATCACCTGGATCGGTCTGGTAGCGACTACACACGCTCAAAGCATATGAGACATTAGGCCGCGTACATATCATGGCATACATTATCGATCTGACTACCGAAGCGAATGAGATCTGACTCATGTTTTCTCTCTCATCTTGAGTTTTAGGACACATGTCCTTAGATAGAGTGACGTCATATGACATTGGAAACACTCCCCTCATAGACTATTCCATGTTGAATCACTTCAACACTTTGTCAATATACGTACTCTGGGAGAGTCCAACCAGTTTTCTAGATCTATCCCGGTAGATCTTAATTCCTAGAATAAAGGCTGCTTCTCCCAGATCTTTCATGGAGAATTTTAATGAAAGCCAAGCTTTCACCGATTGTAACATGGGAATGTCATTGCCAATAAGCAATACATCATCAACGTAAAGGACAATGAATGTCAGTGCGCTCCTACTAACCTTCTTATATACACAAGGATCGTCCTCATTTTGATCTCATCAAAATGTTGGTTCCAAGAACGCGATGCTTGCTTCAATCCATAAATGGATCGATTTACCTTGCAAACCTTGTTCGCATGCTTTGGTACGATAAAAATGTCAGGCGGTTGCATATAAACATCCTCCAAAAGGTTTCTGTTAAGGAAAATGGTTTTGACGTCCATCTGTACATTTGTATGTTGCCATCCATGTCGGTCTTCCTCTTGAAGACCCATTTGCAACTAATAGGCTTTACACTTTCTGGTGCATCAACCAGTGTCCAAACTTGGTTGGTGTACATGGAATCCATTTCAGATTTCATGGCATCTTGCCATAAACCAAAGTCGATACCTTGTATCGCTTCCTCATACGTAGCCTGTTCGTCTTCCTCAATAAAATTAATATCCACATGAGGTGAGATCAGAAACCCATACCTCTCAGGTTATTTTCTAAATCTCTCCAATCTACGCAATTCTTCTGTAATCGAAGATTGTGGTACAGTCTCATCCCTGATGAACTGTTCATGTTCCGTTAAGGATTTTGTGCAAGGAACAGTATCACTCCGATTTTCATCGAGTTCTACTTTCCTCCCACTAACCACTACATTTAGGAATTCCTTCTCAAGGAAAACCGCATGTAGAGCAACAAATACTTTGTTCTCTTGTGGGTTGTAGAAGTAATATCATTTGGTTTCCCTAGGATATCATAAAAATAAGCACTTATCTGATTTGGGTTCAAGTTCGGTACCATCCAAACGTTTAACGTATACCCAGCATCCCCAAATCTTCAGGAATGAGAAACCCAGTTTCTTTCCTGTCTATATCTCATGCGGAGTCTGTTGAACAGACTTTGACGGAACCTTATTCAAAATAAGTATTGCAATGTTCAATGCATATCCCCAGAAGGAAATAGATAGCTCTGTGCGACTCATCATCGACCTTACCAGGTCTAACAAAGTTCGGTTTCTCCATTCGGACACACCGTTTAATTGCGGTGTTCCGGGAGGAGTCCACTGTGAAAGAATACCATTGATGAGCGGAAAATATATCAATATTTACCGCCCCTTTTACTTAATATTTTGTTTAGTTTCTCGGGTTTGATGAATGTTTTGATGTGTTTTAGTTTATTTTGCAGATAAAATAATATCGGGACTCAATGAAATCATTTAGGACGAAATGTGGATCAAATAAGGGCAATTATTGGACTTGATATATTAATTTTGGAGATTGGAAATTTGAAAGGGCGTTTTGACGAAGTGCAGTTTTGGAAATTCCAGTTTTGCACATCTGTCGTATGTTGGGCATAACTTTTTACTCAGATATCGGATTGAGCTGATTCAAGTGCCAGATTAAAGAAGACTCAAAGATCTACAACTTTGAAAGAGAAAATATTTTCGAATTCTGAAGATTTCATGACCGAAATTGATGAACCATCCAGAAGTGTGTGGAGTGTAATTATTAAAAGTCATTATCAATCATTTTCAAAGCAAAATATTAATTAATTAATAATTAATAAAAATTATCAAATCAACACCAAACAAGATAAGAAATTATTGGAGCAATTATGGATTTGGTGGAGTAATTAGTGGAGAAATTAATAATGTAATTGGTGGAGAAATTGATTGATGATTTGATGGTGGCAAAATTTTGCCTATAAATACCAAGCCATTTCATTTGTAAAATTCATACTTTCTTCTTTGAAATTCTTAATGAATAAATAAGAAGATTGTATCTAGTTTGTTTATTTTTAGTTTTCAGTAATTAATTTTCAGTTTCGCACTTTCTTTTCTTTACTTTTCAGTTTTTACTTTCCGCAATTTACTTTTACGCACAGTACTTTTCTTTCTTTAATTTTTCAGTTTTTACTTTTCAGTAATGAGGAGGTAATTTCCCAAGCTAGGGTGAAAGGTAATTCTTTTACTGTTACTATTTAGATTAATCTCCCTTAAAAATAATATATTCACTATTTAAAATACTGATTAATAAAGGATACCGCTATATTGGTCGGTTGGCAATTCAATTTAATCTGGTTTAAACCTGACTAATCAAGGATACCGCCAGATTGGTCGGTTGGTAAATTTATTTTGGTACCGCCTTTATGGCTGGATTATGGACAAATTTTACCGCCTATATGGCTGGTTGGACTTAATTTGACTTAATCAGGATACCGCCAGATTGGTCGGTTGGTAAAATAATATCACAAGTTTATATATTATTTTATGGGAGATATCTAAATTAGTAGTAGTAAAAGTAATTCCTTTTACCTTAGCATTTTATTTTATTTTACTTTTCAGTTTTACTTTATGTCTTTTACTTTTCAGTATTTTTACTTTATGTCTTTTACTTTTAAGTTGTTACTAGCCCTAGTTATGTGTTAGTTATCTGGGGTTGTGATGAATTCTAATATCACCGGTTTATAAGGGGTTGTTTTATAGTTTGGGTAATTTAAAGGTTTACTTATTAAGTCTTAAGCTTAATGCTTCTTGTTGTCTGATCACCAATAAGATTGATGTGGTAAATCTAAAATGAACTAGACATAGGGATTTTAGGTTTCAGCCTTAGACTTAATAGCCCACGATCTTCCTTGAGGATAGATAACCTTTTAATAGATTTCCTTACAGGATAGGAATATACCTGTCGGGCGGGGGTAGCCATAATTGGAACTTACACTTAATGAATCCAGATAATTTGGTTGACATAGACATATGGTTCAATTGGGTTAAACTGGGTATTTGTGTCTGACCATCGACAGAGGCTTTTGCATAATTTAGTGTTCCAGGTTAGTAAACTGATTTATTACACAAACATAAAATAACCACTTCATCTTTTAAATGATATTAGAATGATTCACAACCCTAGATCTTTGTGTCTTTTGTTATTTTCCTTAGTATTTTCTTTTGTCTTTTTATTTATTTATTTATTTAGCAAATCTACAATCAACCAAATCAATCAAGCAATCATTCTCTTCTCCCTCAATTAGATATTTGTAAATAAATAGTATCAATAATTAATAACAACAGTAGAAATTAAGTCCTCGTGGGATCGATATTTTTATACTACTTGAACGATACGTGCGCTTGCGTTATACGTGTGTGTTTACGCCGGTCAAGTTTTTGGCGCCGTTGCCGGGGACTTATATTTCTTGAGTTGTTAATTTTGAAACTATCAAATTTACTTATATCTAATTTTCTTTCTTTTATTTTCTAATTTTTATTTCTTTTGTTTTCAGGTGATTAAAAAATGGAACACTACTGGGAGATTGAAAGATTACGAGCTTTACAAGAAGATACACCCCACATCTGGGAGCAACAGTCCGGTTTTCTGAGGCCTGTTGTCCAGCCCAACAATTATCACTGGATGCCAGAACCAAGCAATACCACATTTGCTAAACAAAACGCAATGGGGAGATGTGACATTTGTAATGGTAACCACCCTAGAGATTATTGCAAATACAAATACCATCCAGGGTGGCAGAGCTATCAAGATCCTTCTTGTTATGACGAGCCATCACATTTCACAGAACCACATTTTCCATCTTATCCACCATCTACCTATGATCTTCATCAACAACCAGAACCATCAGAGGAAGATCAGTTGCTGAACATGCTCGAAGATATGTTCAAGAAACAAAAAGAAAAGTTAGATACAATGCTTGAAACAAGCCAGAAACAATTTGAAAGTATTCAGAGACAATCAGAATTCATTCAGAGGATGACAAATCAAATGAGACAATTCACAGAAAACCAGAACTACATACCTCAAGAACCAGTTTCAGATGACATAGATGAAGCCTTCGAGTACCAATCATTTCACAATGACACTTCAACAGAGGAGGAGGCTGAGCAGTATCAACAACCAGAGGTATCAGTTCAGGAGCCCGAACCGGCAAAGTCTCAATTTGACTTTTATTATTCAGATTCTGACGAGGATGAAGCTGATCTATTTGTACCAACTGCACCAACAACGGGGGATCAAACTTTCAATCCTCAAAATGAAGATCTTGGAGCATGCTTTACCTTGATGTTTGAAGAAGATCTATCTGAACCATCCATTCCAGTCGTATCAGAGGATGAAAACCTAATGTCAGAAACATCTTTGCATCCTCGGGTTGACAATTTTGAAGCATGTATTTCACAGATGACAGATGAAGAGATGAATACAAGAATTTTACAATACATCTGTGAAGAGAAGGTGGAGCAAGAAACAGAGCAAATGGAGGAGCAAATGTCTGACCTTAATAAAGATCCAGAGCATTCAGGAGAAACATCGCTGTTTTGGGGAGTACAAATTAAAGATATCAACCAGAAGCTTGACAGAATGGAATTTCCATTCCAAGTCAAGCATCATACGAGACCTCCTGATTTTCTTTCTTTCTTTGCAGGAACCACTGGAGTAACAAGGAGCAAAAAGGTGGCACGAGCACTGAATGAGACAAAACTCTTTTTGCCACTTTACCGTTGGAAGAGACCCTTCAAAAGCAACGCTCACGGGATTGTCTTTAATCGGACATCCAAAACGACACTGAAACCTCCTTAACAGATGAATTTCAGTCACGTCTGGCTGAAGACGAAAAATTTAGCGCTAGCAGGGAGGCAACCCATGCAATTTGTTGTAATTTGTTTTCATATTTTGTGTGAACTTTTTAATTTTGTGTGTTATTTTTGTAGGGAAAGGCACAAACGAAGCATTTTAAGACAGAAGGAATTGTGTTTGGCAATCAAAGATGAGAAACAATTCATTAGCGATGGCTGAATAAGGAATGAAATCTTGAGACACATCCTAATGAATTTATACTAAGCGAGTGGCGTATTGCGTACACAATTCCGTTGCCTTAATTATTGCTTTGATTCGCTTTTCTATTGTAATTATCTTTATTTTCGTAGACAGGATCCAGACTTTTTGACCTTTCACGATCTCTTTTGTTGTTTAGCTAACAATCGTCCTTTGGAAGATATTAGTGCTATTATTACTCACCCTTTTTCAGGTACTATAAATTCAGCCCGTCATTGCACTTTTGAAGGCATCCTGATTTGAAAAAGAAATACATAAAAAAATGGAAGCCACTTCAAGAAGACGAGTTGAAAACATCTGTGTGTTTTGCGGTACTAGTGTTGGTACTAAGCCACAATACATAGAAGCAGCACAGGAATTGGGTCGAGTCTTAGCAGCAAGGAATATGCACTTAATATATGGCGGAGGAAATCTTGGACTTATGGGGATCGTTTCAAAGGCTGTACAGGAAGGAGGCAGTCATGTTTTGGGAATCATCCCAAAACCCTTGGCAGAGGCGAATCTTATTGGATCATCAAACGGAGAGGAACTGATCGTGCCAGGTATGTCTGAACGACTGGTAGAAATGATTAACCGTTCTGATGCTTTTATTGCTTTGCCAGGTGGCTTGGGCACATTGGAGGAAATTTTTATAGTACTATCTTGGGCGAACCTGAACATACACCAGAAACCGCTTGGACTACTTAACGTTGATGGATTTTATGATTTTCTTTGTGTGTTTCTTGATGATGCTCGGAGAAATGGGTTCGTGTCAAAACCTATGAAAGAACTCCTCTTTACTGCCAGAACTGCTCCGGATCTAATAGACCAACTCATAGCCTATGAACCGAAAGTTGACCCTATCATTTCAAAAATAAAATGGTCTGAGGACGATCGTGGTAAGAAGCGACGAATAAATCTGGATCTTAACCTTTAATTTCCTGTAGAATTTCAGCTAACCAGGTATTATTTTCTAAACTCTTCTTTCACTGTTTAAGACATTGGGGACAATGTCTCATTTAGGTTTGGGGGTGAGGTATAGTTAATAGTACTTGTTTGTATTGTGTTTTTATTTTTAGTCCAAAATTTTTCGAAAAATACAAAAAAAATGAAAATTTTTCAAAAATTACAAAAATATTTTGCATTTTTGTGTTTTTATTTTAACTAAAAGGTGAAATTGGTAAGAAATAGCCGAGTAAGGAGTTTCCACTCTTGAGACGTATTTCAAACCATTTATTTCGAAACAAGTTAATTTTGTTTATTTCATTTTGAATTATTTAATTTGTGAATTCTCCATAATACTGACTAAAATGAATCTTCATATGCTCATTTGACAGGTATTATCAACATGCATAGTAACATACAGACATGAGCTGTAATTGAAAAGCTTGTAATATTCGTGCTCTAGTTTAATTGGAGGAAACATCTATTAATAGTTATGGAATAAAAAAAAAATCATTTCTGATAAAAAAAAAAATAAAGTATCTAAGATCCGGGTTATTAAGTCTGTAAGGGTGTTTTAACACCTAGTGCCCTAAAACCAACTGGTTTGGGAGTCATTGGCCCAAAGCTCGTTACATGGATCAAAGATACTGCAAAATATATATATCTGAAGTCTGAGTAATTAAGTTCGTAGGGGTGTCTTAACACCTGGTGCCCTAAAGCCAACTGGTTTGGGAGTCACCGACCCAAAGCTCGCTACATAGACGGAAGGTATTGTATATAAATAAAAAGTCAAAATTCAGAAAAATCAAAGAAAAAAATCAGAAAAATCAGAAAAATTATTCCATTGCTACAAAAAGGTGTGAAATCTGATAGAACTTTAGGACAAAAATATTACTCTCTTATCAACTGCACTTATGACTGTTGTGGGCAAAAATGAGTTGTTTAATATTATGTTGGCTGTGTATATGAAGAATGGTAAAAATAATCGGAGAATTTACTTATTTAGTAATTTAGAAAGAAACAAAACAACTAGAAACTTGTAGTAGAAGTTTCACCTGATTAGTCACTAACTTCTTTATTCTCTTTTCTCTTGTCTTTTTGCTTTTGTGTGCATTAGTTTTACTACCTTTTTACTTTTGTAAAATGTTTGTGGGTATCATTGCTGTAAACCCTCACGAGACTACAACTCGTCCACTAGGGACACCTAGGGGTTTAAAGGCTTGTTGCATACGCTAAATGCAACCGTGATCCCTACGAAAGTGGCTTAGTTTAATTTTAATTTTATTTTGTTGTTTTGCTCGAGGACTAGCAAAATGTTAGGTTTGGGGGTGTGATGAGCGGAAAATATATCAATATTTACCGCCCCTTTTACTTAATATTTTGTTTAGTTTCTCGGGTTTGATGAATGTTTTGATGTGTTTTAGTTTATTTTGCAGATAAAATAATATCGGGACTCAATGAAATCATTTAGGACGAAATGTGGATCAAATAAGGGCAATTATTGGACTTGATATATTAATTTTGGAGATTGGAAATTTGAAAGGGCGTTTTGACGAAGTGCAGTTTTGGAAATTCCAGTTTTGCACATCTGTCGTATGTTGGGCATAACTTTTTACTCAGATATCGGATTGAGCTGATTCAAGTGCCAGATTAAAGAAGACTCAAAGATCTACAACTTTGAAAGAGAAAATATTTTCGAATTCTGAAGATTTCATGACCGAAATTGATGAACCATCCAGAAGTGTGTGGAGTGTAATTATTAAAAGTCATTATCAATCATTTTCAAAGCAAAATATTAATTAATTAATAATTAATAAAAATTATCAAATCAACACCAAACAAGATAAGAAATTATTGGAGCAATTATGGATTTGGTGGAGTAATTAGTGGAGAAATTAATAATGTAATTGGTGGAGAAATTGATTGATGATTTGATGGTGGCAAAATTTTGCCTATAAATACCAAGCCATTTCATTTGTAAAATTCATACTTTCTTCTTTGAAATTCTTAATGAATAAATAAGAAGATTGTATCTAGTTTGTTTATTTTTAGTTTTCAGTAATTAATTTTCAGTTTCGCACTTTCTTTTCTTTACTTTTCAGTTTTTACTTTCCGCAATTTACTTTTACGCACAGTACTTTTCTTTCTTTAATTTTTCAGTTTTTACTTTTCAGTAATGAGGAGGTAATTTCCCAAGCTATGGTGAAAGGTAATTCTTTTACTGTTACTATTTAGATTAATCTCCCTTAAAAATAATATATTCACTATTTAAAATACTGATTAATAAAGGATACCGCTATATTGGTCGGTTGGCAATTCAATTTAATCTGGTTTAAACCTGACTAATCAAGGATACCGCCAGATTGGTCGGTTGGTAAATTTATTTTGGTACCGCCTTTATGGCTGGATTATGGACAAATTTTACCGCCTATATGGCTGGTTGGACTTAATTTGACTTAATCAGGATACCGCCAGATTGGTCGGTTGGTAAAATAATATCACAAGTTTATATATTATTTTATGGGAGATATCTAAATTAGTAGTAGTAAAAGTAATTCCTTTTACCTTAGCATTTTATTTTATTTTACTTTTCAGTTTTACTTTATGTCTTTTACTTTTCAGTATTTTTACTTTATGTCTTTTACTTTTAAGTTGTTACTAGCCCTAGTTATGTGTTAGTTATCTGGGGTTGTGATGAATTCTAATATCACCGGTTTATAAGGGGTTGTTTTATAGTTTGGGTAATTTAAAGGTTTACTTATTAAGTCTTAAGCTTAATGCTTCTTGTTGTCTGATCACCAATAAGATTGATGTGGTAAATCTAAAATGAACTAGACATAGGGATTTTAGGTTTCAGCCTTAGACTTAATAGCCCACGATCTTCCTTGAGGATAGATAACCTTTTAATAGATTTCCTTACAGGATAGGAATATACCTGTCGGGCGGGGGTAGCCATAATTGGAACTTACACTTAATGAATCCAGATAATTTGGTTGACATAGACATATGGTTCAATTGGGTTAAACTGGGTATTTGTGTCTGACCATCGACAGAGGCTTTTGCATAATTTAGTGTTCCAGGTTAGTAAACTGATTTATTACACAAACATAAAATAACCACTTCATCTTTTAAATGATATTAGAATGATTCACAACCCTAGATCTTTGTGTCTTTTGTTATTTTCCTTAGTATTTTCTTTTGTCTTTTTATTTATTTATTTATTTAGCAAATCTACAATCAACCAAATCAATCAAGCAATCATTCTCTTCTCCCTCAATTAGATATTTGTAAATAAATAGTATCAATAATTAATAACAACAGTAGAAATTAAGTCCTCGTGGGATCGATATTTTTATACTACTTGAACGATACGTGAGCTTGCGTTATACGTGTGTGTTTACGCCGGTCAACCATATTCTTTCAAGTAATCAATAAACTCATTGTTTAAGTATTCTCCACCACGGTCCGACCGTAATGTTTTAATACTTTTGCCGCTCTATTTTTCTACTTCGTGTAGAAACTCTTTGAATTTCTCAAAGGTTTCCGACTTGTGTCTCATAAGATACACATAACCATAACGCGATGCATCATCCGTAAAGGTTACGAAGTATTCATATCCACCTCTAGCCTGGCTAGACATGGGCCCACAAACGTCTCTATGAACGAGGGCTAATAGTTCGGTGGCACGTGCACCTTTACCGCTAAAAGGTGTTTTAGGCATTTTGCCTAATAAACAAGATTCGCAGACGTCATATGAATTTGGATCAAATCCATCCAAGTACCCACTCTTTGAAAGTGTGGATATGCGAGTCTTGTTAATGTGTCCTAGGCGACAATGCCACATATAAGTTTCATCTTTGTTACTTAATTTAAGCCTTTTGTTTGTTACATTATATGTTTGAGATTGATTTATATTCAAAATATAAATACCATTATTCACATCAGCACTGCATATCTCCATATCATTTTTATACATAAAACACCCAGTCTTTCTAAAAACAAAAGTATAACCACATTGGGCCAATAAAGATACAGATATAATATTCCTAGTCAAACTAGGTACATAATAACAGTCTGAAAGATTAAGTACATGCCCCGAGGGCAGTTCCAAAATATAAGTCCCAACGGCCAAAACGGCGACTCGAATCCCATTTCCAACGCGGAGGTCTGTAAGTGTCATAGACATGCCACGAGATCTCTAAGCGTGATTTGTATGTGAACAAATCAAGAGGTTTGCGAAATAAACTTACATTGATCGACTTTGACTTTCAAAACTTTTCATGGATGTTGAAGCTTCCAAGCCCTCCTTGTGGTTCCAAACTCATAGGTGAGTATCCATATCACCATCTTTTGACTCTCATATGTGCTAGCAAGAACAAATGGAACAAATTTTATCTCCCAAGGAGAAACTAATTTTCCCGAGAGAGAGATTGAAGTAATCGGCCAAATCTTCTAAAGAAAAGGCAGTGGCCTTTTCGGCCAAAAGAATCAATGGCCAATTTGGCCATTTGATGTCTTTGTTGCAGAGAAGCGAAAATGGCTTATTTCAACTTTTTAAAAAACAGAGGCAATATATATTGAAAAGGAGAAGCCACACACATAAAAACAATGGCCATTTGCTCATTTTATTTCTAAAATAAAATAAAAGCAAATGTTGTTTTCTATTGTTGTCGGCCAATTCTTTCTTTTCAAATACGTGGCCATTCGGCCATTGCTTAATATGGCCATTCGGCCAAATAAACAATTTAAGGCCATTCGGCCAATAAATGCCCGGGAGAGAGAAAATTAATTTCCAAAATTAAATATGTTGAGTGTTTTACAAGATTCCACCAAAATCCATCACTAATATCTATCACCAAAAATGACGAAAATCGCTCCTAAATTTATTCCAAATTATTTCGTTCGTTAAAATTAAAATCCAATTTAATTTCTTATTGAAATCCAATTTCAATTAATATATCTAATATATTATTTAGCCCATTTAAATAAATTAACTATTAAAATCTAAATTAACTATTAAATTTATTTTACAGATTAATTCCAAATTAATCGCGTTCTCTCCTCTTGACAAATTTAATCCCAGATAAATTCTCGACGCAATTATTCCCAGATTAATTCTTTCTCTGATAATTAATCCCAGATTAATTCTTGCCGTAATTAATCCCAGATTAATTTTCTCTTTTTATTAATCCCAGATTAATATTTTTTCTCTTAATTAATCCCAGATTAATTCTTGTTCGAGTCAAACATTATCGGTGAATCTTTGGGATGCGACACAAAAGATCCCTGAATATGTTGGCAGTAAATACAGTCATCAAACTATACAACACGTGCGTACCTGGTACCATGTACTTACTGATTTCCAAGACATGGTTGGCTTCTAGCAAAGCACTGTACCTACCCAATTCTCCATAAATATTCTTCTACAGAATACATGATCTTTTTCAGGCGTAGTATACGTAGTATTGCGTATTACGATCCAGTATCGGATGTCATATGCAAGGCCTGGGGCTGGAGTTGTGTTTGCCCCGTACGAAGCATATATCGGATCACTAGCAACTAGTCTCTTTATGATCGGAAAGTCATGACCTAGTCATACTTCCCCGATGGCTATAGCACTTAGAGTACCTGTTTTGTATCCATGCGTGATCATCATCTCCATATGACTGAAGTGATACTTCCATCTTGACATCACACGCAATACACTACGATTCTCAATATACCCAGAAGAGGCGTACACAGATCCTGTTAAAGCCCCGGACGACGAAAACCAAAGTATATTGATTGTCGCATGTATTAGCGATGCAAGTCTCAAGTTAAAACCAAATACACCTATTCTGATTCGGATTCCCATAGACATATAGCCATACTACCAATGGGATTCTGAGGGGTCTATCCAGAGCGAAGCTGTTTCTGTACCATCGGTAAACAGAACCTCCTATTACACTTGCATAGTATCCAATACCCAAATATATGAGTACTATGTCGTTACGCTTCCATAACACGCATAAGTGTAATTCTAGTCTATTCCGCATTATCGATGTCCAGTCTCGATAATACTACGACTAGGGATATTTAGTGATTAAAACTTTATGGATTAATACGGTCTCATATCTTATTAATCCGAAACTAATCATAAGGACTTTTATCATTTATATATCCAGGTAATCCAATCACAAATGATAAAAAAATAATTTCCTTTGTCACATAGTTAATTTGTACAACAACACCATGTTCTGTACAAATAGTGATGCTATGGGTCATAATTGTCCAACAATCTCCCACTTGGCCTTTAGCCAATCACTCAAGTGCCCTACACTGAACTATGTACGGGTCGCTCAAACATATGCTGAGAAACAGCTTTCGTCAGCATATTTGCAAGGTTATCATCTTATGCGATTTATTCGATCATCACATCGCCACGATGTATGATCTTACGAATCAGATGATATAGTTGAAGTACATACTTGGATCATTGATGAGACCATGATTCTTTAGCCTATGCTGTAGCCTATCCCGGGCCAGCTGCTAACAGAACTAATCCTAATCCGATTAGGATTATATAGATCCAAAATGCTTCTATTGCTGCCTCAGCTGCAGCAATGTTCCGCTTTTGTTATTTATTCGACAATAGTATCTTGCTTGGAATATTTCCAGCTCATTGTTCCGTTATTCAAACTATATATGTACCCATATTACGACTTACAGTCGTTTTTATCGGTTTGGAAACTTACAGCGGTGAACCCAGTCACCTCAAGTTCTCCTTTCTCCATATTCTCATAAAACATCCTTAGTTCGTCCAAGATACTTAAGGATGTTCTTTACATCAAACCAGTGACCATTACCTGGATTGCCCTTATAGCGTCTACATATACTCAAAGCTTATGAGACATTAGATCACGTACATGTTAAAACATACGAACACTGAGAGAGTGTCAGCAGCTTTCTAGATCTATCCTAGTAGATCTTTATTCCTAGAATAAAGCATGCTTCTCCCAGGTATTCCATGGAGAATTTTAATGAAAGCGAAGCTTTCACCTATTTTAGTATGGGAATGTCATTGCTAAGAAGCAATACATCATCAATGTATAGGACAGTCATTTTTAGAGCGCTCCCACTAACCTTCTTATATACACAAGAATCATATTCGTTTTGAATTAAATCATATACCATTATGATTACATCAAAACGCTGGTTCCAAGACCGCAATGCTTACTTCAATCCATAAATGGATTGATTTAACTTGCAAACCTTGTTTGCAGATCTTGGTACGACAAAACCGTCAGAATGTTGCATACAAACATCCTTCAAAAGGTTTCCGTTAAGGAAAGCGATTTTGGCATCCAACTGTCATATTTCATAAATGAAATATACAGTTATAGCAAGCATTATCTGAATGGATTTAATCATGCCAACAGGTGAAAAAGTTTCGTCGTAGTCGACACTATGTCATTGACGATACCCTTTCTGTACAAGCCTAGTTGTGTACATTTTTATGTTGCAATCCATGTATGTCTTCCTTGAAGACTCATATAGTACCAATAGTCACAATGCCTTCTGGTACATCAACCAGTGTCCAAACTTGGTTGGTATACATGGAATCCATTTCGGACTTCACGGCACTTTGCCATAAAAGGAGTCGATACCTTGTATCACTTCCTCATACATAGCCGGTTAATTATCCTCAATAAGATTAACATTTACATGAGGTGAGATGAGAAACCCATACCTCTCAGGTTATTTTCTGACTCTTTTCGACCTACGCTGTTCTTGTGTATTCGAAGATTATTGGTGCAGTTTCATCCCTGATGATATGTTTATGTTCCGTAAAAGAGTCGGTGCCTGGAACAGTATTACACCGATTTTCATCGAGTTTTACTTTCCTCACACTTTCCACTGCATATAGGAATTCCTATTAGGAAAACCGCATGGAGAGCAACAATTACATTGTTCTCTTGTGAGTTGTATAAGTACTATACTTTGGTTTCCTTAGGACAACCAATTACAAATAGGCACTTATCCGATTTGGGTTCTAGTTTGGTATCATCCAAACGTTTAGCGTATGCCCAGCATGTTGGACAATTATGACCCATAGCGTCACTATTTATACAGATCATGGTGTTGTTGTACAAATTAACTATGTGACAAAGGAGATTGCTCTCTTATCATTTGTGATTAGATCACCAAGATGTATAGATGATAGGAGGTCCTTATGATTTGTTCCTGGATTGAGATGATATGAGACAGTATCAATCAACGAATGATAAATCATTAAATATCCATAGTCAGAGTATTATCGAGATTGGACATCGATAATACGTAAAAGACTAGTATTACACTTGTGCGCGTTGTGAGGGCATAACGACATAGTTCTCATATATTTGGGTATATGATACTCATGCAAGTGTAATAGGAGGTTGTGTTTTACCGATGGTATGGGAAACAGCTTCGCTCTGGATAGACCCCATCGGAATTCCATTGGTAGTATGACTATGTGTCTATGGAAGTCCGAAATCAAGGTAGGCGTATTTGGTCTTAACCTCAGACTTGCACCGCTAATATTTGCGACAATTAATATACTTTGGTTGTGGTCGTCCAGGGCTTTAACAGGTTCTGTGTACGCCTCTACTGGGTATATTGAGAATCGTAGTGTGTTGGGTGTGATGTCAAGACGGAAGTATCGCACAGGGATATAGAACTGGTTCTCTAAAGGGTTGCAACCAACGGGATAATATAACTTGGTTATGATTATCCGATAATAAAGAGACTAGTTGCTAGTAATCCGATATATGCTTCGTACGGGGCAGACACTGTACCAGCCCCAAGCCTTGCATGTGATCATCCGATACTGGATCGAAATACGCAATACTACGTATACTACGACTGATATAAGCATGTTTATTCCTGTAAGCATGTTTCTGGAGAATTGGGTAGGCATGGCGCTTTGCTCGAAGCCAACCTTGTCTTGTAAATCGGTAAAAACGTAGTACAAGGTACTTACGTGTTCGGATAGTCCGACGACCGAATTACTGCCAACAAATCTGGGGATCTCATGGGTCGCTTCCCGAAGATTCACCGATGACGTATGACTCGCACTTTATTATCTGGGATTAATTAGTTGAGAGAGAAAATTAATCTGGGATTAATTGCGGAGATATTTTATCTAGGATAAAATATCAACTTAAAGAGAGATAACGATTAATTTAGAATTAATCGATTAAATAATATATTCGATATATTATACGAAATTGGATTTCGACGCGGAATTGAAATTAGATTTTAATTTGGGCGAACGAATTAATTTAGAATTAATTCGTTAGCGACGTGAATAGTGATTTTGCTAGGCATAATCATTTAATTGTGTCGCAACAGAAAATTCGTTAATTTGGAATTAGCGAACTCGAGCTCGGGATTATTTGCGAGCGCATTCGCATTTTGAATTCGAGTGCGGCACGCAAGTCATATCAAGCGTCAAATCGCTAGTCGCATCAGGCTTCAAATCATTAGTCACTTGATTGATTGAGTGATGTGACTTGATGGGAGTGGTTGTCAAGCTTTAATGCCATTTGACTTTTTGGAAAAGAAATTGGTAATTCATTTAATTGATTTTAATAGATTAATTAAATGTGTATTAGATACACTTTTGGCAACCAACACAAAACAACACTCTCCCTCTTTCTTCTTCATCTCTCTCACACGCCCAAGGGGCCAAAAACTCACTTCTGTTTTTCTTTACTGCACTGCCGAGAATGGCAAGAATAGATAAGGAATTTTGTGGCAAAATTCCAAGGTGCTAGCACACAATAGGAGACATACGAAGGTGATAGGGAAACCCACCCGTGAGCATGGGATTTCATCACAAAGCTTGGAGCTTTCATGGAGGACCAAAGCCGAATCTTGGAGAGGGAAATGCAGCTCATTGCCGTGACCATCCAGAAGGCAGAAATCGATTTTTGCTATCTACCGCATCGCTCAACCGCTCGATGTAAGTATTCTGCAACTTCCTCGATTGTATTCGCACATGTTTTATGCTTTATTATTCGATCCTTGGGACCGTAGAACTCCAACATAGCATTCCCAAATTTTCAGGAATGAGAAACCTGATTTCTTTCATGTTCATATCTGATATGAAGTCTGTCTAGCAGATTTTGACGGAACCTTATTAAAAATAAGTATTGCACTGTTTAATATGTATCCCAAGAAGTAAATTGGTAGCTCGGAGCGACTAATATGTTTAAGTATTGTCCATCATGGTCTAACTGCAATGTTCTAATACTTTTACCGGTCTGTTTTCTTACTTCGTGTCGAAACTCTTTGAATTACTCAAAAGTTTTTGACTTGTTTTCATAAGATACACATAACCGCAACGCGATGCCACATCCGTAAAGGTTACGAAGTATTCATATCCATCTCTAGCCTAGCTAGACATGGGCCCACTTACGTCACTATGAACGAGGGCTAACAGATCGGTGGCACTTGTATTTTTACCAAGTAAAAGAAGTTTTAGGCACTTTGCCTAATAAACTAGATTCGTAGACATCATTTGAATTAGAATCAAATCCATCATAGTATCCACTCTTCGAAAGTGTGGATATACGAGTCTTGTTAATGCGTCCAAGATGACAATGCCACAAATAAGTCTCATCTAATTAATTCAGTTTGAGCTATTTGTTTGTCATGTTATATGTATGAGATTAATTTATATTCTAAATATAAATACTGTTATTCACATCTAATGTGTTTATCTCAATATTATCTTTATTAACAAAACACTTAGTGTTCTAGAATATAAAGGTATACCTGCAACATGTTAAACTAAATAAAGATAATGTTTCTAGTCAAACTAGGTACATTATAATAGTTTCCTAGTTTAAGTACATGCCCAAAGGGCAGTTCCAAAACTTAGGTTCCTAAGGCCAAAATAGCGACTCTCGTCATGTTTCTGACTTGTAGGTCGATCTCATCTGAAGTCAGTTTCCTGCTTATTAGCAGATCCCGCACATCAGTACTTATATTCATGTACCACATATAGTATTAAAAAAATCAAATTTTAAAAACAGTAGTGAACATGTTTATAACAAACATTCTTGAAGCCGGAACCTTGTCCCGCTTTCACTTCCTTCATGTATGCCTTATCCATACGGCAGTCGCATTTCTAGTGACCCCGTTTGCCACAGTTTAGGTAGATAACTTGGGATATGTCCTTTTAAGAAGCTCTGGCTGTGCATAACGAACATTAAAGTTATCATGCTCTACTATTTGCTCAACTTCGGGCTCATGCTTGAGAGGTTTCTCTATCAAATAGAATAACTTCTCAGCTCACAGGACTATCCTGAAGTTCTATTCCCAATCTGAAAATTAAAGCCGTTAAATACATTTTCCCCAGGATTATGTCCTTTGACGCTAATCTTTCAGTCATCTTGATTGCTATAGTCCAACTATCCAATCAACGATTTCAGGTACAATTAAATATAATGATTACTATAGTCTAACTATATAATCAACTATAATTAATTGGTCACATTCAAATGTATTGATTACTATAATCCAATTATATAACCAACTACAAATGAAGTAGTTTGAATACAGTCCAATTGTTAAATTAAAACAACAATTGAATATTAGTCCAACTAATATATATATATTTAATGACGAAAAATGAAATGAGCGCGTATTGGCAAGTATTTAAACGAAATTGCAAATTTAATACTTGCCTCCCACTATTTTTCGGCGAGCCTCTAACCCTCTATGGAGTACTTGGGAAACCCAGTTTCCTAGTGGGCTAGGATCCAGTTAAAAGATACACAACATTGACTTTGGCCAACAAGTTGTATAAAATTTAACTAGGTAGATCTCTAAGATCAATTGGATCTTATCCAATTCCTAGATCCAGTAGGTGGACCTCGAAGTCCGAAACATATATCCAATATATGCCAATATATTGCCTAACATTTTCATCTGAATCAACTAAGCCTTGGCTTTGGCACAACAAGCTTAATGATTCCAGTTAAGCGGGACCCATTGACTTTGGAAAGCTTCGTAATCAATGTCGATAGACAAGAAGTGATCTTGACTTTGGCCAACAAATCACAACTTGGACAAGACATGCGATATGGAACAAAGCATTCATGTTTTAAACATATCCGCGATGGACAAAGGTCTTGACTTTGGCCAACAAACCAGTGCCAATCTTGGATCTTGAGAATGAATCACTCAATGGAAGGAAAACGCTTAATATTTGTTGAGGGTTTTTCGCGTAATTGGCAACCAATTAATTATCTTTGATTATGTCTCATCATACACCCTTAAGCATGCATTCTAAAAGCATAATAAGGCGCGAAAAAATAATAATGATATGCGGATGGATATATAATACAATTTGTTCCTAGAACAAATCTCTCCATTTCCTCTCTCCCGCTAGCATTATTCTTACTTCTACCCAATTACATAATACTTCTAAATAAACCTCATTTACATTGAGGGGAATTGGTGAGAAGAGAAATACAATGAGAAAATAGGTAATAGGCTGGACACGCAGGTCCAATTTAATAAATTCTAAATATAATATAATAATTTCCAAAATTGCCCTCACCCTTATAATATCCATCCGATATACATTAGTCATACATACATCCAAGTATTCACACAAAGCATGTTATTAAATCAATCTAATCCAATTAATTAATCTTTGATTAATGACCATCCAATGTTCATACTACGATTTGATTTGCGCGAGTCCAACTCGTTTAAGAATAAATACTCAAAGTAAATATTCTTGAATTATATCGAACTACAATTTTAAATCCAATTTAAATTGTATCCAATACTAATTCATATTTAATTCCAAATTAAATCATTACACTTATTTATGTGCCTTAAATACTTGGATTCCAAATCCAATCTTAATGTGTCTCAAAGGCCCAATTAGTATCCAATACTATTCAATTAAAGTCCAATGGACTTGTAATTAATTCTTTAGGCTTGGGCTTTCAGCCAAAATGGATCTAACCCATAATGCCTAGGCCCATTAGAAATCACCCTATGTCATAGAATTAATTTTGACCCATTAGCCCCAATTAAATTATTAAAGGCCCAATAGTCATATTTTGGACTTTATGGAAATGGTTTAGGCCCAAATATAATCAAAGACTAAAATTTGGCCCAACCAAATCCATTAGCCCAAATACAACAATTAAATTAATACAGCATTCCAAATTATAGATTAATTCAATTAAAGTGCAATCACCATAATTAATTAATTAACCTAATGTTTCCAAAACATTAATTTAATCTAATTAATCATGCCTAATTCCCACATTCATGTCCAACACAAAATTGGGGCAAAAACAATTCTATAACATGCTTCACATCTCACGGCAATACATGAAATTAACATCCAATTTTGATTTCAATCTAATTAAATCAACAATTAATATTCAATTTCATGTGAATCAACATATCCAATTGTTTAATTCAAAAAATTACCATGAGCAATTCCTAGGGTATTCGGCCAAGCTATAGATTTTAGGGAAAATTAATCTAATCCATTTTTTACAAAATCAATTATGCATAACTCCAAGTCATCATCATCCAACCATGTCCAAACATCCAATTTAGGCATTTACAAGCTCCAAGCAAAAATCCCTAAATAAAGTCTATAAACCCTAGATATTAAATCATGCTTATATCTCGCTTTGATACCATTGTAAGTGTCCTAGACATGCCACATGATCTCTAAGCGTGATTTGTATGTGAACAAATCAAGAAGTTTGCGGAATAAACTTACATTGATCGGCTTTGTCTTTCAAAACTTTTCATGGATGTTGAAGCTTCGAAGCCCTCCTTGTGGTTCCAAACTCATGGGTGAGTATCCTTATCACCATCTTTTGACTCCCATATGTGCTAGCAAGAACAAATGGAACAAATTTTATCTCCCAAGGAGAAAAAAATTTGCCCGAGAGAGAGAGGAAAGTAATCGGCCAAATCTTCTAAAGAAAAGGCAGTGGCCTTTTCGGCCAAAAGAATCAATGGCCAATTCGGCCATTTGATGTCTTTGTTGCAGAGAAGCCAAAAAGGCTTATTTCAGCTTTTTCAAAAACAGAGGCAATATATATTGAAAAGGAGAAGCCACACACATAAAACAATGGCCATTTGCTCATTTTATTTCTAAAAAAAAATGAAAGCAAATGTTGTTTTCTATTGTTGTCGGCCAACTCTTTCTTTTCAAATACGTGGCCATTCGGCCATTGCTTAATATGGCCATTCGGCCAAATAAACAATTTAAGGCCATTCGGCCAATAAATGCCCGGGAGAGAGATAAAATTAAATTACAAAATTAAATATGTTCAGTGTTTTACAAGATTTCACCAAAACTCATCACTCATATCTATCACCAAAAATGACTAATGATGTAAGTGAAGTGGGCCCACTTTCAATTCAAAATACAAGTGGGCTTGCTTAACAAACCTCGGGCTCGGATTCGTTTAATCCGATTAAACGAATTTTCCGTCGCGACATAATTAAATCCGATTTAATTAAATAATAATACCCAGTAAAATTATTATGAAAATCGCTCGCGAATTAATTTCAAATTAATTCGTTCGATAAAATTAAAATCCAATTTAATTTCTTATTGAAATCCAATTTCAATTAAAATATGTAATATACTATTTAGCCCATTTAAATAAATTAAATAGTAAAATCTAATTTAACTATTAAATTTATTTTACCTATTAATTCTAAATTAATCGCGTTCTCTCCTCTCGACGAATTTAATCCCAGATAAATTCTCGACGCAATTAATCCCAGATTAATTCTTTCTCTGATAATTAATCCCAGATTAATTTTTGCCGTAATTAATCCCAGATTAATTTTCTCTCTTTATTAATCCCAGATTAATATTCTTTCTCTTAATTAATCCCAGATTAATTCTTGTTCGAGTCAAACATCATCGGTGAATCTTTGGGATGCGACCCAAGAGATCCCTGGATATGTTGGTAGTAAATACGGTCATCGGACTATCCGAACACGTGCGTACCCGGTACCACGTACTTATCGATTTACAAGACATGGTTGGCTTCTAGCAAAGCACCGTGCCTACCTAATTCTCCAGAAATATTCTTCTACGGAATAAATGATATTTGTCAGGCGTAGTATACGTAGTATTGCGTATTACGATCTAGTATCGGATGTCACATGCAAGGCATGGGCCTGGAGTTGTGTTTGCCTCGTACGAAGCATATATCAGATCACTAGCAACTAGTCTCTTTATGATCGGAAAGTCATGACCTAGTCATACTTCCCCGATGGCTATAGCACTTAGAGTACCAGTTTTGTATCCCTGCGTGATCATCATCTCCATATGACTGAAGTGATACTTCCATCTTGACATCACACCCAATACACTACGATTCTCAATATACCCATAATAGGCGTACACAAAACCTATTAAATCCCAGGATGACCAAAACCAAAGTATATTGATTGTCGCATGTATTAGCGATGCAAGTCTTAAGTTAAGACCAAATACACCTACCCTGATTCGGATTCCCATAGACACATAGTCATACTACCAATGGGATTCCGAGGGGTCTATCCAGAGCGAAGCTGTTTCCGTACCATCGGTAAACAGAACCTCCTATTACACTTGCATGAGTATCCAATACCTAAATATATAAGAACTATGCCGTTACGTTTCCATAACACCCACAAATGTAATACTAGTATATTCTGCATTATCGATGTCCAGTCTCGATAATACTATGACTAGGGATATTTAGTGATTAAACCTTAGTGGATTAATATTGTCTTATATCTTATTAATCCGGAACTAATCATAAGGACTTTTATCATTTATATATCCAGGTAATCCAATCACAAATGATAAAAGAGAAATTTCCTTTGTCACATAGTTAATTTGTACAACAACACCATGTTCTGTACAAATAGTGATGTTATGGGTCATAATTGTCCAACAACGTCTATCTCTCATGAGGCCAGTCTCCTACTAATCCGCAGATCCTGCACATCGGTACATATATGAGTACCACAAACAGATTCAAAAATCCAATTTTTAAAACTAGAAGTATACATGTTTATTTCTATAACAAACATATTAGAAGCCAGTGCCTTGCCCGCTTTGATTTCCTTCATGTGCGCCTTGTACTCACAGAAGTCACGCTTCTAGTGACCCCGTTCGCCACACTACAGGCATATATCTTGGGATTTGTCCTTAGCCTTCCCAGAAGACTTTGACGATTTGGCCTTGCCCTTCTTATTCTTCGTCTTCTTTACACCTCCAGTTGCCTTCGGCCAAGCCTTGGGAGACTAAGATGTTGAAGCGAAGTACGCCTAAAACTTTTTGCCCATCAATAGCTCATTTTCTGATTCACGCAGTATTGCCATCAACTCTCTAAGAGTATGGTCTTGGTTCATCATATTGAGTTCATGATGAACCTGCTCCAACTGTCATGAAGATACTGCAAGATTAAATCTATAGAATTCTTAGCCTCAAAGTTTATGCCTAGTTGACCCAGCTGTTCAATGTCAGCAATCATCTGTGACACATGGTGCTCAACAGATGTACCCTCTGACATTTGAGAGCGAAAGAGCTTTTTCTACAATTCATACCTTTGCGATCTAAGGTTAGATCGATGAAGGTCCTTCCATTTTGCCATCATAGTATAGGGATCCAATCCTTTATTTTGGCAACGAAATTGAGGGTCATCGCAGCTAGCATGACGGACTGAGCAATTGAGTTGTCATCGCTATGAGTCTTCCAAAGCTCAAGCTCAAGCTGCTGCTCATTTTCGAGCTTAGGCCCGAGAGGTCTCTCTATAGTAAAGAGCATCCTCTCAGCCCCCAGGACAATCTTGAGGTTCATATCCCAATCAGGAAAGTTCTCGTCATTAAAGACATTTTCGCCAATGATAATATCTCTAACTCCGATCTTTCCAGTCATCTTAATTGCAATAGTAAAACTATTCAATTAACGATATTTGGGTATAGTCCAACTGTTACAAGAAAAATAATAAAATATTAGTCCAACTAATAAATATATAATTGATGAAATAATTTAAAAACGCGTAATGCCCAGTATTTGAACGAAATTGCAAATTCAATACTAGCCTCCCACTATTTTTCAGCGAGCCTCTAACACTCTGTTGAGTACTTGGGAAACCTAGTTTCCTAGTTGGTTAGGATCCCGTTAAATAACACACAACCTTGACTTTGGCCAACAAGTTGTATGATATTTAACTAGGTAGATCTCTAAGATCAATTGGATCGCATCCAATTCCAAGATCCGGTAGGTGGACCTCCAAGTCTGAAACCCATATACATATATATGCCAATATATCGAATATATTTTCCTATCATTTTCCTCTGAATCAACTAATCCTTGGCTTTGGCTCAACAAGCTTAATGATTCCAGTTAAGCGGGACCCATTGACTTTGGAAAGCTTTGTAATCGATGTCGATGAACAAGAAGTGATCTTTACTTTGGCCAACAAATCACAACTTTGGCAAGACATACGATATGGAACAAAGCCTTCATGATTTAAACACATCCGCGATGGACAAAGGTCTTTAATTTGGCCAACAAACCAATGCCAATCTTGGATCTTAAGAATGAATCACTCAATGGAAGGAAAACGCTTAATATTTGTTAAGGGTTTTTCGCGTAATTGGCAACCAATTAATTATCTTTGATTAGGTCTCATCATACACCCTTAAACATGCCTTCTAAAAGCATAATAAGGCGCGATAAATAAATTAATAATGATATGCGGATGGATATCTCACAAATTGTTCCTAGAACAAATCACTCCATTTCCTCTCCCCGGTGTAGACAACAGATCTGGGCGACGCAAGCTGTCCCAGGCTCGCTGCCCGGTTGGGAGTACGGAGTAGCCCGCGGGGGACTAAACCAGAGAATAATGGAGTCGCCACCCGGTGTGAACCGGGACAAATATTTAAGGCCGCACTCACCCCTCGTAAGGGAAGACCTCAAATCGTTGGTTTCGGAATGGTCCCTTACTTATGCCACTTGTAATAAAATGATTTGTGCAATAATCTTACCAAGCCTAAGCAACATATTTCCAAGGATAATTTACTCATAAGTTTGCATGCATAGGTACAAAGCTCATATCTAAGTTTACATATAACACATTTTTCATGTTTGCATACAACCTATTTGTATATAATCTATGTCCGAATTCATGCATAAAGATATATTGACATACGGAAGACATACAATCTCACATTGATAGGCACAGAAGCGCAAACACATAGCATTCATACAAGCATGCATATTAGGGAAAGACACTTAAGCGCATAATAGAAATAGATAACTAAAGCGGTAATACAAATGCATAAGGTAAAAAGAGATAACTATATGCTAAGATAGACATGTCGTGATGTGATACATGAGGACCTATTTACCGTGGACGTTCGTGCGGTGTTCGTATACGCATTCGAACGGTAAACAAAAGGTTCGCGTTCGTATAGCGTTTGATAACGCGTTCGAACGGGACCAGACAGAAAACATGCGTTCGTGTGGCGTTCTGAAACGCGTTCGAACGGGGTTACAGCAACGACCTCTAAAATGCAGTAAACAATATGACACATACATGAACGGATGAATAAATGACATCTAATAAATAGTAACGGGATAAAAGTGCGGCAAAGCATCGTGGTAAAGGATTTTAACCTCTCAAAATAGAGGACCTTTAATCTCACTTACTAAGCCCATGAGCAATCAACACAATACATATATAAAAAGTAAAGACAATAATATCGGACTTCGTATACCCGATTGAACACATCTTACATTCAACCGAATATACATCAACCGACGTGGCAAAGCATCGTGGTAAAGGATTTTAACCCCTCAGAATAGTGGACCTTTAATCCAACTTACTAAGCCCATGCGCTCGATCACATAATGCATATAAAAAATAAAGATAGTAATATCGGACTTCGTATACCCGATTGAACACATCTTACATTCAACCGAATATACATCAACCGGCGCGGCAAAGCATCGTGGTAAAGGATTTTCACCCCTCAAAATAGGGGACCCTTAATCCAACTTACTAAGCCCATGTGCTCGATCACATCATTACATAAACAAATAACATGCGGAAATCAAGTAATGAATGACAAACAAATCAAAACAACATAAAATAGAATATGCGCCGTTTACTCAAGTGGTACGTGGAGTTGTATCCCGAGTACAGATCATACAACAGTCCATTCGGAATCGGCTATGAAATTTATATCCGGGTTTCCATCCTATATACCACAAGAGGGGACACATTTTTCATTTTATTCAAGGGCCACAACACACATCATTTTACAATTCATGCATTTTCTATCTATTCAAGGGCCACAACATGCTTCACTCAAAGATAATCATGCAAACGAAACTCAATAAATAATAAAAATACAACTAAAAACGGATGCGAAAGATACCCTCAGGTCTAACCTTTTATGTCGACTTTCGGACTCTCGTTTCACGGCCGTCGGAAGGGCTATCACTCCGCAACTCTTTCGGTTCACTGGATTAACGTTTTAGCTCGCTGTTTTGCTATTTTGGTCGCTGTTTTCACTCCGTTTTGCTGCTATTTTTGTTCCGTTTGCTGGTCACTGTTCAGGTTTGTTAGTGGACTATTTTGGTTCGATTTTGGGACTGTTTTGGAGTATTTTCGGGGACTGTTTTTGGGTAGTTTTGGGTGTTTCTGGACAGTTTTAAGGGTCTATTTAGGCGTGATTTACTGGCAGGTTTTGAGACTTATATGCGGCAGTTTAAGGCTACTAGGGGACGTGTGTATTAATGAGTGGGGGACGTGGACAATCGCAAGAAGTGGCCAGGTTGTGAACGTGTTTATTGTTGCCGGTTATGAGGTGTAGTGGAAGCTATGTCGCGTGGGGGTCTTTAGGTGATGTGTGGCTAGGTTTTTTTTGTTGATTTAGGTGCTAGAATGAGGGCATGCGTGGCATACTTATGGACGTGAGAGATCTTAGGGCAGAAGGATTTCTTGGTTTTTTGAGGGGCTGTCGAGAGTGAGCTGCTGGGTATGTGTGGCTCACATTGAAGGTGGCTTTGGTAAGTGAAGGAGGCATGCATGGCTCACGTTGAAGGTTGCTTTTGTCCGTGAGGTGCAGTTTGTCGATTAGTGAAGCTTGTGGCAGTGTGTGCGTGGGGTTCTCTAGAGAAGGGATGCGTGAAAGGTTGTTTAAGGTAGTGTTTTATTTGGCTAGTGATGAGGGTTGTTGCATGAGGTTGTGAGCAGGGTTTATTTTCTGTGTGTTTGTGCCGTGAGGGTGAAATAATGTTTAGGTTTGTATTTTTTGGTTGAAGTGCCGAGAGAGAGCTAGGGTTTTCTTGTTGTTTTGTGCGTGAATGGAAGAGATGGATGTCTTGGTTTTGGGTTGTTTATTTAGACAAGAGCTAGGGTTAATCCTTGCTTGACAAGGAAGGGATTTGGTGCATTAAAAATGGATATGTTTTAGTATCAAATAAGGTAAATACAAGATTGAGGGGGGGACAAATTTAGGCTTGATTAGGAAGTTAGTATATTTAATTTGTGTTGATTAGGTATACAATATTTTAAGTTAGGAATAATATTTGATTGATTGATTTTAACTTGGTATGATTTGATTTAATGTTTTATTTAATTTGGTATATGACTTAATTAATATTTAATTTAATTTGGTATATGTTTTAATATTTTATTTAGTTTGGTATATTATTTAATTAATATTTAATTCAATTGGGTTGTATTTTGAGGGCCTTGGGCGTGTGGGCTTGTCTTGGTGGGTTAGGTGTTGTGTTGGTTTGGTGAGTGGGTTTGGGCCAAGGTTAAATGGTTTGCGGGTTTTTTAGGCTAAAGGTGCTTTAAAACGGAGGTCCAACGAGTGAGCCTGGAGCTAAACAAGTGAATAAAATTTAACGAAATACAGATTCCCTTCCGA
This sequence comes from Zanthoxylum bungeanum, assembly GCA_019454045.1. Lineage (NCBI taxonomy): Eukaryota > Viridiplantae > Streptophyta > Magnoliopsida > Sapindales > Rutaceae > Zanthoxylum > Zanthoxylum bungeanum. The sequence continues at coordinate 290,169 of SKCR01032776.1, read as the reverse complement.
CAACCGTTTCCCGCAACTTTCTTGACTAAAAAGGTAGTGACTCCAGATGAGACTCATCATAGGGACTCACATGCAAAAATGCAGTGCCTACAGTCGCCACCACTTTGATGGGACTTATGTAATGTGTAACAGTGACAATCCTATCAAAGTTATGCAATGCATTTTCACTTACCTGGCTCGCCAGCTGCCACCTAACTTGCCTGCTGCTTCGAACTGAGTTGATCTGGTGGTCCATTTTCGAACTGTGCTCCATTTTTGGAGCGCCATTTTCGGCATCTGATGTATGTGCCCCATTTTTAGAGCGCCATTTTTGGCATTTGCTGTTTGTGCTCCATTTTGGAACGCCATTTTCGGCATCTGTTGTGTGTGCTCCATTTTGGAGCGCCATTTTCGGCATTTGCTGTGTATGCTCCATTTTGGAACGCCATTTTCGACATCAGTTGTGTGTGCTCCATTTTGGAGTGCCATTTTCGGCCTCTGTTGTGGTAGCGGTCCATTTCTGAACCGTGCTGATGAGGTGGTCTTTTCCACGACAATCATGCGAATACAAAACAAAAATTGTATGTATGTATGGATGCATGATGCTGATGTGGGCCTCGCCCCCGAACCGATACTGATGTGGGCCTCGCCCCTAAACTGACACTGATGTGGGCCTCGACCCCAAACTGATACTGATATGGGCATCGCCCCCAAACCAATGCGGATGTGGGCCTCGACCCTCGGGACTCATCCCAAAACCGAAACTGATGTGTGCCTCGGCCCTGGGACTCATACCCAAACTGTTACTGATGTAGGCCACGGCCTTGGGACTCATCCCCAAACTGATACTGATGTGGGCCTCGTGTTGGACAATTATGACCCATAGCGTCACTATTTGTACAAATCATGGTGTTGTTGTACAAATTAACTATGTGACAAAGGAGATTGCACTCTTATCATTTGTGATTAGATCACCTAGATATATAATTGATGAGAGGTCCCTATGATTTGTTCCTGGACAGAGAATGATATGAGACAGTATCAGTCCACGTAGGATAAATCATTAAATATCCATAGTCAGAGTATTATCGAGATTGGACATCGATAAATACATAAAAGACTAGTATTACACTTGTGCGCGTTTGTGAGGGCACAACGGCATAGTTCTCATATATTTGGGTATAAGATACTCATGTAAGTGTAGTAGGAGGTTGTGTTTCACCGATGGTACGGGAAACAGCTTCGCTCTGGATAGACCCCCCGCGGAATCCCATTGGTAGTATGACTATGTGTCGATAGGAGTCTGCAATCAGGGTAGGTGTATTTGGTCTTAACCTGAGACTTGCACCGCTAATACATACGACAATCAATAGACTTTAGTTGAGGTCGTCCAGGGCTTTAACCGGTTCTGTGTACGCCGATGCTGGGTATATTGAGAATCGTAGTGTGTTGGGTGTGATGTCAAGACGGAAGTGTCACTCCAGTCATATGGAGATGATGGTCACATAGGATACGGAACTCGTTCTCTAAAATGCTCGAGCTATCGGGATATTATGACAAGGTCATGAATATCCGATTATAGAGACTAGTTACCAGACATCCGATATGTGCTTCGTACGGGGCAGACACAATTCCAGCCCCAGGCCTAGCACGTGAACATCTGATACTGGACAGAAATACGCAATACTTCGGTATACTACGCTTGATATAGATCACATATTCCTATAAGGATATTTCCGGAGAATTGGGTAGGCATGGCGCTTTCCTAGAAGCCAACCTTGTCTTGTAAATCGGTACAAACGTAGTACGAGGTACTTACGTGTTCGGATAGTCCGACGACCGTATTTACTGCCAACATATTTGGGGATCTCATGGGTCGCTTCCCGAAGATTCACCGATGATGTATGACTCGCACTTTAATTAATCTGGGATTAATTAGAAGAGAGAGAAAATTAATCTGGGATTAATTGCGGAGATATTTTATCTGGGATAAAATACTAATTAAAGAGAGAACGATTAATTTGGAATTAATCGATAAAATAATATATTCGATATATTATACGAAATTGGATTTTGACGCGGAATTAAAATTAGATTTTAATTCGGGCGAAGGAATTAATTTAGAATTAATTCGTTAGCGATGTGAATAGTGATTTCGCTAGGCGTAATCATTTAATTACGACGCGACGGAAAATTCGTTAATTTGGAATTAGCAAACCCGAGCCCGGGATTATTTGTGAGCGTATTCGTATTTCGAATTCGAGTGCGGCACGCAAGTCAAATCGAGCGTCAAATCGCAAGTCACATCAAGCGTCAAATCAAATGTCACTTTGAGTGATGTGACAAGTTGTCACTTGATTTGAGTGATTGATGTGGTAGTTGAAAAGCTTTAAATGCTCTTTTGTTTTTTGACTTTTGTTTTTGGTAAATGTAAATGCTTTTGTATTTGATTTTATTTTTGGAAAATAAAATAAATATATAAGTAAAAACCATTTACCTTTTCTCTCTCCATTCACGGTTTTGGAGGAAACCCTTTTCCCTCTTCTTTCTCTCTTCCCTTCTCTCGGCTTTGAGCCAAATCTCTCCCAAAAATTCTGGTTAGACCGAATTTGAAGAAGAAGGAGAAGTGCTAGCAGACCTTGGGTTATATTATGGTGATAGGGAAACAAATTTATGAGCTTGGAATCGCTTTGGAGCTTGAAGCTTGGAGCTTCCATGGAGACCACCCATGGCCGATTTTTGGAGACACAAAGAGGACCAAAACCGAGCAGCCCCTGCTATTTTTGGAGGCCAAACCGAGCACCAACAAGGAGGAAAACGCATCTTGTTCTTCCTAGCATCAAACCATTCAATGTGAGTATGAATTCCGCCTTATTCCTTTGATGTATTCATGCGAATTTTATGCTTGATTTCATGATCTTGGGACCTAATATAGAAACTCAACAATGGTATCTTGAGCTTTGGTCAAGCATGAAAAAAGTTAGGGTTAAAATTGGGTAAACTTGATTTAAGCATGATTTGGTTGAATTGTTTGATGAAGTATGCTTGAATGAGGTTGAATTGATATTGTGCATGATCAATTTGAAGAAATTGTGTTTGGAACAAATTTCCCCAATTTTTTGTGTTGGCCAAAATTAATAAATTTGGGTAAACTTGATTTTTAGCATGTTTAATGAAATTGGATGATTTAGAATGCTTAAAGTATGTTTAATTGAGGATTGATTGGGTTAATTTGTTGAAAATTAGTTTGGAACAATTTTCCCCAAATTGCTTAGGTTGGCCGAATACATATAGCCCATATTGTCTTGGAATTTTTTGATTTTTTGTTCATTGGATGACTTGGAAATCATTAGGGGATGTTGATTTTATGTTTGATTGGGTTCAATTGGATTGAATTTGAATTTGGACACAAAATCCCCATTTGGCCGAGACTTTAGCATGTATATTTGGGTTTGATTTTGATCAAATTATGTTGGACATGATTCCATAATGTTAAGCATGATTAATTGGACAAATTTTGTGTTTTGGAAACTTTGATTTGGGTAATTAATAATGCTATGCACTTTGTTTAATTGAATTGTAAAATTGGATTTTGTAATTTAATTAAAATGAGCCTTAAAATTGGATTTGGGCTTTTAAAGTTGTTAATTGGGTTTATTGGACTTTGCTGTACAAAGTTGGTTTAGGCCAAATTGGTTGGATCCAATTAGGCCCAAAACCGCTTCCAAAAGGCCCAAATGCGACTAATGAACCTTTAAAGTTTAATTGGGCCTAATGGGCCTAAATTAATTTTTAGGCTTATGGGGTAACTCCCGGATTGGATTTGGGTTATTCGGTTTGACCCGAGTTGACCAAAAGTCCACGCCTTGAAGAAATTAATTAAAAGCCCATTGGACTTTAATTAAATTAATATTGGATATTAATCGGGCTTTGAGACCCGTAACGATTAAATTTGGAATTTAAGTCGTAAAGGTTTATTTAATAAAGTGTAATATTTAATTTGGAATTAAATTGAGAATTATAATTAAATGCGTATTAAATTGGATTTAATTATGTAATTTAATTTAATTCGTAGAAATTGTACTTTAAGTACGTGTTTGCAAAACGAGTTTGACTCGAACAAAATCAAATCGTTGTTTGAACATTGGATGATCACTAATTATCAGATTAATTAATTGGATTAGATTGATTGATAACATGCTTGTATGAATACATGGTTGTGATGCGTGAATAATGTATATCGATGGATATTAGTCGGGTGGGACAATTTTGGAAATTGTAATAAATTTGATTTATTAATTGGACCTGCGTGTCCAGCCTTATCACCTCTATTCTCATTGTATTTCTCTTCTCACCTATTCCCCTCAATACAAATGAGGTTTCTTTAGAAGTGTAGTGTAACGGGTAGAAGTAATACAAGTGCTAGCTGGAGAGAGAAAGAGAGAGATTTGATCTAGGATCAATGTAAAATATCCATCCGCATATCATTATTATTTTATTTCATATGCGCTTTATTATGTGTTTAGAATGCATGTTTAAGGGTGTATGATGATGAGACCTTAACAAAGATAATAAATTGGTTGCCAATTTGCACGCGAAAAACCCTCGCTCAATATTAAGCGTCTTTCCTTCCATTGAGTGATTCTCACTCAAGATCCGAGACGGCATTGGTTTGTTGGCCAAAGTCAAGGCCTTTGTCTGTCGAAGATGTGTTTTGAATCACGAAGGCTTTGTTCCATATCAGTGTCTTGTCCAAGTTGTGGTTTGTTGGCCAAAGTCAAGACCACTTCTTGTCCATCGACATTGATTACGAAGCTTTCCATGGTCAATGGGTCGCGCTTGACTAGGATAACTAAGTTTGTTGTGCCAAAGCCAAGGCTTAGTTGATTCAGGGAAAAAGGTTAGGTAATACATTGGATGTATTGGCATATATAAGATATATGTTTTCGGACTTGGATGTCCCCCTACCGGATCTAGGAATTGGATTGGATCCAATTGATCTTAGAGATCTACCTAGTTAATTATCATACAATTTGTTGGCCAAAGTCAAGATTGTGTGATATTTAACGGGATCCTAGCCACTAGGAAACATGGTTTCTCGAGTACTCGACAGAGGGTTAGAGGCTCGCCGAAAAATAGTGGGAGGCAAGAATTGAATTTGCAATACTCGTTCAACTGTTTTTAATAAACGTTGGACTGTATTATAGTTGATATATTAATTGGATTATATTAATCAATATATTTGATTAATTAATTTCAGTTTACAGTTGATTTTATATAATTGATTATAGTAATCAATGTAATTGAGGTTAATTAATTTAGATTATATTTGATTATATAGTTGGACTATTATAATCATTATAATATATAGTACCACAAATCGTTGATTAAATAGTTGGACTTTAGAATCAAGATATAAATAGAAAGATTGACATTTAAAACATAATCCTGGGGAAAATGTATTTAAATGGTTTAATTTTCAAATTGGAATAATAATTTCAAGATGATCCTGGAAAAATAATAAGTTCTTTTATTTGATAAAATAATATATTAAGCCTAAGCCCGGAGTTAAGCAAATAAGTGGAACATGATATTTGGAATATTCATGTAATGATAACTTTAGTGCTTAATCCATAATACTTGTCATATAGAATCCTTAATTTCTTCATCAGAACTAAGGATTAGATTTTTAAAGTATGATATTGAAATTGAAGGATATTCAATAGATTAGATCTTAGAAGTACTTTTAAAATTGCAATAAATAATTCTTGGAGAATTAATGACTATTCTCAAGGAGACAAAGTCAAAGTTTGCAATTAGGCAAGTAGTGGAAGACACACCTTACTACAATATTCTAGAAACCCGAGGCTTGGCCAAAGGATACCGGAATATTGAAAATGGCAAAGGCAAAATCATTATAATCTTCTAGGAAGATAAGATGACATATCCCAAGGAGGAATTGAAGACGAGCAAGGCTTTGACTTCAAAAATGATTGTCATAATTATGTTCACAGCTAGTATTAAAATTAGATTTTAGATACTTAGTGTGGTACATAAAGTATATATATTGATGTTAAGAATCTTTTTTGAACAGGATACTGACTTCGATTGAGATTTATCTGCGAATTTGAAACGGGACGAAAGTCGCTGTTTTAACCGTAGATACCTAAGTTTAGGAACTACCCTCGGGTGTGTACCTAAATTGGAAACTGTTATAATGTAACTAGTTTGACTAGAAATATTATCTCTATATCGCGTATAACCCGTTGTGGGTGTACCTTTATATTCTAGAACACTAAAGTGTTTCATTATATAAAGATGATATTGAATATAACACATTAGATGTGAATAACAGAATTTATATTTTGAATATAAATAATATCTCAAATATATAACATGACAATTAAATAGCTCAAATGATTTGATCAGTTAAGAAACTTAATTGTGGCATAGTTGTCAAGGACACTATCAAACAAGACTCGTATATCCGCACTTTTGAAGAGCAGGTACCAGGACTAATTGATTCCATTCAAATAAAGTCTACGAATCTAGTTTATTGGCAAAGTACCTAAAACACATTTACTTGGTAAAAGTGTAAGTGCCACTGATCTGTTAGCCCTAGTTCATAGTGAAGCAAGTGGGCCCATGTCTAGCTAGGCTAGATATGGATATGAATATTTCGTGACCTTTACGGATGTGGCATCACGTATGGTTATGTGTGTCTTTTGAAACACAAATCGGAAACTTTCAAGTTTCGACACGAAATAGACAAACAGATCGGCTAAAGTATGAAACCGTCACGGTAAGACCGTAATGGAAAATACTTAAGCAATAAGTTTCTAGTATACTTCAAAGAGTATAGTATTCTTTCAAATGAGGACTCCTCCCGAAACACGTCAGTTTGACGGTGTGTCCGAACAGGATTAACCGAAATTTGTTAGACATGATAAGGTTAATCACGAGTCGTTCTGAGCTACCATTTCCTTCAACGGATACGCTAAACAGTGCAATAACTTATTTAGAATAAGGTTCCATAAAAGTCTGTTTGACAGATAACATATTAGATATGAACGGAAAAAGAAACCAGGTTTCACATTCCTGTTAGATTTGGGATGCTAGGCATAAGTTTGGATGATACCAAACAAGAACCCAAATTGGATAAGTGCCAAATGTAGGTCATCCTAGGGATACCATAAGTATTGTACTTATACATCTCACATGAGAACAATTAGATTGTTGCTCACCATGCAGTTTTCCTAAGAGGAATACCGATATGCAGTGGTAAGTGGGAGGATAGTATAACTCGATGAAAATCGGAGTAATACTGTTCAAGTCACTGAATCCTAATGGAACACAAATAGTTCATCAAGGATGAAACCATTACTATTAATCTTCGAATACACAAGAACCGCGTAAGTCGGAGAGAGTCAGAAAACAAACTGGGGTATGAGTTTCTGATCTAACCTCATAAAGATGTCCATCTTATTGAGGAATACCAACTGACTATGTATGTGGAAGTGATACAAGGTATCGACTCCCTATTATGGCAAAGTGCTAGATAATCCAAAATGGATTCCATATATATCAACCAGTTTGGATACTAGTTGATGTACCGCAAGGCATTATGCCTAATGGTACTATAAGTCTTCAAGGAAGACGTACATGGATGGCAACATACCAACGTACAAAGCTAGGCTTGTAGCGGAAAGGTATCGTTATCAACATTGTGTTTATTACGATTCAACCTTTTACTTGTTGCCATGGTAAATCCATTTGGATAATGTCTGTTATTCGATCCATATTTGGATTGAAGCAAGCATTAGGTTCTTGGAACTATCGTTTTGATATAATCATAATGATTTATGATTTAATTCAAAAATGAAAATATTCTTGTGTATATAAGAGGGTTAGTGGGAGCGCACTGACAGTGGTTGTCCTATAAAAGTAATGATAATAATATAAGTCATTTCATGCAAATGATATTCCCATAAAATAAATAACGGCGAAAGCTTGGCTTTCGAAAGACTCTCCGAGAAACCGTACATTGAAAAATATACGAGACCTGGTGTCTCATATGCTTTGAGCATATGGATTCACAAACAGGCCAATCCGAGTGAAAGTCACTGGATTGATGTTAAGAACATCCGTTAGTATCTTAGAGAACTAAGGATGCTCTCTTAGTCTATGGAGAAGGAGAACTTGAAGTGACTGGGATCACTGTAGCAAGTTTCCTATAACCGATAAAGACGACTAAAAGTCGCAACGGTACTATACAGTTTGAATAACGGTACAGTGAGCGGGAAATCTTCCAAGCAAGATACTGTTACCGAATAAACAACAAATACGGGTTAATTGCAGCAGCTGAAGTAGCAATTGAAGCCATCTGGGTCAATAACAAATCTAATTAGATTAGATATAGTTCTGTTAGCAGCTGAGCTAGGCGTCAGCACAGGCTAAAGAATTATTGGTCTCATCAACGATCCAGATATATACTTCGATATTCATCTGATTCGTTCGGATCATACATCGTGGCGATGTGATGATCGAATAAATTGCATCAAGATGATAATCATACAAATCCGCTGACGAAAGCTTTTCTTAGCAGTTTGAGCCAACCGTTCATAGTTCGGGTGTCAGAGACTCGAGTGACTGGCTATAGGCCAAGTGGGAGATTGTTGGACAATTATGACCCATAGCGTCACTATTTCTACAGATCATGGTGTTGTTGTACAAATTAACTATGTATTCATTCTCAATCCAGGAACAAATCATAAGGACCTCTCATCATTTATATATCTTGGTGATCTAATCACAAATTCTAAGAGTGCAATCTCCTTTGTCAAATAGTTAATTTGTACAACAACACCGTGATCTGTACAAATAGTGACGCTATGGGTCATAATTGTCCAACAATCTCCCACTTGGCCTATAGCCAGTCACTCGAGTGCTTGACACCCGAACTATGTACGGTTGGCTCAAATTGATGAGAAAGGACTTTCATCAGCGGATTTGCATGATTATCGTCTGACGCGATTTATTCGATCATCACATCGCCACGATGTATGATCCGAACGACTCAGATGAATATCGAAGTATATATCTATATCGTTGATGAGACCATTAATTCTTTAGCCTGTGCTCAAGCCTAGCTCAGCTGCTAACAGAATTACATCTAATCTAATTAGATTTATTATCGACCCAAATGGCTTCTATTGCCGCTTCAGTTGCAGCAATAACCCGCATTTGTTGTTTATTCGGTAACAGTATCTTGCTTGGAAGATTTCCAGCTCACTGTATCGTTATTCAAACTGTATAGTACAGTTTGCGACTTTCAGTCGTCTTTATCGGTTAGGAAACTTGCAACAGTGATCCCATTCACTTCAAGTTCTCCATCTCCATAGTTTAAGACAGCATCCTTAGTTCTCTAAGAAACTAACAGATGTTCTAAACATTAATCCAGTGACTATCACTCGGATTGGCCTGTTTATGAATCATGTGCTCAAAGCGTATGAGACACCAGGTTGCGTACATTTTTCAATGTACGATTCCACGGAGAGTTTTCTCGAAAGCCAAGCTTTCGCCGACTATTTATTGGGAATATCATTTCCAAGAAATGACATATTATTATCATTATTTATTTAGGACATCCACTATCAGTGCGCTCCCACTAACCTCCTTATACACAAGAATCATTTCCGTTTTGAATTAAATTATAAAATATTATGATTACATCAAAACGGTAATTCCAAGAACCTATGTTTGCTTCAATCCAAACATAGATTGAATAACCTGCAAACCTTGTTTGCTAGTTTTGGTACGACAAAACCGACATCCTCCAAAAGGTTTCCTTTAAGGAAAGTGGTTTTACCGTTCTGCTGCCATATTTCATGAATGAAACATACAGCGTTAGCAAGCACTATCCAAATGGATTTACCATGGCAACAGTTAAAAGGTTTCGTCGTAATCAAGATAATGTTGATAACTCTACCTTTTCGCTACAAGCCTAGCTTAGTACGTTGGTATGTTGCCTTCCATGTATGTATTCCTTGAAGACTTATATAGTACCAATAGGCACAATGCCTTGCGGTACATCAACTAGTGTCCAAACGTAGTTGGTATACATGGAATCCATTTTGGACTCATGACACTTTGTCATAATTAGGAAGTCGATACCTTGTATCACTTCCTCATACGTAGTCAGTTGGTATACCTCAATAAGATTGACATCTTTATGAGGTGAGATCATAAACTCATACCTTAGGTTGTTTTCTGACTCTCTCCGGCATACGCGGTTCTTGTGTATTCAAAGATTATGGTATAGTTACATCCTTGATGAACTATTTGTGTTCCATTAGGAATCGGTGCCTGGAATAGTATTACTCTGATTTTCATGGAGTTTTACTATCCTCCCACTTACCACTGCATATAGGTATTCCTCTTAGGAAAACCGCATGGTGAGCAACAATCTAATTGTTCTCGGGTGAGATGTATAAGTACAATACTTATGGTATCCCTAGGATAACCTACAATTGGCACGAAATCTGTCAAACAGATTTTTATGGAACCTTATTCTAAATAAGTTCTGCACTGTTAATGCTTATCCGTTGAAGGAAATGGTAGCTCAGAGCGACTAATGATTAACCTTATCGTGTCCAACAAAATTCGGTTTATCCGTTCGGACACACCGTCAAACTGACGTGTTTCAGGAGGAGTCCTCATTTGAAAGAATACTTTACTGTTTCAAGTATATGAGAAACTTATTGCTTAAGTATTTTCCATTACGGTCTTACCGTGACGGTATAATACTATAGCCGATCTGTTTGTCTACTTCGTGTCGAAACTTTAAAAGTTTCCGATTTGTGTTCTTCAAAAGAAACGCATAACCATAACGCGATGCCACATCCGTATAGGTCACGAAATATTCATATCCACCTCTAGCCTAGCTAGACATGGGCCCACTTGCTTCACTATGAACTAGGGCTAACAGATTGGTGGCATTTACACTTTTACCAAGTAAATAGTGTTTTAGGCACATTGCCCAATAAACTAGATTCGTAGACTTTATTTGAGTAAAATCAAATCAGTCCAAGTACCCACTCTTCAAAAGTGTGGATATACGAGTCTTGTTTGATTGTGTCTCAGACAACAATGCCACATCAGTTTCTTCTGATCAAATCAGTTTGAGCTATTGTTTGGCATTTTATATGTTTGAGATTTTATTTATATTCAAAATATAAATTATGTTATTCACATCTAATGTGTTTATCTCAATATCATCTTTATATAATAAAACACTTTAGTGTTCTAGAATATAAAGGTTCACCCGTAGCGGGTTAAACACTGATATAGAGATAATGTTCCTAGTCAAACTAGTTACATTATAACAGTTTCCTAATCCTGCTCATAGCAGATTCTGAACATCAGTATATATTTATGTCCTACACTAAGTATTTAAAATCTAATTTTAATACTAGTAGTGAACATAATTTTGACAAACATATTTGAAGTCAGAGCCTTGCTCGTTCTTCAATTCCTTCATTTCTGCTTTGTCCAAACGGCAGTCACACTTCCGCGATCCCGTTTGCCACAATTTAGGCAGACATTTTAGGATATGTCCTTTATCTTCATAGAAGATTATAATGATTTTGCCTTTGCCCTTTTTCATATTCCAGTAGCCTTTGGCCAAGCCTTGGGTTTCTAGAATATTGAAGTAAGGTGCGCCTTGCGCTACTTGCCTAATTGCAAATTTTGACTTAATCTCCTTGAGAATAGTCATTAACCCTCCAAGAGTTAACTAAAGCAATTTTAGTACTTCTAAAAACTAAATATAGATTTATGAAGATCCTTCAATTTCTTCATCATACTTTAAGGATCTAATCCTTAGTTCTGATTCAGAAATTAAGGAGTCTAATTGACAAGTATAATGGATTAAGCACTTAAGTTGTCATCACATAAATCTTCCAAAGATTATGCTCTACTATTTGCTTAACTCCGAGAATTAGGCTTAATTTATTATTTTATCAAATAAAATAACTTATTATTTTCCAGGACCATCCTGAAAATTTATTCCCAATTTTGAAAATTAAAGCATTTAATTACATTTTCCCTAGGATTATGAATTAAACGTCAATCTTTCAATTTTATCTTGACTTTAATAGTCCAACTATTTAATCAATGATTAAGGTACCATTAATTATAATGATTATTGTAGTCCAACTATTTTAATCAACTATAATTAATTAAATCAAATATATTAATTATTATAATCCAATTATATAATCAAATATAAATGAATAGTTTGAATATATAGTCCAACTATTTATAAAACAACAATTTAAACATTATTCTTGTTAGGGTTGGTGCTCCTAGCGCCAATTTTATTATGTATTTCCTTGTAAATACTAACGTAACGTTTTATTATGAATAAAATGAATAGTTTCTTTTATATAACTTCTTCTTTTATATGGTAAAGACGTAACCGACCTTAGAATGATTAGTTATGATACTGTTGCAAAAAGATTCGCAACTGACATTGAGTTGTATCATGACATTGTCATTCTTAGACAGTTCCCGGTCAAGGTTTACACTACTTGGTCAGTAAAGTAAACCCGTAGAGACTGGTACATCTCGTATATTGGAATCTTGGATTTCGATGGTTTCTCAGTGAACCATGAGTCTTGGAGACTCGTATAGACGTGTAGGTGTTTATAGCGGATAAACACTGAACGACTCACCGAAGATTCTTAATGGATGGTACACCAACGTCAATAAGAATCTTCTCGGGTTGAGTGAGCATAGTGATTCCTTGACTTGAGATACCACTGTGGATATCTCAGTTATCCTCCACACTTAGATGACAGTCACGTCACCGATCTATTAAGATCAGACCTCCGTCTGTTCGTTGGGTGTGGACCGATGCTCAGGATATCCTGTGTGTATCAAGATAGGATCCGTCAGCTCTATGTACAGAGTATAGGTATTCAATATGGAATTAGCAATCTGTTAAATCCATGGCCCCGTGGTACACTGTAGAAATTAGTTCTAAGTGTTATTTTATGGATTGCTAATAGAAAAGTAGACGTGATTATATCTATAGAGATTTGGCATTTGTATATGTATCTCTGGATTAATCTGGATACCTGTGACGGAGGGATTATACGTATGCAGTGACCTCGACCTGTATGATTTAGTGAGTTTATCCGTGTTCGTCATAATTTACGGGTGGGTGAATTATGGACACGTAATTTGATTTTGTGACGGATATGCCTGAATCTAGAGAGTCTCACTAATGAAATTTAATCGTAGAGCACTAGGGCAACTGTTATGTATAATACTGATTATTTATAACTCGTTTAACGGTTAAACGAAAAATACATGCAATTGGGACCTATTGGTCATTTCTAATATTGATGTGTATTTTATTTAATACTTGATTTTATTAAATACACATTAATAAAATATCAAATTGTGATATTTGATTTATATCATTAATATATGTATTTGAGATATTTAATGTAAATATAATACATATATTTAAGATATTTATATTTATTAATTAATTATTTAATTGTTAAATAATTAAATTAATTTATAAAATAAATATCTAAAGTGTTGATTCAACGGTCCTTTCTAGGATTCTCTTGATCTCCCTGTTTGAAACCTCAACCTGTCCATTTAACTGTGGATGGTAAGCAGTGGCAACCTTGTGAGTAACTCCGTATTTGGATAGGAGTGCATCAAAGTATCTATTGCAAAAATGTGAGCCACCATCGTCGATGATTGCTCGAGGTGTTCCGAACCGAGTGAAAATGTTCTTTTTCAGGAATTTGATCACCACTTTTGAATCATTGGATGGTAGTGCAATTGCTTCAACCCATTGGGAGACGTAGTCTACAACAACCAGAATGTACATGTTTCCAAATGATGGAACAAAGGGTCCCATGAAATCAATACCCCACACATCGAATATCTCCACTTCCAGAATGTTTTGCAATGGTCCTTCATTTATTCTCGAAATATTCCCCGTTCTCTGGCACCTGTCACATTGAAAAGCAAAAAGATAAGCATCTTTAAAAAGTGTGGGCCAGAACAAACCTGATTCCAGGACTTTTGCTGCAGTTTTGTTCCCGCTGAAGTGTCCGGCATATGGTGATGAATGACAGTGCTGCAAAACACTGTTGATTTCTACTTTATTAATTTGGAAATGGAAAGTTTTAATTGGAACACTTTTTTGATAACTTTATTAAAGTTAATATGTTACTTTAATTTAGCAAAATTTGGACCAATTAAAATCAAACAAAAAAATTAAAGTAATTGTTGCTTTAATGATCCAAAAATTCGGCCAAGTGGGGGAAGATACAAAAAATTGTTTTTGTTTCATTTTCAACACTTACACAACTTCAACAAATAATTTACAAAGTGAGCTTGAGATAAAAATTTGAGGAGGAAGGAAATTCATCATTCAACTCTTGAATTTGTAAGTAATTTCCAACTTTCTTCAATTAGGAAATTGTTTCCATGAGTCTAGGCTTCAATTTGTGATGATTAGAATTTTTTCTACTCTTTTAGTTTGTAATTAAATTTGTTGGATGTGATTAGCATGTAGAATTATTTTATTAGCTAATTAATGTAATTAAGCTTAATAAATTAATTAGAAAATTAAAGTTGTTATTCTAGAGTTAATTAGTCATCCATAATTAACCTAGAATTGTTCTTGATTAATTTCATGATGGTGAGAATTAATTGGTGTAGTAATTTGAAGATTAAAGTATTGAATTTTATTAATTTAGTGTAAATTGCCAATTTGAGTGATTTATGAAATTAGGGTTCCAAACCTACTCAAATTTTGGGGCTTTTCATATATTAGCTTTAATTTGATGTATATTTGATGCATGTAAAATTTGGGATTAATTGGATTTGATCTTGATGTGTTTTGAGCATTTTGGGCCAAATTGCAATTAACCAAAGTTTTGGGGCTGTTCTGTAAATTCCAGAAAAATCTGGGCTGTTGCGAAATATCTGGAAAATGTTTCTGGTACTGTAGCAACCATGTAAAAATTATTTTTGGGTTAATTTGGAATTAATTAAATATGTAATTGACATATTTAAAACCAAAATAATTAATTTGTAAAAGTTTGGGGTAATTTTGTAATTAATAGAAATATGATTTCTTGGGTTATATTTCATAATTTAAGTATTGGTTAATTAAATAAATTAGATTATTTAATTGTTTTAAGAAAAATTTTTGAAATCAAAAAAATCGTTTTTCCGCGTTCCGCTGCGCTAACCCTGTAATTCCTAATAAAACCCCGTTAAATATCACACAATCTTCACTTTGGCCAACAAATTGTATGATAATTAACTAGGTAGATCTCTAAAATCAATTGAATCCAATCCAATTCTTAGATCCAGTAGGCGAACATCCAAGTCCTAAACATATATCTTATATATGCCAATACATCCAATGTATTACCTAACCTTTTTCCTCTGAATCAACTAAGCTTTGGCTTTGGCACAACAAACTTAGTGATCCCAGTCAAGCGCGACCCATTGACCATGGAAAGCTTCGTAATCAATGTCGATGGACAAGAAGTGGTCTTGACTTTGGCCAACAAACAACAACTTGGACAAGACACTGACATGTAACAAAGCTTTCGTGATTCAAACACATCTTTGACAGACAAAGGCCTTGACTTTGGCCAACAAACCAATGCCGTCTTAGATCTTGAGTAAGAATCACTCAATGGAAGGAATGACGCTTAATATTTAACGAGGGTTTTTGCGTGCAAATTGGCAACCAATTTATTATCTTTGTTAAGGTCTCATCATCATACACCCTTAAACATGCATTCTAAACACATAATAAAGCGCATATGAAAAATAATAATGATATGCGGATGGATACTTTACACATTGATCCTAGATCAAATCTCTCCCTTTCTCTCTCCCGCTAGCACAACTATTTCTTCTACCCGTTACACTACACTTCTAAAGAAACCTCATTTACATTGAGGGGAATATGTGAGAAGAGAATACAAAGAATAATAGGTAATAAGGCTGGACACGCAGGTCCAATTAATAAATCAAATTTATTACACAATTTCTAAAATTGTCCCACCCATCTAATATCCATCCGATATACATTATTCAAGCATCGCAACCATGTATTCACACAAGCATGTTATCAATCAATCTAATCCAATTAATTAATCTGATAATTAGTGATCATCCAATGTTCAAACAACGATTTGATTTTGCTCGAGTCAAACTCGTTTTGCGAATAAGTACTCAAAGTACGAATTCTCGAATTAAATTAATCTACGAAATTAAATCCAATTCAATTTGTATTTAATTCTAATTCGCTATTAAATTCCAAATTAAATACTACACTTTATTAATGAACCTTTTACGACTTAAATTCCAAATTTAATCGTTACGGGTCTCAAAGCCCGATTAACGTCCAACGTCAATTTAATTAAAGTCCAATGGGCTTTTAATTAATTTCTTGAGGCGTGGACTTTTGGTCAACTCGGGTCAAACCGATAACCAAAATCCAATCCGGGAATTACCCCATAAGCATAAAATTACTTTTGGCCCATTAGGCCCAATTAAACTTTAAAGGTCCATTAAGTCGCATTTGGGCTTTATGGAAGCGGTTTTGGGCCCAATTGGATCCAATCCAATTTGCCTTAACCCAACTTTGTACAACAAAGCCCATTAAACCCAATAACAACATTCAAGCCCAATTTCACAAAATAGGCCTAATTAATTAAATCACAAAAACCCAATTTCATAATTTAATTATTAAAGTGCATTAACACAATTAATTACCCAATTAACATTTCTAAAACATCAATTAATACAAATTAATCATGCCATCAACATTAAAACATGTCCAACACATTTTAACAAAAATCAAACCCAATTACATGCTCTTATGCTCTCGGAAATTTGGGGATTTTAAGTCTGATTCGAATTCAATCCAATTAATTCCACAATCGACATTAAATCATTATCCCGAATGATTTCCAACACATCCAACTGTCAAAAATCAAAAATCCCAAGACATATTAGGGCTAGACCAATTCGGCCAACATGAAAAATTTGGGGAAAAATGTTCCAAACATAATTTCAATAAATTGATCCAATCAATCCTTAATTCAAACACATTTTAGCATACTAATCAATCCAATTTCATTAATCATGCTCAAAATCAAGTTTGCCCAATTTTAAGCCCTAAATTATTTTCATGCTTTTAACCAAGCTCTGATACCATTGTTGGAAGTTCTAGGTCCATAGGATCGAATACAAGCAATGAAATATGTGCGAATACAAATCGAGAAAGTCGCGGAATACTTACATCGATCGGTTGAGTGACGCGGCAACGAACAAAAATTTCAGATTGCTCACTGTACTGGTTCGGCAGTCCACTGCAACAGCCCACTGGTTTCACGCCCACTATTGCAGTTCACATCACTGTTTTGCACCATTTTGGTCTCCCTCGTCAAGCTCCAAGCTTCGTCGAATGGTTCCCGGCTCATGGGTGAACTTCCCTATCACCTTCGCATTGATCTCGGAGTGCTAGCTCTTGATGATTTTGCCACAAAACCATCGCACTTGCTTCCATATTTCTTCAATCCACTCGGTAGTTCACTGCCCACCAAGAAAAAGAAATGCGTGAGATGTAGAGAGAAAAGAGAGAAGAGAGAGATGTGTTTGTTGAGTTACAAAATGGTAAATGATTTTCCTAAAAACATATACACCAATTTTCCCTCCAAAATCTAAGCCATTTAATGCTTTCCATCTTCTCAAATCAACTCACATCAACTTCCCATCAATCATGAATAGTGACTGGCGTCAATCACTCAAAGTGAAAGACATCCATTACTTGATTGACGGATGATGTGACGCTAGAAGCGATTAGCGATTTGACGCTTGATTTGATTTGCCGCACTCGAATTCGAAGTGCGAATGCGCTCGCAAATAATCTCGAGCTCGGGTTCGCTAATTCCAAATTAACAAACTTTCCGTTGTGTCGTTATTAAATCTAATTTAATTAAATAATCATGCCAATCATAATTAATATTCACGTCGCTAACGAATTAATTCTAAATTAATTTATTCGCCCGAATTAAAATCTAATTTTAATTCCACGTCGAAATCCAATTTTGTTTAATATATCAAATATATTAATTTACCAATTAATTCCAAATTAATCGTTCTCTCTCTTTAAATGATATTTTATCCCAGATAAAATATCTCCGCAATTAATCCAAGATTATTTTTCTCTCTCATCTAATTAATCCCAGATTAATTAAAAGTGCGAGTCATACGTCATCGGTGAATCTTTGGGAAGCGACCCATGAGATCCCCGGATATGTTGGCAGTAAATTCGGTCGTCGGACTATCCGAACACGTAAGTACCTCGTACTACGTTTATACCGATTTACAAGACAAGGT
Source organism: Zanthoxylum bungeanum (assembly GCA_019454045.1). NCBI lineage: Eukaryota > Viridiplantae > Streptophyta > Magnoliopsida > Sapindales > Rutaceae > Zanthoxylum > Zanthoxylum bungeanum. The sequence continues at coordinate 271,731 of SKCR01032776.1, read as the reverse complement.
TGGCCTCTAGCAAAGCGCCATGCCTACCCAATTCTCCGAAAATATCCTTACAGGAATAAAGGATCTGTATCAAGTGTAGTATACCGTAGTATTGCGTATTTCTGTCCAGTATCAGATGATCACATGCAAGGCCTGGGGCTGGTACAATGTATGCCCCGTACGATGCATATAACGGATAACGAACAACTAGTCTCTTTAAAATCGGATAATCATGACCAAGTCATATTATCCCGACGGTTGCAACCTTTATAGAGAACCAGTTTTGTATCCCTGTGTGATCATCAACTCCATATGACTGGAGTGACACTTCCATCTTGACATCACACCCAACACACTACGATTCTCGATATACCCAGAATTGGCGTGCACAGGAACCGGTTAAAGCCCTGGACGACCTCAACCAAAGTATATTGATTGTCGTATGCATTAGCAGTGAAAGTCTCAGGTTAAGACCAAATACACCTACCCTGATTTCGGACTTCCAAAGACACGTAGTAATACTACCAATGGAACTCCAAGGGGGTCTATCCAGAGCGAAGCTGTTTCCCGTACCATCGATGAAACACAACCTCCTATTACACTTGCATTAGTATCATATACCCAAATATATGAGAACTATGCCGTTGTGCCCTCACAACGCGCACAAGTGTAATACTAGTCTTTTACGCATTCATCGATGTGCAATCTCGATAATGCTCTGACTAGGGATATTTAATGATTTATCCTTCGTGGATTGATACTGTCTCATATCATTCTCAATCCAGGAACAAATCATAAGGACCTCTCATCATTTATATATCTTGGTGATCTAATCACAAATGATAAGAGTGCAATCTCCTTTGTCACATAGTTAATTTGTACAAAAACACCGTGATATGTACAAATAGTGACGCTATGGGTCATAATTGTCCAACATGGTTACGGCAGTGGATTATGGTGGTGGTTTCAGATGTGGTCTCCGGTGGTGCGGTTGCGATGATGGTGATGGTGGGAGTGATTTCGGCTTGGTGGTTTCTCGGTCGTGGGATTGGAGGCTCAGCAGTGGCTCGGCTGTTGGTTGAGGTGGCTCGGTGAAGATGGTGGTGTGGTGGCTCGGTCGTGATGGAGATGGGTGTTCTTGACTGGAGAAGGCTCGGTGAAAGGTGTTTCGTTAGTCGGTGGTTTGGTTCGTGGGTTGGCGTCTCGGTGATAGTGGGTCGGCTGTGGGTGGTTGGTTTTAGTTTTTCAGAGGAAATTTGGAGAGAAAATGGTGAAATGTTGAAGAAGGAGGAGTGAGATCTGTGCGGCGGCTGCTGGTTTAAGTTCTGTAATCGATCCCGCGTCACGACGCTGAATTTTACCTTGCGTCGCGACGCTCAGTTGTTTTAGGTTTAGATTTCTGTGTTTGAGGCTATGGTGTCGCGACGCGCAGGGTTTTCTCGTCGCGACGCGAGAAATTTTTTTTTGGCAAAATCAAGTCTTTCGACGAATAAATCCTCTGTGATACGTCTCATTAGCTGACTCCTTGCTGGGCCGTCTTTACTGGATTGACTTTATATCTTCGTGATTTTGTCAAATTTTTATTTTGTGAAAATCCCGCTTGTACTGGCTTACTTTTTCCCAAAATATTTCGTCTTTATTTTTCCTGTAAAAAGAATACAAAATTAAAAATAATTCTACAACATGTATACACAAAAAAAAATTAAAATTATTGCATGGGTTTCCTCCCTACTAGCGCTAAATTTTTTGTCTTCAGCCAGACGTGACTGAAATCTACCTGTCAATGAGGTTTCAGCGTCGTTTTGGATGTCCGATTAAAGACTCTTCCATGCTCGTTGCTTTTGAAGAGTCTCTTCCAACGGTAAAGTGGCAAAAAGAGTTTTGTCTCATTCAATGCTTGTACCACCTTTTTAATTTTTGTCGCTCCAGTGGTTCCTGAAAAGAAAGAAAGAAAATCAGGAGGTCTTGTTTGGTGCTTGACTTGGAATGGGAGTTCCATTCTGTCAAGCTTCTGGGTGATATCTTTGATTTTTACTCCCCAAAACAGTGATGTTTCGCCTGAATGCATTGGATTCTCAATAAGTTCATATATTTGCTCCTCCACTTGCTTTGCTTCTTGCCCCACATTTTCTTCATAGATGAATTTTAAAATTTCCGTATTCAATTCTTCTTCCGTCATCTGTGAAATGCATGCTCCATAAGTGGAAATCTGAGGATGTAAAGTTATGTCTGTTTTTAGGTCTTCATCCTTTGATCTGAGTGAATTGATTGGCTCAGGTAGATCTTCTTCAAACATTTATGCAATGGAAGCTCCAAGATCTTCATTTGGAGGATAGAAAGTTTCATCCTCCCTTGTTGGTGCAGTTGGTACTAATAGCTCAGCTTCTTCATCCTCGTCAGAGTCAGAATAATAAAAATCAATTTAAGACTTTGTTGGTTCAGGCTTCTGAACTGATACCTCTGATTCTTGATACTGCTCAGCCTCGTTCTCTGTTATGATGTCATGATGAATCTCAGGATATTCGAAGGCTTCTTCAGTATTATTTGAATTTTCTCCGTGAGATATGTGATTCAGGTTATCTGTTAATTGTCTAACTTGATCTGTCATCCTCTGTATAGACGCCGCTTGACTCTGAATTTGTGCATCAAATTGAGCTTCTCGTTCCTCGAACCAATCTTTGAGCATGTGAATCAACTGATCTTCCTTTGATGGTTCTGGTTCTTGATGAAGATCGTAGATGGATGGTGGATAAGATGGAAAATGTGATGATTCTTCGTACCTTGAATGATTCCAATAATTCTACCACTCTGAAAGGTATATACATTGATTACTCGGGTGGTTACCATCACATATCACACATCTCCCCATTTCGTTCTGATGAGCAAATGTAGTATTGCTTGATTCTGACATCCAGTGATAGTTGTTGGGCTGGACAATAGGTCTCAGAAAAACGGACTGTTGCTCTCTGATTTGGGGTGTATCTTCTTCTAGTAAAGCTCGAAATCTTTAAATCTCCCAATAATGTTCCATTTTTCAATCACCTGAAAACAAAAGAAAGAAATAAAAATTACAAATAAAAATAAAGAAAATTAAATACAAGTAAATTAGATAGCTTCAAAATTAATAACTCAAGAAAAATAAGTCTCCGGCAATGGTGCCAAAAACTTGATCGGCGTAAACACACACGTATAACGCAAGCGCATGTATCGTTCAAGTAGTATAAAAATATCAATCCCACGAGGACTTAATTCCTACTGTTGTTATTAATTATTGATACTATTTATTTACAGGTATCTAATTATAGGGAGAGAGAATGATTGATTTTGTTGGTTGAATGTGGATTTGCTAATTAAAATAAAAACAGACTCAAAATAAAATAGTAAGGAAAATAAAAGAAAAGACTCAAAGATCTAGGGTCGTGACTCCACACAATATTAATATAAAGATGAATTGATTCTCTTATCTATGTGTAATAAATCAGTTTGCTACCTGGAACACGAAAATATCCAAAAGCCTATGTCGATGGTCAGACGCAAATACCCAGTATAACGCAATTGAACCATATGTCTATGTCAACCAAATTACCTGGATTCATTAAGATTAAGTTCTAATTATGGCTACCCCCGCCCGACAGGTATATGTTTATCCTGTAAGGAAATCTATTAAAGGGTTATATATCCTCAAGGAAGATCGTGGGCTATTGAATCTAAGACTGAAACCTAAAATCCCTATGTCTAGTTCATTTTAAGTTTACAACATCAATCTTATTGGTGATTAGACAACAAGAAGCATTAAGCTTAAGACTCAATAAACAAACTAAAGAATTACCCATAAAAAGAAAATCAATTATTAAGTGTGAATATTGTGTTTCATCACTTCCTTAGAATAAAATAAAATACTGGGGTTAGAGGATCCACATTTAATATTTCTTATCTAGGAATCTCACTTATTATATTATATAAATTATTTTATGTTCTGCTTTCTCAGGAATTAATAATGTTAAACATTTAAAATCAGCCATATAGGCGGTAATCCATTTAGTCCAACTACACCAGCCATATAGACGGTAATTATCTGTCACATAAAGACCAGCCATATAGGCGGTAAAGTAATTTATATTTAGACCGACCATATAGGCGGTAATAAAGTCTGCCATTAATTAATCCGGTTAAATTATAATTTAAATATTATAATTAAGTGAGATTTACCTAGATAATTATATTAAAGGTTTCACCTTTTACCCCAGCGGAAATTTAACTACAAAACATAAAGTAAATAAATAAAATGCAGTAAAAAAAACTAAAAATAAAAATACATAATTTTAATATTACAATAATTTACAAAACTAGATGCTTCCTATGAAATCAGGGAAAAGAATCCCAAGGAAAGCACGCCAAATGAGGTGCAAATGAGCTCAATTTATAGGCAGATATTGGGGTTGGCGTCGCGATGCCAAGATGGGTTTTTGGTCTACGCGGTTTGACCACGCGCATTTTGTCGGTGTAATCTGGTGATGACACATGTCACGCGGTGAGACGGTGCAATGGGAAGGTGACACGTGGTATACGGTGAGGATCGGTCCAATGAGAGTTTGACACGTGGTAGAATGTGATTCACCGATAATTCGGTCCAATGAGAAGGTGACACATGTCACGCAGAGTGTCGGCATCATAGGTTTGTGACACGTGGCCCTCTGGCGCATTTTAGCAGATCTTCTGTGATGATGACACGTGGCGCGACACACGTTAGCAAATCAAACATTTCAGATTCTAACACGTGTTCCCCGGTGCACGTTAGCAGTTCATGGCGCAAGATAGGCATCACGACGCAGGCAGCTTGCGCATCGCGACACTGACAAATTATAAAAATGCCATTTTCGTCCTTTTTCACTATTTTGGCTCAGAATTGCTTCCAATGTTTTCCAAACTTTATTTATCTGCAAAATAACAATAAAACACATCAAAAAATTCACAAAACTCAAGAAACTATACAAAATATTAGGTCAAATGAGTGGGAAATAGTGATATAAATACCACTCATCAGACATAGATACCATTATTCAAAATACCATCTCCATATTTTATTTCATTGAAATAAATAAAACATTCATTACAACTTATTAGACATGAAAAGCCTTTAATACATAAAGAAGAAATTGAAATTATGTTCTTTACTAGAGAAGGTACATAAACACAATCTTCTAAGTCTAAAACTAAACCATTGGCAAAACTAATGAATAAGTCCCCACGCACAATACAGCCAGTTTTGCTCCATTACCCATGCGTAAGTCAACCTTCCCATGACGGAGTCTCCTAATGTTTCTCAGGCCCTGCACATTGTTATATAAGTGAGTCCCACAACCAGTGTCAATCACCCAAGTAGAAGGTTCAGGGGTGTTAGAATATAGTTCAATCATATAAAAAATATCTGAAGCATTGGGCTTTTTGGCCTCTTGGGCTTCCCTAGCTTCCTTGGCTTTCAATGATCTGCAGTCTTTCATCCAATGACCCTTCTTTCCACAAAAGAAACATTTCCCCTTTCCTTTTTTCTTCTCCACCTTACCATAGGGCTTTAGGTGATTTGGAGCATTGGCCTTGCCTTATTTTTCTTTGGGCCTCGTGGCTTCAGGTCCATACTCGTAAGCATGACAGAGGTTTTAAGCTCCAGTTTCAAGTCATTCTCTGCTTGCTTTATCAGATTGTGCAATTCTGCTAAAGTTGCTTCTTTATCAGACAGATGAAACTGCATAATAAAATTAGAGAATTCTTTTGGTAAGGACTGAAGAATTAGATCGTGACCTATCTCATGATCCATGATGAACCCGAGGTTGGCAAATTTTTCAATGTGGCCAATCATCTTAAGCACATGTCCACTAACAAATCCTTCCTTATACCTTGTTTGGAATAAGGCACATGACACTTGGAATCTCACGGTATGAACGAAAATTGCATACAACTACTTCAAGTGAAAGATGATGGTTTGAGCATCCATATCTTCGTGAGATTTTTAAAGTTCGTCCGACATAGAGCCAAGCATTATGCAAACTGCTTGCTCATCATCATTGACGTGTTTCTTCCAAGCATCAAATGTATCTTGGTCAGCATCTTTTGCGGGTTCAGCAGGAAATGGTCTTTCAAGAACATATAAAATATTTTCTTGTCGTAAGACAATTTTAAGGTTTCTAAACCAGTCATTGTAGTTGTCCCCTTTGAGCTTATGCTCATCAAGGATGAAACGAAGTGATACTCTATTTGCCATTTGAATGTTTGTGAAATATTATAACCCACCGTTTAAGAGAAAATGTTAAAATTAGGAATATGTTTTCATTAATATTTCATAATAACATGGGCTTTTAATATAATGAAGTTTCTCCAACTCAATTGTTTTAAAATTTTAAGCAAATCACATCAACCCCAATATGATGGACTTCTTGTGTGCAAGGATCCCATTATCATCATTTCATAACTCCGACTAGGGCCGGTCGTTATAAAATACGATAATTAGGTAGGTTCCCAACCAATTTATGATATAAATCACAATTCTTTGATCATTTGGTTGGGCAATCAAACATGCCATAACTTATGGTAGTCCTTGTGGACACCCAATCTTTGCCACTAAGTTATAAGACCACGCCTAAGGGTCGCTGCGTCTTATGACACAGAAAATTCAAACCATTTTCAATAGTACAATTTAGGGACAAATTGGTATTGGTCAGTCTGGTAAAGCCTAGTCCTGCCAATACGGTTTAAGCCCTTTGGGTCTATACTTTACAATGGGAGGCAAATTTTAGACTTAAATTATTATTGAGGATTTTAGCAAGTTTAAGTGAATAACTGTCAAATGGATTCCTCCATTGAAAATTCTCCAGAGGGAGGGTGGAGCGAACTCTCTTAAATACCCTTACCTCTTAGGCTCTTATTGCCTTGGTGACAGGAATAAACAATAGATCCTGCAAATTAGTCCAACACTTTAAATATGCTTTAAGGTAAGCTTTGAGTAAATGATTATCTAGATGTCTTCACAGCTTTTCCTTTTGGCTATAAAAAGGTAGTGAGTGAAGGAAGACACCAAATCATTATCTAACTCTAGTAATAACTTTGGTTAAATTAACTTTAGTTTGGAAAGTTTTATTAACCCCTTGGTCCCAACCCACTTTTATCTTTTATAATGTCTTTTATTGTAAACAAGTGATTTATATTTATTAGACTTAAAGTTAATAAATCTCAAAGTTCATCACGGAATAATTACTTAGCTAAGGGATAAGCAATACACTCTATATTTCTTAGAAAGTCTCTAGTTGCTTGCACCCTAAAATAATCATGCCAATTCTAATCATACATAGAATCATCAAGCATATGAGTTTTAATATGTTGGAATTATTTTAGGCATTAAATAACTTTGATTAATATTTAATTATGATATTGCATTTTATTTTATTCAAATAAATTTACTATTCACGTTTTTCTGCAGACGCGTGAACTTTAAATGCAATTTCATAATTCAAATCTTAACCAAATCATGCAAAACTTGTGCCAAAAATTAAGTTCAGGGTGTTAGCTTTCCAATGCGCTTTTAAACACCCAATGTAGAGTTCAAATGAGAGAGAACTAATCAAAACAAAAACGGCGTGCTGATACCACTGTTGGGAAGCGGCTGTGAGTGCGCAGCGGAAAATCAAAATTATTATGCCGCTTTCCCTTTGACCAAGATCAATTTGTTTTGATTATTCTACAAGCCTAGGCATGTTACTATATATTATAAGCATAAAACTCATAAAACATGCAAATAACATAAACCTAAACATGCTAACTATCATAAGAACTCTAATTAAAATAAAGAAATAAAAAGACTTACTTGAACCGAAGACTCCTACAGTCCTCCCTCCAATTTACAAGCTTTTCTCAAACTCAGCAAGCTCTTCCACGTTCCAAACAGCCAACCAAGTGTGTGGCCTCCAAAGATGCACAGACTAAAGCCAAAACGCAATGGCAAGACTACGCCTTGAGTGCACGGGTATTTTGCCCTTGGTGCTAGCCTAGGAAAATACCTAAAAACTTTTAACTCGAGGTTCTTCTAGTCAATTAGACTTAAAGATCCTCAAAATCAGTGGCTTACTCTTAAACTTTAGAGTTGCTCACTTATATAAACCCAAAATATGAAAGGTTTTGGTGTAAAAATTTATGAATAATTCTTTGGGTTTATATAGTGCTCCAAAGATAACAAAATTAATTAAGAATCCAATGTGGGATAAAAGATAATTTAATCTTAGCCATTGGATCTTAATTTAGTGGTTTAATGAGATTCTAAAACCCTAATAAGAGTTTGGGCTGAATTCCAAATAACAAAAAAAAATTACTATTCATGTTACTATTCACAAAGAAAATCATAAAATCCATATGCGTTGAACAGTCCAATTGGTTTCTGGTGTATCTTCAAGTTCTCAATATAATATTGTATAAATTTCCTCCATTGTACCCAAGCCACCTGGAAAAATAATAAAAGCATCATTACGGTTAATCATTTCCACTAGTCATTCAGACATACATGGCACGATCAGTTTCTCTCCGTTTGATGGTCTTATAAGATTCGCATCTACCAAAGGTTTTGGGATGATTCCCAATACTTGAGTGCCTCCACCCCGTACGGCCTTTGAAACGATCCCCATTAGTCTAAAATTGCCACCGCCATATACTAGGTGCATATTCCTTTCAGCTAAGACTCGACCCAATTCATGTACTGCCGCTACGTATAGTGGCTTAGTACCAATACTAGTACCATAAAAGACACAGATATTTACAACTCGTCTTCTTGAAGTGGCTTCCTTTTTTATCTGGATGCCTTCAAAAGTGCAATGATGAGTTGAATTTATAACACCTGAAAAAGGTTAGTAATAATAGCACTAGTATCTTCCAAAGGACGATTATTAGCAAAATAATAAATCGTGAAAGGTCAAAAAGCCTGGATCCTGTCGGAGAAAATAAAAGAAAATAACAAAACAAATCACAATTATTAGGAAAAGACAAATAGATATATTATTTACTAAGAAAGTGACAGCTTGATTGACATCTATGCGTCAGTGACAAGCTTCCCATCCAATTTTCTTATAAATTGGCAAAAAGGGTCTTTTTGAGTCAGATTCCCAAGACTTAACTGTTGTCTTTCTTTACAGAATTATGTATATAACATGTGAATTGCATGATGAACATATCCACTGGGATGCGTCTCAAGAGTCTTAGATATGTCATCTAAAGACTCCTTACTCAAGCCATCCCTAATAAATTTAATCTTATCTTCACGGTTATTAGACACCATTCCTAAATAACGACGAGTATTACATGTCATGCGAGCAAATTTATAGCAAACACCCATCTTTTTAGCTCTTCTCTTTTTAGCATAGGTGTTTTTTCCTAAACCAGGCAGATATGAAATAAAAGAGTCAGAGGACTCACCTGCCAATCAGACCCGTGCTTCAATAATCCAACGAATTTCATTAGGAATACCTTTGATTATCAGTAGTCTCATTCGTTCCAAGCGAGCTTTGTAAACTTTCATCAGAGAGTTTTGTGGGAGAAAAGGAAATTGCTTGTGAAGATTTGCGAGAACTTCTTCCATCGTGAAATGACTTTACCTGCAAAAATTAAACACACAAAAATAAACACACCAAATCACAATATATACACAAATTTCATTGGTTGCCTCTCTGCTAGCGCTAAGTTTAAAGTCGTCAGCTAGACATGACTGACCGAACGTTAGGCTGGATCTGAAAGTGTGACACTTTCTTTTTGTCGCTCAATTGATTCTCCCCATTAGTGCTTGACACACTTGTTTTTAACTTTGAATGTTTTGTTGGAGTCAGGATCATGTAACTCAACGGCTCTATCTGGTGATTAAGAATGGACCTGACCACCATGATTTTTGCTTCCATGGGAAGAGTTTCAACTTTGATTTGTTTAATAGTACCATCTGCCCAGGTTCTAGTTGTATGCGCAGTAACTTCTCACCATGTTTCTTTCTGGCCTTTTCTTTGTATATTTTGGCATTCTTAAAAGGCTGAGTGTGAAATTCCTCCAATTCGTTGAGCTGGTGGAACTGTTTCTCTTCTGTTGCTTCTAGTGCAAGAATTGGCTTCTTCAGTGCGCAGTACACTTTATCTTCAGGCTCCACATGCAATTGATTTGCTTAAAGTTTGTCAGTAGAACTTTGTATTGCATTGGAGGTCTGGTTGGTACTATTTATCACATCAAGTCTGAAACATTTCTCATTCTCGTCATCCGGGAAATTCATGGCTTTGAAAACATTGAATGTTACTTCTTGGTCCTGTACCATCATGGTTAGTTCTCCTTTTTCTACATCAATAATGGTTCGACCTATAGCCAAGAATGGTCTCCCGAGGATGATCGGCACGTCTTCATCTTCCTCCATATCAAGGACAAAAATATCTACTGGGAAATTGAATTTGTCAACTTTGACCAGCACATCTTCAACTACACCTCTCGGAAATACGAGCATTCTATCAGCAAGTTGTAGAGAGACTGAGGTAGGCATTATTTCTCCAATCTGCAGTTTCCAATAAATAGAAAAAGGCATCAAGTTAACACTTGCACCTAGATCGCACAAAGCCTTACCGAAGTCATGTGCAAGAAACAATGAAACTGCCAGTATCTTTCAACTTTGGGGGAAGCTTCCTCTGAATGATGGCGCTGCATTCTTCTGAAAATGCAACTGTTTTGTAATATCCCAATCTTCTCTTTGGTGAAAGAATGTCTTTCATGAATTTGACATAGCTGGGCATTTGTTCCAACGCTTCTGCAAATGGAATGTTGATATGCAGCTTTTCAAAGATTTATAGGAATCGAGAAAATTGCTTGTCCAATTTATTCTTCTAGAGACGCTGTGGAAAAGGTGGAGGTAGAGTGATTCTTTCTCGATCTTTTTCCTTTGCTTATTTTTCCCCCATATGTGGAACTGCTTTGCTATTTTATTTTGGAACATCATCAATAGTTGCCTTGATTCCAACATCTTTGTTGATTTCAGTACCGCTTTTTAAAATGATGGCATTACATTGCTCCTTCCCCATGTTACTTGGATTTGGTTCTGTGTTGCTGGGAAGATTTCCTGGCGGTCTGTAACTCTGAGCATTGGCCAATTATCCAATGTGATTCTCTAGTGCTTTAATAGAAGCATATTGACTTTGAATTAATGATGTTTGTGACTGAAACAAAGCATCATACATAGCTGCTTGAGAGTCGTGTTTTGCTTCTATCTTTTTTAAGTGGGTCAGCACTTCTGTTATTCCTGTTTCTTTGTCATACTCTTGGCCTTTGTTCTACTGTTGGAATCCGAGTGGTAGATTGTTCTTTTGCCCTGAATTATTGCTCCATGTGAAATTGGGATGATTCCTCCACCCTGGGTTATAGGTGTTGGAATATGGATTCTTCCCCTGTCTGTTGAACCATAATGCGATGCAATATCTGTAAAGGTTACGAAGTACTCATAACCATAAATAAGTCTCATCTGATTAATTCAGTTTGAGCCATTTGTTTTTCATGTTATATGAATGAGATTTGTTTATATTCAAAATATAAATATTGTTATTCACATATAATGTGTATATCTCAATATCATCTTTATAAAAAAAACACACAGTGTTCTGGAATATAAAGGTATACCCGCAACGAGTTAAAATAGATATAGAGATAATGTTTCTAGTCAAACTAGGTACATTATAACACTTTCCTAATTTAAGTACATGCCCAAAGGGTAATTCCAAAACTTAGGTTCCCACAACCAAAATAGCAACTCTCGTCTCATTTTTGACTCTAGGTCTATCTCATCTGAAGCCAGTCTCCTGCTAATCAGCAGATTCCGCACATCAGTACATATGCATGTACCACATCCAGTATTAAAAATCCAATTTTAAAACCAGTAGTGGACATGTTTATAACAAACATACCTGAAGTCGGAGCATTGCCCGCCTTCACTTCCTTCATGTCTGCCTTGTCCATACGGATGTCACGCTTCCAGTGAGCCTGTTTTCCACAGTTTAGGCAGACATCTTGGGATATGTCCATTGTCTTCCCAGAAGACTATGATGATTTTGCCTTTGCCCCTTTTCTTCCCACCCTTAGAAGCCTTCGGCCAAGCCTTGGCTTTCTGAGATGTCGAAGTAAGATGCGCCTTGCGCTTCTTGCCCTTTCAGAAGCTCTAGCTCTACCTCCTTGAGGATAGCCATTAACTCTCCAAGAGTATTCTCTTGGTTCATATAAACCTGCCCCAACATTCGGGCAGAGACTCTAAGATCAAATCTATTCGGGCAGAGATTCGATGTCAGCAATCATCTGTAACACCTAGTGCTCGACAGATGTACCCCCTGACATACGCGAGCGAAAGAGCTTCTTTTGCAATTCATACTTCTGAGATCTAAGGTTAGATATGTGAAGATCCTTCAATTTCAACATCATACTATAATGATCCAATCTTTTTTTCTGACGACGAAATTAAGGAGTCATTGCGGCAAGCATGACAGATTGAGAACTAAAGTTATCATCACGATGAGTCTTCCAAAGCTCATGCTCTACTATTTGCTCAACTCCGGGCTCAGACCGGAGAGGTCGCTCTATCAAATAGAGTAATTTCTCGGCTCTCAGGACTATTCTGAGATTCATTTCCAATCTGGAAAATTATGCCGTTAAAGACATTTTCACCTAGGATTATCTCCTTTAACGATAATCTTTCAGTCATCTTGATTGCTATAGTCTAACTATACATTCAACGATTTTAGGTACACTCAAAATGTAATGGCAATAGTCCAACTATATAACCAACTGCAAGTTGAGTAATGTGTTGTACAGTCTAACTGTTCAAAGAAAGCAATATTTAATATTAGTCCAACTAATATATTTATAAGAACGATAAATAAAATAAAAGAGCGCGTTTTGGCAAGTATCTAAACGAAATTGCAAATTTAATACTTGCCTCCCACTATTTTTCGGGGAGCCTCTAACCCTCTGTGGAGTACTCGGGAAACCTAGTTTCCTAGTGGGCTAGAATCCCGTTAAATAACACACAACCTTGACTTTGGCCAACAAGTTGTATGAAACTTAACTAGGTAGATCTCTAAGATCAATTGGATCTCATCCAATTCTTATATCTAGTAGGTGGATCTCCAAGTGCGAAACATATATCCAATATATGTAAATATATCCAATATATTTCCTAACATTTTTCCTCTAAATCAAGTAAGCCTTGGCTTTTTTTCAACAATCTTAATGATTTTAGTTAAGCGCGACCCATTGATAGTGGGAAAGCTTCGTAATCGAGGTCGATGAACAAGAAGTGACCTTGACTTTGGCCAACATATCACAACTGCCCAAGACACGCGATATGTAACAAAGCTTACATGGTTTAAACACATCTACGATGAACAAAGGTCTTGACTTTGGCCAACAAACCAATGCCAATCTTGGATCTTGAGAGAGAACCACTCAATGAAAGGAAAAACGCTTAATATTTTTTGAGGGTTTTTCGCGTAAATTGGCAACCAATTTATTATCTTTGATTAGGTCTCATCATACACCCTTAAGCATGCATTCTAAAAGCATAATAAGGCGCGAAATAAATTAATAATGATATGCGGATGGATATATAACAAACTTTGTTCTTAGAACAAATCTCTCTCTTTCCTCTCTCTTGCTAGCACTATTCTTACTTCTACCCAATTACATAATACTTCAAAAGAAACCTCATTTACATTGAGGGGAATTGGTGAGAAGAGAAAAACAAAGAGAATAGAGATAATGTTTGTTTCTATTATTAGTCCCAAAGAAAGTATAAGCCAATGAAACACACGATTTATACATGCAAAGCTTGAAGCATGGCGGAATCATACTTACAAAGCTTGTGACAAAAAATGATGAAGAAAATTCTTTAGTCTTCAAGGAGGAAACTTTTGGCCAAGAACAAAAGGGAGAGAAGCTTCAAGCCTTTTAGTATTCCAAGCTCCAAGGTTGTTTCCCTATCACCTCCTTTGATCCTTCATTGTGCTAGCAAAAATGGAGAAGATGAAAAACAATTTTTCTTGCCCTGTTGAAGCTCTCGGCGTGAGCAAGAAGAAGAGGGAGAGAAGGCTTTTGGTATGCTTTACTTTTCTCTTTCTTGTTTTCCAAAAACCGTGAGAAGTGTGATAATAATTACCAAAAATTTGGTAAAATACATTTTTCAACTTTCCCTCCAAAAAGCCATTAAATGGCCTCACCCACTTACATCGTGAATAGTGACAATGTGTCACTCAATAAAGGTGACTTGTTACATCCATCAACTAGTCGGGTCAAGTGATGAGACTTCGCGATGTGATTTGTGGGTCCCACTCGTTTCAAAATACGAATGTGTCCGCAAACACTTTCGGGCTCGGTTTCGCTAATTCCGAATTAATGAATTTCCGTCGCGACGTAAATTAAATAATTATGCCTAGCGAAATTACTATTCACATCGCTAACGAATTAATTCTAAATTAATTCGTTTGCCCGAATTAAAATCCGATTTTAATTCCGCGTCGAAATCTAATTTCGTTTAATATATCGAATATATTATTTTATCGATTAATTCCAAATTAATCGTTCTCTCTCCTAATTAGGCATTTTATCCAAGATAAAGTTTCTCCGCAATTAATCCAAGATTAATAAAGTTCGAATCAAATATCATAGGTGAATCTTCAGGAAGCGACCCAAGAGATCTCCGGATATGTTGGCAGTAAATACGGTCGTCGGATAATCCGAACACGTACGTACCTCGTACTACGTTTTTACCGATTTACAAGACAAGGTTGGCTTCTAGCAAAGCGCCATGCCTACCCAATTCTCCAGAAATATTCTTACAAGAATATATATAGATCTGTATCAAGCGTAGTATACCGTAGTATTGTGCATATCGGCCCAGTATCGGATAGTCACGTGCTAGGGCTGGGGCTGGATAAGTGTCTGCCCCGTCCGAAGCACATGTCGGATGTCTGGTAACTAGTCTCTATAATCGGATATGTATGACCTAGTCATAATATCCCGATGGTTGCGCAACACTTAAGAGCACTAATACCGTATCCTGCGTGACATCATCTCCACTATGACTGAAGTGATACTTCCGTCTTGACATCACACCCAATACACTACGATTCTCGATAAACCCAGAAGAGGTGTACACAGAACCGGTTAAAGCCCCGAACCACCAAAACCAAAGTTTACCGATTGTCGCAAGTACTAGCGATGCAAGTCTCAGGTTAAGACCATACACACCTACCCTGATTTCGGCCTCCCATAGACACATAGTCATAATACCAATGGGATTCCGAGGGGTCTATCCAGAGCGAAGCTGTTTCCCGTACCATCGGTGAAACACGACCTCCTATCGCACTTGCATAAGTATCCAATACTTATATATATGAGAACTATGCCTGTGTGCCTCACAACGCACACAAGTGCAATACTAGCCTATTTCGCATTATCGATGTCCAGTCTCGATAATACTCCGGCTAGGGATATTTAATGATTAATCCTTCGGGGACTGATACTGTCTCATATCATTCTCAGTCCAGGAACTAATCATAGGGACCTCTCTTCATTTATATATCTATGGTGATCTAATCACAAATGATGAGAGTGCAATTTCCTTGTCACATAGTTAATTTGCTACAACAACACAATGATCTGTGCAAATAGTGACGCTATGGGTCATTTTGCCCAACAATCTCCCACTTGGCACATAGCCAGTCACTCAAGTGTCCCACACTCGAACTATGAACGGTTAGCTCAAATTGCTGAGGAAAGGTTTTCGTCAGCGGATTTGTTTAATTATCGTCTGACGCGATTTACACGATCATCACATCGCCACGATGTATGATCCGAACGAATCAGATGATATAGAAGTATATATCTGGATCGTCGATGAGACCTTTAATTCCTTAGCCTGTGCTGACGCCTTGCTCAGCTGCTAAAAGAACTATATCTAATCTAATTAGATTTATTTTCGATCCAAATGGCTTCTATTGCTGCCTCAGCTGCAGCAATAATCCGCATTTGTTGTTTATTCGGCAACAGTTATCTTGCTCGGAAGATTTCCAGCTTACTGTCCCGTTATTCAAACTTTATAGTACCGCAGTATTTATCGGTTTGGAAACTTGCAGCAGTGATCGTAGTCACTTCAAGTTCTCCTACTCCATAATTTAAGACAGCATCTTTAGTTCTCTAAGATACTAATAGATGTCCTAACTTCAATCCAATGACTATCACTTGGATTGTCCTGATTGTGACTCCATATGCTCAAAGCGTATGAGACACCATATCAAGTACATTTTAAATGTACAATTTCCCAGAGAGTGTTAACAACTCCAAATCTATCCCTGTAGATCTTTATTCCTTGAATAAAGGTTGTTACTCCCCAGAATTCTACGGAGAATTTCTATGAAAGAATATTTATGAAAGCCAAGCTTTCACCAATTGCTTTATGGGAATTTCATTGTCAGTGCCCTCCCACTAACCTTCTTATATACACAAGAATTATTTCGTTTTGAGTCAAATCATAAACCATTATGATTATTTCAAAACGTCAGTTCCAAGAACTTTATGCTTGTTTCAATCCAAACATGGATCGAATAACCCGCAAACCTTGTTTGTCGGTTATACAAAATCGTCAGGATGTTGTAAGCATCCTCCAAAAGGTTTCCTTTTCAGGAAAGCGATTTTGATCTGCAACTGACACATTTCATAAATGAAATATGCAGTTATCAACAAGCATCTTCAAAATGGATTTACCATGGCAATAGGTAAAAGGTTGAACCGTTATTAACACAATGTTGATAACGATACCTTTCCGTCAAAAGCCCAGCTTTGTACGTTGGTATGTTGCCTTCCATGTATGTCTTCCTTGAAGACGTTTAATGTACCAATAGGCACAATGCCTTGTGGTACAACAACTA
This sequence comes from Zanthoxylum bungeanum, assembly GCA_019454045.1. NCBI lineage: Eukaryota > Viridiplantae > Streptophyta > Magnoliopsida > Sapindales > Rutaceae > Zanthoxylum > Zanthoxylum bungeanum. Next base: position 254,788 of record SKCR01032776.1, on the reverse strand, counting down.
GTATTCAATAGTTGTTATACATGGAATCCATTTCGGATTCATGGCACTTTGCTATAATAGGGAGTCGATACCTCGTATCACTTCCTCAAAACGTAGTCGGTGGATATACCTTCATAAGATTGACATCTTTATAAGGTTAGATCAGAAACCCATACCCTAGGTCGTTTTCTGACTCTATCCGATCTACTCAGTTCTTGTGTATTCGAAGATTAATGGTACAGATTCATCATTGATGAACTATTTGTGTTCCATTACGGACATTGTGCCTTGAACAGTATTACTCCGATTTTCATCGAGTATCACTATCCTCCCACTGACCACTGTATATCGGTATTCCTCTCAGGAAAAACCGCATGGTGAGCAACAATCACATTGTTCTCATGTGAGATTTATAAGTACTATACTTATGGTTTCCCTTAGGATAACCTATATTGGCACTTATCCAATTTGGGTCCTTAGTTTGGTATCATCCAAACGTTATGCCTGGCATACCCAAATTATCAAGAATGAGAAACCTCGTTTCTTCCCTGTTCATATCCTATATGACATCTGTCAAACAGATTTATATGGAACCTTATTCTAAATAAGTTATTGCACTGTTAAAACTTATCCGTTGAAGGAAATGGTAGCTTAGAGCGACCCATGATTAGCCTTATCATGTCTGACATGATTCGGTTAATCCGTTCGGACACACCGTCACTTTGACGTGTTCCGGGAGGAGTCCTCATTTGAAAGAATACTATACTCTTTCAAGTATATAAGAAACTTATTGCTTAAGTATTTTCCATTACGGTCTTACCGTGACTGTATAATACTATAGCCGATCTGTTTGTCTATTTCATGTCGAAACTCTAAAAGTTTCCGATTTGTGTTCTTCAAAAAGAACACACAACCATAATGCGATGCCACATCCGTATAGGTCACGAAATATTCATATCTACATCTAGCCTAGCTAGACATGGGTCCACTAACTTCACCATGAATAGGGCTAACAGATCAGTGGCACTTACACTATTACCAAGTAAACAGTGTTTTAGGTACTTTACCTAACAAAATAGATTCGTAGACTTTATTTGAATAGTCAAATCAGTCCTAGTACCCACTCTTCAAAAGTGTGGATATACGAGTCTTGTATAATTGTGTCCCAGACAACAATGCCACAAATAAGTCTCTATTGATCAAATCAATTTGAGCTATTTATTTGTCATTTTATGTTTGAGATTTTAATTATATTCAAAATATAAATTCTGTTATTCACATCTAATGTTTTATCTCAGTAATCTTTATATAATGAAACACTTAGTGTTCTAGAATATAAAGGTTTATCCACAATGGATTAAGCACTGATATAGAGATAATGTCTCTAGTCAAACTAGTTACATTATAACAGTTCCTAATTTAAGTACACACCCGAAGGGTAGTTCCTAAACTTAGGTATCTACGGTCGAAACAGCGATTTTCGTCCCGTTTCCGATTCGCAGAGCAATCTCAGCTTGAAGTCAGTATCCTGCTCAAAGCAGATTCTGAACATCAATACATATATTTTATGTACCACACTAAGTATTTAAAATCTAATTTCAATACTAGCTGTGAACATAACTAAGACAAACATTTTCAAAGTAAGAGCCTTGCCCTTACTTTAATTCCTTCGTGTCTGCCACATCCAAATGGTAGTGACTTTGGGATATGTCAATTATCATTTTCAATATTTCAGAAACCTTAGGCCAAGCCTTGGGTTTTTAGAATATTGAAACGATGTGCACCTCGTGCTACATGCCCAATTGCAAACTTTGACTTTATCTCCTCTAGAATAGTCAATTAATTCTCCAAGAATTATAAATTTCAATTTTAATACTTCTTAAATCTAAAATTAGATTTATGACAAGTATATTAAATTAAGCATTAAAGTCATCATCACATAAATCTTCCAAAGATTTTATGCTCTACTTATTTTGCTTAATTTTGGGCTTAAGGTATAATAAGTTATTTTATCAAATAAAGTAACCTATTATTTATTCCCAATTTGAAAATTAAATTATTTAAAATATTTTAATCCCAGATTATATTTTAAATATCCAACTTTTCAATTTTATCTTGATTACAATAGTCCAACTATTTAATCAACGATTAGTGGTACTATATATATTATAATGATTATAATAGTCCAACTATATAATCAAATATAATCCAAATTAATTAACCTCAATTACATTGATTACTATAATCCAATTATAAAATCAACTGTAAACTGAAATTAATTAATTCAAATATATTGATTAATATAATCCAATTATATATAATCAAGTATAATACAGTCCAACTGTTTATTAAAACAACAATTTAAATATTAGTCCAACTAACATTTAATCTAATGACGAAATAATTTAAATGAGCGCGTATGGCGAGTAATTGAACGAGTATTGCAAATTCAATTCTTGCCTCCCACTATTTTTCGGCGAGCCTCTAACCCTCTGTCGAGTACTCGGGAAACCGTGTTTAACCACAACTTGGACAAGACACCGATATGGAACAAAGCCTCGTGATTAAAACACATCTTCGACAGAAAAGGGCTTGACTTTGGCCAACAACCCCTGCCAATCTCGGATCTTGAGTAAGAATCACTCAATGGAAGGAAAAACGCATGATATTTTATGAGGGTTTTTCGCGTGCAAATTGGCTACCAATTTATTATCTTTGTTAGGTCTCATCATCATACACCCTTAAGCATGCTTCTAAAACATCATAAAGCGCGTAAAGTAAATTAATAGTGATATACGGATGGATATATAAAACAACTTGTTCCTAGAACAAATCACTCAATTTCCTCTCCCCGCTAGCACTATTCTACTTCTACCCAATTACATAATACAATAAGAGAAACCTCATTTACATTGAGGGGAATTAGGTGAGAAGAGAATACAAAGAGATAAAAGAGATAAGGCTGGACACGCAGGTCTAATTATAAATTCTAAATTTACAATAATTTCTAAAATTACCCTTTCCCTTCTAATATCCATCCGATATACACTATTCATTCATCACATACATATATATATTCAATCAAGACATGCTATACAACCAATCTAATCCAATTAATTAGTCTTTGTTTAAGTGATCATCCAATGTTCAAACAACGGTTTGATTTTGCGCGAGTCTAACTCGTTTGAGAATAAGTACATAAGGTACGAATTCACGAATTATATCGAACTACTCGTTAAATCCAATTTAAGTCGTATTCAATACTAATTCTATTTATTTAATTCCAAATTAAATGTTTACACTTTTAATGTGCTTTTAAAGACTTAGATTCTAAATCTAATCTAATTGGGTCTCCAAGCCCAACTAACATCCAATGTTTGTTTAATTAAAGTCCGATGGGCTTTCAATTGATTTATTAAGGCTTGGGCTCTGGTCAATGTGGGTCAAACCCAATTACCAAGCCCAAATAAGGAATCACCCTTAAATGCCAAAAAATCAATTTCAAGCCCATAAGGCCCAATTAAACATTAAAGCCCATTTTACTATATTTGGACTTAATGGAGTGATTTAAGCCCAAATTGGATCCAATCCTTTTGGCCCAAATCTACTTGGCCCAACCAAGCCCATTATGCCCAAATATAATAATACAAGCCCAATTACAATTAAGCCCATTAATTAAATTTTAATATTCCAAATTTTAAAATTCAATTAATTAAAGTGTAAATCCATGATTAATTCATTAAACCAAATATTTCCAAAACACCAATTTAATTTATTAATCATCACTTGTTCAAAACACATGTCCAACATTTATTTGAACAAAAAATCAAGTCCTTTTACATGTCTGTTGCATTCGGCCAAGGGGAAATTTTTGGTTCGATTTGTTTTTCAATCCGATTGAATCACTAATCTACGTCCCGTATATGTTTTAAGTCATCTAATGAACTTGTACACAAAAAATTCCAATCCAGTGCAAGGACCTCCATATTCGGCCAAAGCAACAAATTTGGGGAAAAATCATCCAATGCATTTTTCTCAAAATTGATCATGTATAACATCATATTACATACATATAAGCATACTTAATCATCAAATTTCACAAGAAAATGCTTCAATCAATTTTACCCAAATTAACCCTAATGTATTTCATGCTTAAACATGGCTCCATGATACCATTGATGGTTTCTATTATTAGTCCCAAAGAAAGTATAAGCCAATGAAACACACGATTTATACATGCAAAGCTTGAAGCATGGCGGAATCATACTTACAAAGCTTGTGACGAAAAATGATGAAGAAAATTCTTGAGTCTTCAAGGAGGAAACTTTCGGCCAAGAACGAAAGGGAGAGAAGCTTCAAGCCTTTTAGTATTCCAAGCTCCAAGGTTGTTTCCCTATCACCTCCTTTGATCCTTCATTGTGCTAGCAAAAATGGAGAAGATGAAAAACAATTTTTCTTACCCTGTTGAAGCTCTCGGCGTGAGCAAGAAGAAGAGGGAGAGAAGGCTTTTGGTATGCTTTACTTTTCTCTTTCTTGTTTTCCAAAAACCGTGAGAAGTGTGATAATAATTATCAAAAATTTGGTAAAATACATTTTTCAACTTTCCCTCCAAAAAGCCATTAAATGGCCTCACCCACTTACATCGTGAATAGTGACAATGTGTCACTCAATAAAGGTGACTTGTTACATCCATCAACTAGTCCTGTCAAGTGATGAGACTTCGCGATGTGATTTGCGGGTCCCACTCGTTTCAAAATACGAATGTGTCCGCAAACACTTTCGGGCTCGGTTTCGCTAATTCCGAATTAACGAATTTCCGTCGCGACGTAAATTAAATAATTATGCCTAGCGAAATTACTATTCACATCGCTAACGAATTAATTCTAAATTAATTCGTCTGCCCGAATTAAAATCCGATTTTAATTCCGCGTCGAAATCTAATTTCGTTTAATATATCGAATATATTATTTTATCGATTAATTCCAAATTAATCGTTCTCTCTCCTAATTAGGCATTTTATCCAAGATAAAGTTTCTCCGCAATTAATCCAAGATTAATAAAGTTCGAATCAAATATCATAGGTGAATCTTCAGGAAGCGACCCAAGAGATCTCTGGATATGTTGGCAGTAAATACGGTCGTCGGATAATCCGAACACGTACGTACCTCGTACTACGTTTTTACCGATTTACAAGACAAGGTTGGCTTCTAGCAAAGCGCCATGCCTACCCAATTCTCCAGAAATATTCTTACAGGAATATATATAGATCTGTATCAAGCGTAGTATAGCGTAGTATTGTGCATATCGGCCCAGTATCGGATAGTCACGTGCTAGGGCTGGGGCTGGATAAGTGTCTGCCCCGTCCGAAGCACATGTCGGATGTCCGGTAACTAGTCTCTATAATCGGATATGTATGACCTAGTCATAATATCCCGATGGTTGCGCAACACTTAAGAGCACTAATACCGTATCCTGCGTGGCATCATCTCCACTATGATTGAAGTGATACTTCCATCTTGACATCACACCCAATACACTACGATTCTCGATAAACCCATAAGAGGTGTACACAGAACCGGTTAAAGCCCCGAACCACCAAAACCAAAGTTTACCGATTGTCGCAAGTACTAGCGATGCAAGTCTCAGGTTAAGACCATACACACCTACCCTGATTTCGGCCTCCCATAGACACATAGCCATAATACCAATGGGATTCCGAGGGGTCTATCCAGAGCGAAGCTGTTTCCCGTACCATCGGTGAAACACGACCTCCTATCGCACTTGCATAAGTATCCAATACTTATATATATGAGAACTATGCCTGTTGTGCTCTCACAACGCACACAAGTGCAATACTAGCCTATTCCGCATTATCGATGTCCAGTCTCGATAATACTCCGGCTAGGGATATTTAATGATTAATCCTTCGGGGACTGATACTGTCTCATATCATTCTCAGTCCAGGAACTAATCATAGGGACCTCTCTTCATTTATATATCTATGGTGATATAATCACAAATGATGAGAGTGCAATTTCCTTGTCACATAGTTAATTTGCTACAACAACACAATGATCTGTGCAAATAGTGACGCTATGGGTCATTTTGCCCAACAGATAATAGGCTGGACACGCAGGTCCAATTTAAATAAATTCTAAATTTATTACAATAATTTCCAAAATTCCCCTCACCCTTCTAATATCCATCCAATATACATTATTCATACAACACATCCATGTATTCACACAAAGCATGTTATTCAATCAATTTAATCCAATTAATTAAAATTAATGATCATCTAATGTTCAAACAACGATTTGATTTACGCGAGTCCAACTCATTTAAGAATAAATACTCAAAGTACATATTCTTGAATTATATCGAACTATAATTTTAAATCCAATTTAACTTGTATCCAATATTAATTCATGTTTATTTCCAAATTAAACAATTACACTTTCAATAGTGCTTTTAAGGACTTGAATTCCAAATCCAATCCAATTGGGTCTCAAAGGCCCAATTTGCATCCAATACTATTCAATTAAAGTCCAATGGGCTTTTAATTAATTCTTAAGGCATAGGCTTTGGCCAATATGGATAAAACCCAAATGCCAAGGCCCAATTAATGAATCACCCTTTTGCCCAAAAAAACAATTAAGGCCCATTAGGCCCAATTAAAATTTTAAAGGCCCAATTATTATATTTGGACTTTATGGAATGGTTTTAGGCCCAATTTGGATCCAATCCAATTGTCCTAAACCAAACTTGGCCCAACCAAGCCCATTAAGCCCAATTACAACAATTAAATTAATACATTATTCCAAATTACATATTAATCCAATCTTCAAGTTAATTAACATAATTAATTAACTAATCTAATGTTCCCAAAACACTTAATTAATCCAATTAATCATGCTCTTTTATTCCAATTCATGTCCAACACAAATTGAAGCAAAACAATTCATTATAACATGCTATAGCTCACGGTTTTGACAAGAAATTATCATACAATTTGATTTCAATCCAATTAAATCAACATCTCAAATACATTTCATGCCAACAACACATCCAATTCTCTAATTTTCAAAAAATCACCATGAGCATCCTAGGGTATATTTTCGGCCAAGGTGGGAAATTGGGGATTTTTTATCTAATCAATTTTTCTCAATTCCTAAGAAATACAAATCCAATTCAACATCATCCAAACTCAACCAAACAATCAATTTAGGAAAATCAAGCTCCAAACACAAAAATCCCAAATTAAAGTATATAAACCCTAGAATTCAAATCAAACTTGGGATGGCCCTGATACCATTGTTAGTGTTCCTAGAACAACCCACAAGATCTCAAAGTTTGTTTGTGTGTGAATAAAGAGGAGGAGTTGCGAAAATACTCCCAATGCTTGGTAGAGAAAATCAAATTTTTCATGGAAATAATGGAAGCTCCAAGCCTTCAAATTGAATTCCAAACTCTAGGATTGGTTTCCCTATCACCTCATTTGTTTCCTTAAGTGCTAGCTTTAGAAGAATTTTGCAACAAAATTCCATAGAGAGAGCTTGAAGTTTTCGGCCAAGGGAGATTTGGGAGAGAAGAGAGAGTTTTGTTTTTCCTGTGAATAGTAACTTGTGCTCACTTCCAAAGTTGACCAAATTAATATATACTAAGTTTGTGTGTTGGAATTAGCTTGAGTGTTTTTAAAGCAATCTAAACTTTTCACTTAACCATTACCAAATTCCATCAAATGTCAAACATATTGATGTAAGTTGGTGGGCTCCACTTCAAATTCCAAATTTAAGTCGGACAATTTAACACGCAACTCATTCGGGCACGGGTTCGTTTAATTCCGAATTAAATAAATTTTTCCGTTGCAACATAATTAAATCCAATTTTATAATAATGCCTAGCAAAATTATTACGTAAGTCGCTTATGAATTAATTCTAAATTTATTCGTTCTCACGGATTAAAATTCAATTTTAATTCCACATTGAAATCTAATTTCAATTAATATATCTAATATATTATTTTAGCCCATTAAAATAAATTAAATTGTAAAATCTAATTTCACAATTAAATTCATTTTGCCGATTAATTACGAATTAATCGCGTTCTCTTCTCTAGACGAATTTAATCCCATATTAAATTTTTTGACCCAAATAATTCCAGATTAATTGGATTAGATTGATTGAATAACATGCTTTGTGTGAATACATGGATGTGTTGTATGAATAATGTATATCGGATGGATATTAGATGGGTGAGGGTAATTTTGGAAATTGTTGTAATAAATTTAGAATTTATTAATTGGACCTGCGTGTCCAGCCTTTATCTCTCGATTCTTTGTAATTCTCTTCTCACCAATTCCCCTCAATGTAATGAGGTTTCTTTGATGTATTATGTAATTGGGTAGAAGTTAAAATAGTGCTAGCCGGGGAGAGGAAATTGAGTGATTTGTTCTAAGAACAATTTATGAGATATCCATCCGCATATCATTATTAATTTATTTATCGTGCCTTATTATGCTTTTAGAATGGATACTTAAGGGTGTATGATGAGACCTAATCAAAGATAATTAATTGGTTGCCAATTACGCGAAAAACCATCATCAAATATTAAGCGTTTTCCTTCCATGGAATGATTCATTCTCAAGATCCAAGATTGGCACTGGTTTGTTGGCCAAAGTCAAGACATTTGTCCATCGCGGAAGTGTTTGAATCATGAAGGCTTTGTTCCATATCGTATGTCTTGCCGAAGTTGTGATTTGTTGGCCAAAGTCAAGATCACTTCTTGTTCATCGACATCGATTACGAAGCTTTCCAAGGTCAATGGGTCTCGCTTAACTGGAATCATTAAGCTTGTTGAGCCAAAGCCAAGGCTTAGTTGATTCAGAGGAAAAATGTTAGGAAAATATATTGGATATATTGGCATATATATTGTATATATGTTTCGGACTTGGAGGTCCACCAACCGAATCTGGGAATTTGATAAGATCTAATTGATCTTAGAGATCTACCTAGTTAAATATCATACAACTTGTTGGCCAAAGCAAGATTGTGTGTTATTTAACGGGATCCTAGCCCACTAGGAAACTAGGATTCTCGAATACTCAACAGAGGGTTAGAGGCTCGCCAAAAAGTTGTGAGAGGCCAGTATTGAATTTGCAATTTCGTTCAAATACTTGGTATTACGCGCTTTCAAATTATTTCGTCAATTATATATTTATTAGTTGGACTAATATTCTATTATTTTTCTTGTAACAGTTGGACTGTACCTAAAAATCGTTAATTAAATAGTTTGACTATTAAAATTATGGCCGGAAAGGTCGGAGTTAGAGACATTATAATGGGCGAAAAAGTCTTTAATGTCGCAAACTTTCCTGATTGGGATATGAACCTCAGGATTGTCCTGGAGGCTGAGAGGATGCTCTATACGATAGAGAGACCCATCGGGCCTAAGCTTGGAAATGACCAGCCACTTGAGCTTGAGTTTTGGAAGACTCATAGCGATGAAAACTCAACTGCTCAGTCCGTCATGCTTGCTGCGATGACCCCTCAATTTCGTCGCCAAAACAAGGGATTGGATCTATATACTATGATGGAAAAATTGAAGGACCTTCATAGATATAACCTTATATCGCAGAGGTATGAATTACAGAAAAAACTCTTTCGCTCTCGAATGTCGGAGGGTACATCTGTTGAGCACCATGTGTCATAGATGATTGCCGATATTGAATAGCTAGGTCAGCTAGGCATATCCTTTCAGGTTGAGACTTCTATAGATTTGATCTTTCAGTCTCTTCCTGATAGTTGGAGCGTGTTCATCATGAACTACAATATGATGAACCAATACCATACTCTTGGAGAGCTGATGGCAATGCTACGTGAAGCATAAAAAGAGCTGATGATGGGCAAAAAACGCGAGGCGTACTTCGCTTCAACATGTCAGTCTCCCAAGGCTTGGCCGAAGGCAACTGGAGGTGTAAAAAAAAGAAGAATAAGAAGAAGAAGAAGGGCAAGGCCAAATCATCAAAACCTTCTGGGAAGGGTAAGGACAAATCCCAAGATGTATGCCTGCAGTGTGGCAAACGGGGTCACTGGAAATGTGACTACCATGAGTACAAGGCGCACATGAAGGAAATCAAAGCGGGCAAGGCATCAGCTTCAGGTATGATTGTTATAGAAATAAACCTGTCTACTTCTAGTTTTAAAAATTGGATTTTTGATTCTGGTTGTGGTACCTATATATGTACTGATGTGCAGGATCTGCGGATTAGCGGGAGACTGGCCTAATGAGAGATTGACCTCCACGTTGGAAATGGGACTCGAGTCGCCGTTTTGGTCGTTGGGACTTATATTTTGGATCTGCCCTTAGGGCATGTACTTAATCTTTTGGACTGTTATTATGTACCTAGTTTGACTAGGAATATTTTATCTGTATCTTTATTGGCCCACTGTGGCTATACTTTTGTTTTTAGAAACACTGGGTGTTTTATGTATAAAAATGATATGGAGATATGCAGTGTTGATGTAGATAATGGTCTTTATATTTTGAATATAAACCTATCTCAAACATATAATGTAACAAACAAAAGGCTTAAATTAAGTAACAAATATGAAACTTATATGTGGCATTGTCGTCTGGGACACATTAACAAGACTCGCATATCCACACTTTCGAAGAGTGGGTACTTGGACGGATTTGATCCAGATTTATATGACGTCTGCGAATCTTGTTTGTTAGGGAAAATGCCTAAAACACCTTTTAGCAGAAAAGGTACATGTGCCATCGAATAATATTGGATACTAATTCGGCCTTCGAGACCCGTAAAGATTGGATTTGGAATCCAAGTCTAAAAGGCACTATTGAAAGTGTAATTATTTAATTTAGAATTAAATATGAATTAGTATTGAATATAATTTAAATTGGATTTAAAATTGTAGTTCGATATAATTCAAGAATACGTACTTTGAGTATTTATTCTTAATCGAGTTGGACTCACGCAAATCAAATCATTGTTTGAACATTGGATGGTCACTAATCAAAGATTAATTAATTGGATTAGATTGATTGATAACATGCTTTGTGTGAATACTTGGATGTATGAATGAATAATGTATATCAGATGGATATTAGATGGGTGAGCGCAATTTTGGAAATTATTGTAATAAATTTAGAATTTATTAAATTTGACCTGCGTGTCTAGCCTATTACCTATTTTATCATTGTATTTCTCTTCTCACCAATTTCCCTCAATGTAAATGAGGTTTCTTTAGAAGTATTATATAATTGGGTAGAAGTATGAATAATGCTAGCGGGAGAGAGGAAATGGAGAGATTTGTTCTAGGAACAAGTTTATTATATATCCATTCGCATATCATTATTAAATTTTATCGCGCCTTATTATGATTTTAGAATGCATGCTTAATCGCGATGATGAGACCTAATTAAAGATAATAAATTGGTTGCCTAATCGTGACAAAACCCCTTATTTTATATTAAGCGTTTTTCCTTCCATTGAGTGATTCTCTCTGAAGATCCAAGATTGGCATTGGTTTGTTGGCCAAAGTCAAGACCTTTGTCCATCGCGGATGTGTTTGAATCAGGAAGGCTTTGTTCCATATCGTACGCCTTGGGCAAGTTGTGATTTGTTGGCCAAAGTCAAGGTCACTTCTTGTTCATCGGCCTCGATTACGAAGCTTTCGCACTGTCAATAGGTCACGCTTAACTGGTTTCATTAAGCTTGTTGAGCCAAAGCCAAGGCTTAGTTGATTTAGAGGAAAAATGTTAGGGAATATATCAGATATATTGGCATGTATTGGATATATGTTTCGGACTTAGAGGTCCACTTACTGGATCTAGGAATTGGATGAGATACAATTAATCTTAGAGATCTACATAGTTAAGTTTCATACAACTTGTTGGCCAAAGTCAAGGTTGTATGTTATTTAACGGGATCCTAGCCCACTAGGAAACTAGGCTTCTCGAGTACTCCACAGAGGGTTAGAGGCTCGCCGAAAAATAGTGGGAGGCAAGTGTTAAATTTGCAATTTCGTTTAGATACTTGCCAATATGCGCTCAATTCATTTTTCGTCATTAATTATTTAAAAATATATTAGTTGGACTAATATTCAATTGTTATTTTAATTGAACAGTTGGACTGTATTCAAACTACTTCTTTTGTAGTTGATTATATAAGGATTATAGTAATCAATATATTTGAATTTAACCGATCATTTATAGTTGGTTATATAGTTAAATTATAGTAATCATTATATTCGATTATACCCAAAATCATTGATTGGATAGTTGGACTATATCAATCAAGATAACTGGAAAGATTAGCGTCAAAGAACATAATCCAAGGTGAAAATGTATTTAACGACATAATTTTCGAGAATGGGAAACGAATATCATGATAGTCCTGGGAGTTGAGAAGTTACTCTATTTGATAGAGCAACCTCTCGGGCCTGAGCCCGAAGTTGAGCAAATAGTGGAGCATGAGCTTTGGAAGACTCATGGTGATGATAAATTTAGTGCTCAATCTGTTATGCTTGCTGCAATGTCACTTTAATTTTGTCGTCAAAACTAAGGATGAGATCTTTATACCATGATGTTGAAATTAAAGGTTCTTCTTAGATCTAACCTTAGATCTTAGAAGTATGAATTGCAAAAGAAGCTCTTTCGCTCGCGTATGTCAGAGGGTACATCTATCGAGCACTAGGTGTCGCAGATGATTACTGACATCAAACAGCGAGGTTAAGTTGGGCATTACCTAAGTGGCCGAGACTTCCAAATATTTGATCTTACAGTCTCTGCCCGAATGTTGGGGCATGTTCATTATGAACCAAGAGAAAATTCTTGGAGTGTTGATGGCTATGCTCATGTAGGCAGAGCCAGAGCTTCTAAAAGGGGCAAAGTCAAAATCGTCAGTCTTCTGGGAAGACAAATGACATATCCCAAGATGTCTGCTTAAACTGTGGCAAACGGGGTCACTGGAAGCGTGACTGCCATATGGACAAGGCAGACATGAAGGAAGTGAAGACGGGCAAGGCTCCGGCTTCAGGTATGTTTGTTATAAACATGTCCACTGCTGGTTTTAAAATTGGATTTTAGATATTGGATGTGGAACATACATATGTACTGATGTGCGGGATCTGCTGATTTGAGATGGACCTGCGAATCGGAAACGGGACGAGAGTCGCTGTTTTGATCGTAGAAACCTAAGTTTTGGAACTTTCTTTTGGGCATGTACTTAAATTAGGAAACTGTTATAATATATCTAGTTTGACTATGAACATTATCTCTATATCTAGTTTAACCCTTTGTGGGTATACCTTTATATTCTAAAACACTAAGTGTTTTTTTTATAAATATGATTTTGAGATAAGCACATTAGATGTGAATAACGGTGTTTATATTTAGAATATAAATGAATCTCAAACAACTAATATGACGAACAAAAGCTCAAACTTTATAAATCTGTTGAGACTTAAAAGTGGCATTGTTGTCTGGGACACATTAACAAGACTCGTATATCCACACTTTCGAAGAGTGGATACTAGGACAGATTTGATTCTAATTCAAATGATGTCTACGAATCTAGTTTATTAGGCAAAATGCCTAAAACACCTTTTACTTGGTAAAAGTGCAAATGCCACTGATATGTTAGCCCTCGTTCATGGTGACGTAAGTGTGCCCATGTCTAGCTAGGCTAGAGGTGGATATGAATACTTCATAACCTTTACAAATGTGGTATCATGTTACGGTTATGTGTATCTTATGAAACACAAGTCAGGAACTTTTGAGTAATTCAAAGAGTTTCGACACGAAGTAAGAAAATAGACCGGTAAAAGTATTAAAAACATTACGGTCATACCATAGTGTAGAATACTTAAACATATGAGTTTCAAGATTACTTGAAATAGTATGGTATTCTTTCACAGTGGACTCCTCCCGGGACATCTCAATTTGATAGTGTGTCCGAATAGAAAAACCAAACTTTGTTGGACATGGTATGGTTAATGATTAGTCGCTCTGAGCAACCAATTTCCTTCTAGGGATACGCATTAAACAATGTAATACTAATTCTGAATAAGGTTCTATGTAAATCTGTTAGACAGACTTCATATTAGATATTAACAGGAAAGAAACTGGGTTTCTCATTCCTGAAGATTTGGGATGCTGGGCATATAATTGAATGTTTGAATGATACCAAACTAGAACCCAAATCAGATAAATGCCTATTTGTAGGTTGTCCTAGGGAAACCTAAGCATGGTACTTATACAACTCACAAGAGAACAATGTAACTGTTACTCTCCATGCGGTTTTCCTAAGAGGAATACCAAAATGCAGTGGTAAGTGGGAGAAAAGTAGAACTCGGTGAAAATCATAGTAATACTTTTCCATGCATCGAGTCATCACGGAACATCAACAGTTCATCAGGGATGAAACTATATCAATAATCTTTGAATACACAAGAACCACGTAGGTCGGAGAGAGTCAGAAAACGACCTGCGAGGTATGGGTTTCTGATCTCACCTCATGTAGATATCAATCTTATTGAGGAAGACAAACTGGCTACGTATGAGGAAATGATACAAGGTATCGACTCCTTTTATGGCAAAGTTCCATGAAGTCCGAAATAGATTCTATGTATACAACTAAGTTTGGACACTGGTTGATGTACCAGAAGGCATTGTGCCTATTGGTACTATATATGTCTTCAAGAAAGACATACATGGATGGCAACATACAAATGTACATAGCTAGGCTTGTACAGAAAGGGTATCGTCAACGACATAGTGTCGACTACGACGAAACCTTTTATCTATTGCCATGATTAAATCCATTTGGATAATGCTTGCTAATATTGCATGTTTCATTTATGAAATATGGTATATGGACGTCAAAACCGCTTTCCTTAACGGAAACCTTTTGGAGGATGTTTACAACATCCTGAAGGTTTTGTCCTACCAAAACAAGCAAATAAGGTTTGCAAGTTAAATTGATCCATTTATGGATTGAAGCAAGCATTGCGTTCTTGGAACTAACGTTTTGATAAGATCATAATGGTATATGGTTTCATTCAAAATGGTAAAGATTCTTGTGTATAAAAGAAGGTTAGTGGGAGCGCACTGACAATGATTGTCCTATACGTTTATGACATATTATTTCTTGGAAATGATAATCCCATATTAAATAATCGGTGAAAGCTTGGCTTTCATGAAAATTCTCCATAGACTACTTGGGAGAGGCAACCTTTATTCTAGGAATAAGAATCTACTAGGATAGATCTAAAAGTTATTGGCACTCTCCGAGAACTCGTACATTGAAATAAATGTACGTGACCTGATGTCTTATATGCTTTGAGCATATGGAGTCACAATCAGGCCAATCCAGGTGATGGTCAATGTATTGATGTTAAGGACATCCTTGAGTATCTTGGACGAACTAAGGATGCTTTCTGATAATATAGGGAAAAGAGAACTTGAGGTGACTGCGTTCACCACTGCAAGTTTCCAAATCGATAAAGATGAATGTAAGTCACAATAAGGGTACATATTTAGTTTGAATAGCGGAACAGTGAGCTGGAAATCTTCCAAGAAAGATATTGTTGCCAAATAAACAACAAAAGTGGAATATTGCTGCAGCTGAAGCAGTAAAAGAAGTACTTTGGATCTATAAAATTCCTAATTAGATTAGGAGTAGTTCTGTTAGCAGCTGAGCTAGGCTACAGCACAGGCTAAGGAACCGCGGTCTCATCAATAATCTAAGTATATACTTCGACTAATTCATCTGATTCATTCGATCATACATCGTGGTGATGTGATGATCGAATAAATCACATCAGATGATAACATTGCACATTCGTTGATGAAAGCTGTTTTTAAGCAGAAGTTTGAGAGACCCGTACATAGTTCAGGTGTAGGACACTTGAGTGATTGGCTATAGGCCAAGTGGGAGATTGTTGGACAATTATGACCCATAGCATCACTATTTCTACATAACATGTTGTTGGTCTACAAATTAACTATGTGAAAAAGGAAATTGCTCTTTTATCATTTGTAATTGGATTACCTAGATATATAAATGATAAAAGTCCATATGATTAGTACCGGATTAATAAGATATGAGACAATATTAATCCACAAAGTTTTAATCATTAAATATCCCTAGTCGTAGTATTATCGAGACTGGACATCGATAATGTGAAATAGGCTAGTATTACACTTGTGCGTGTTATGGAAGCGTAACGACATAGTTCTCATATATTTTGGTATTGGATACTCATGCAAGTGTGATATAAGGTTCTGTTTACCGATGGTACGGAAACAGCTTCGCTCTGGATAGACCCCTCGGAATCTCATTGGTAGTATAACTATGTGTCTATGGGAATCTGAATCAGGGTAGGTGTATTTGGTCTTAACCTGAGACTTGCATCGCTAATACTTGCGACAATCAGTAGTCTGTTTCCCAAAATGAAAGCGGTAGATCCGTGCCTGGAATCATTGATCGGACCATATCTAATAATGTCCGATTTCTCATTTCGGAGACCCCATTATGCTATGGAGTTCCCGAAGGATTCCACTGGGAAACAATGCCATTTTCTCTCAAGTAATCTTGAAATTTGTTGCTTAAGTATTCACCACCTCGGTCAGACCTTAGTGACTTAATACTTTTATTAAGCTGGTTTTCTACTTCAGCCTTGAAGTCTTTGAATTTCTCAAAGGCTTCAGATTTATACCGCATAAGGTACACATACCCATATCATGAATGATCACCGATAAAGGTAATGAAATAGGAGAATCCACCTCTAGCGGTGACTGACATTAGTCCGCATACATCAGAGTGTATGAGTTCTAATGTCTCCGTTGCACGTTGTCTTTTACCTTTGAAAGGGTAATTTGGTAATTTTACCAAGTAAACAAGACTCACAAGTTCCATAAGGTTTATATTTAAAGGGTTTGAAATACCCATCCTTATGTAGCTTAGTTAATCTTGTTTCATTGATATGACCTAAGCGACTGTGCCATAGAAGTGATTCATTGAGATTATTCGAGTTAACATTGTATATATTAGAGGTTGAACATTCTTTATTGGTTTGTAAGACATAGATACCATTATTCAAAATACCATCTCCATTTTTTATTTCATTGAAATAAATAAAACAGGCATTACAACTTATTAGGAATGAAAATCCTTTATTACATAAAAAAGAAATTGAAATGATGTTCTTTACTAGAGAAGGTACATAAACACAATCTTCTAAGTCTCAAACTAAACCATTCGGCAAAACTAATGAATAAGTCCCCACGCACAATGTAGCCAGTTTTGCTCCATTACCCATGCGTAAGTCAACCTCTACATGACGGAGTCTCCTACTGTTTCTCAGTCCCTGCACATTGTAACACAAATGAGTCCCACAACTGATTTCAAGCACCCAAGTAGAAGGTTAAGAGTTTTGAGAATATAGTTCAATCATATACAACATACCTGAAGCATTGGTCTTCTTGGCCTCTTGGGCTTCCCTAGCTTCCTTGGATTTAAAGGATCTGCAATCTTTCTTCCAATGACAATTCTTTCCACAAAAGAAACATTTCCCATTTCCCTTTTTCTTCTCCACCTTACCATTGGGCTTTAGGTGATCTGGAGTCTTGGCCTTGCCCTTATTTTTCTTTGGGCCACGTGGCTTCAAGTCCATACCCATAAGCATGACGGAGGTTTTAAGCTCCGATTTCAAGTCCTTATCTGCTTGTTTTATCAGATTGTGCAATTCTGCTGAAGTAGCTTCTTTATCAAACAGATGAAACTGCATAATAAAGTTATAGAATTCTTTTGGTAAGGACTAAAGAATTAGATCGTGACCTATCTCATGATCCATGATGAACCCGAGGTTGGCCAATTTTTCAATGTGGCCAATCATCTTAAGCACATGTCCACTAACAGATCCTTCCTTATACCTTGTTTTGAATAAGGCACATGACACTTGGAATCTCACGGTATGAACGGAAGTTGCATACAACTCCTTCAAGTGAAAGATGATGGTTTGAGCATCCATATCTTCGTGAGCTTTCTAAAGTTCGTCCGACATAGAGCCAAGCATTATGCAAATTGTTTTCTCATCATCATCGACGTGTTTCTTCCAAGCATCAAATGTATCTTGTCAGCATCTTCTGCGGGTTTAGGGGGAAATGGTATTTCAAGAAGATAGAAAATTTTTTCTTGTCGTAAGACAATTTTAAGGTTTCTAAACCAGTTATTGTAGTTGTCCCCTTTGAGCTTATGCACATCAAGGATGGAACGAAGTTGACCGGCATAAACACACAAGTATAACGCAAGCGCACGTATCGTTCAAGTAGTATAAAAATATCGATCCCACGAGGACTTAATTCCTACTGTTGTTATTAATTGTTGATACTATTTATTTACAAATATCTAATTGAGGGAGAAGGGAATTGATTGCTTGAATGATTTGATTTGTAGATTTGCTAAATAAATAAAAAGATAAAAAGACAAAAGAAAATACTAAGGAAAATAAAAGACTCAAAGATCTAGGGTTGTGAATCATTCTAATATCTTAAAAAAGATGAAGTGATTATTTTAAGTTTGTGTAATAAATCAGTTTACTAACCTAGAACATGAATTTATGTGAAAGCATCTGTCGATGGTCAGACACAAATACCCAGTTTAATACAATTGAACCATATGTCTATGTCAACCAAATTATCTGGATTCATTAAGTTTAAGTTCTAATTATGGCTACCCCCGCCCAACATGTATATGTCTATCCTGTAAGGAAATCTATTAAAGGGTTATCTATCCTCAAAGAATATCATGGGCTATTAAGTCAAAGGTTAAAACTTAAAATCCCTATGTCTAGTTCATTTTAGATTTACCACATCAATCTTATTGGTGATCAAACAACAAGAAGCATTTAAGACTTAATAAGTAAACCTTTAAATTACTCAAATTATAAAATAACTGTAGGCACTGCATTTTTACACATAAGACCCGATGATGAGTCTCATTTGGAGGCACTACCTTCTGAGTCACGGAAGCCGCGGGAAACGGATATCGGAAGGGGGAATTCAGAATAAACAAGCTCACTGTCTTCGTTAGTGCTGCGTTCGCTACTTCGTTCGAACGGAAAACAGATTGCGGGCGTTCGTGTTGCGTTCGAGGGAGCGTTCGAACGGTGTCGGTAATTCTGGTTTTGCTGCTAGCCTCACACCCAGCCCATTTAGCTCCCCAAAGCCCATAAAACACATCCCAAATTAAATAAATAAATATTAATTTAATTATTAAACATTAAATAAAATATTTAAACCATTTACCAATTAAATAAAACATTTACCAAACTTAAACTAAAATCATGCCTAATTAAAATCAATCCTAACCAATTAAAGCCAATCATATATTTGACCTCCTAATTTAATAAGATACTTACCAATATAAAATATTTGTATTCCTAAACCAACACAAATTAAATATTACAACTTCCTAAATTAAAATATTTTGTCCCCCCTCAATCTTGTGTATACCTTTCTCATCTCTCCTAAATTGGAAACAAAATCTCTTCCTTGTGAGACAAGGTGAAACCCTAGCCATCTTCTATATAAACAACCCCTAACCAAAGCCATTCGCTCGGACACACAACCTAATCACGCCCAAGGCATAGAATTCATACCCAAACTCTCTCGAAATCTCTCTAGACTCTCTCTACACACCCAAGACTAAACAAAAGAAAAACACACTTGACACATACACAAAAAGAGAACCAAAGAGCCCCTAACCATCTCCTCCATAGCCGAAAACCACCTCCGTAAACCCCCCACACATCACCGAAACAGCCACCTATACATCAGCCCTCCACCACCGAAAATTACCACAAAAAAACCACACGGTATTACACACCCAAACAGCAGCAAAATCACCTTAACAGCAGCCCAAATCCTTAAAAAACAGTAACATAATAAAAAAACTGCATAGATAATCTTAAGAGTAATCACATTTAATTGCACTAAGAACCCACACAAACTTGGAATAGTTGTTTGAAAACGTTAAAACAGGTGGCCCGTGCAGTGAGCAGCAAGATCGAGGCCGAATAGGAGCAGAACGGAGTTCGAACCGCGAGCAAAACTGCAAGGCAGTGAGCTAGGACGCTGAACCAGTAAACCAGAAAAGTTGCGGAGCTTTACCCCCTTTTCGATATTCGTGGAACGCGAGTCCGAGAGACAGCTTAAAAGGTTAGACCTGAGGGTATCTTTCACACTTGTTTTCCTTTTCCGCTTTATCTATTAAGTATTTCTTGTATGATTGTAATGTTGAAATGTGTGTTGTGGTCTTTGAGTATATAAATATGCATGAATTATGAGATGTAATATGTTGTGGGTATTGGATGAATGAGAGATGTGTCAACTCTCGTGGTATATCGGATGGAAACCCGGACATAAATTTCATAGCCGATTCCGAATGGACGGTAATATGATCTGTACTCGGGCCACAACTCCACGTACCGCTTGAGTAAACGGCACCATCTTTCTTTCGTTGTGTTGCTTTTTGTTTATTTAGTTTTCTTTACTTGAGTTCAATATGTTGCTTATTTATGTATGATTCAATCAAGCGCATGGGCTTAGTGAGTTAGTCCAAAGGTCCTCCATTTGGGAGACAAAGAGCCGAAAAGGCCACCTTTGTGACACTACTTCGCCGCGCCGGTTGATGTGTGTTCGGTTGGATGCAAGATACGTTCAATCGGGCATACTTAGTTTGATATTATTGAGTTTATCTTTTATGCATGGATCAATCAAGCGCATGGGCTTAGTAAGTGGAATGAAAGATCCCTTATGGGGAGGGGTTCAAACCCGTTACCACGATGCTTTGCCGCGCCGGTTGATGTGTGTTCAGATTGGATGTAAGATGTGTTCAATCGGACATACTTGGTTGATAGGATTGGTTCTATTTTTGTATGTGTAATGTGACGCGCATGGGCTTATTACGTTGGTATAAAGGTACTCTCTTTGAGAGATCAAGAGCCCCAAAAGGCCACCTTTACGGCAGTGCTTCGCCGCGCCCCTTTATTTTCTGTTTATGTATTGCATCCCATTTCATGCATCAGGTCCGTGTCCGTTCGAACGCGTTCACGAACGCAACTCGAACGTGCATACATTTTTCCTTATCATGCATCAGGTCTCATTTCCGTTCGAACGCGTTAACAAACGCCATACGAACGCGAGCATTCTGTTTCATTTCCGTTCGAACGCGTTAACAAACGCCATACGAACGTGAGCATTCTGTTTCATTTCCGTTCGAACGCGTTAACAAACGCCATACGAACGTGAGCATTCTGTTTCATTTCAGTTCGAACGCGTTAACAAACGCTATACGAATGCGAGCATTCTGTTTCATTTCCGTTCGAACGCGTTTACGAACGCTACACGAACGTGCACACACTGAACTGAGTCTGTCTTATTATATTCATGCATAATTGCCTATTGTTTGATCTTTCTTATGCAAATGTGTCAATGTATTACAATTCGTATGCTTATGTCATGATAACATTTGAGTATTATTTCTTGCGGTATATCGGATGGAAACCCAGACGTAAACTCCGTAGCTGATTCCGAATGGACGGTAGTGCGGTCTGTACTTGGGCTACAATTCCGCGTACCGCTTGGAAAAGTGCCCATATGTGTGCTTGTATGGTCAATATGTGTGCTTGTGTTTTCCTGAATGTGATATGTAAAGTTGTATGTTCGTTGCTATCTTGATATATGTTAAGCATGCAATTTTAAATATGAGATATATGTAAAAATGTACACATAAGTTTTATTTTGCATATGAGAATTTAGAAGCATGATACTCTTGGAAATAAGTGTTACTTAAGCTTAGTTAAATTATTACATGAATCTTTTCATTACAAGTGACATAAGTAAGGGACCATTCCGAACCCAACGGTTTGAGGTCTTCCCTTGCGAGGGGTGAGTGCGGCCTTAAATCTTTGTCCCGGTTCACACCGGGTGGCGACTCCATGTTATGTAATCCTTCCCAACTAGGCCGCGAGCCTAGGAACGGCGTCGCCCAGTTTCTGTGTCCCACAGTCTGGCGACTCCACTGGGGATGTAAAGTTGGCCCCGAAATATTGTCTTGTAATGTTTGGATTTATGTTTTAATTGACCATGTCTATAGTGGATAAAGTGGGGGTTTAATCAAGGGCACTTTGAGGCTAGGTAATGGTTTGGTGTCTTCCTTCACTTACTACCTTTCTAGAAGGAAAAGCTGTGAGGGCACCTATATGGCCATCTACTTGTAGCCTTTGTGATGGACTAATTTGGAGGACTCGTTGTTTATTCCTGACAACAAGCGATAAGAGCCTAAGAGGCTTGGGTATTTAAGTGAGCCTCGCTCCACCTTCCCTCTGGGGGATCTACAACGGGAAATCCATTTGACAGTCTGTCACACACCATAGCTCATTGGCACGTACCTTAGTGTATAAAAAGGGATACGCTCACTTGGTCGCTTGAACCCTTGAGTGGGGAGACCTAGTTGTGGGCTATCCTTCGCCAGTGAGAGCCTTTGTCCATACTCTTGCAAATCCACCCATAGACTGGTTTATATGGTTAAAGTAACAATTATTTCCTTGAGAATGTGCTTATGGACCATCCTCATTTGGATGCAGTTGGACTATTGTCAGAAATGCGGGCTTGCTGGGCCATTTAAACTGGGGCAAGTTCGTACTATATGACTATTAGGCCCAAGGCTTCTGAAATGTTGATGGGCCATTATGTAAAAATTATTATGTTATGTTTGCATTATCTCCCTTCTATGCTTATGTTTGGGAACATCATCGTTCGGATCTATTTGGACCATTTGTCATGGGATATGGGCTTGTTGGGCCATTTAAACTGGGACAAGAACGTATTTCATGACTATTGGGCCAAAAGCTTCTAAGTGATTGATGGGCCACCTTGTGCTTGTTTTCGGAATATTATCATTTGGATTTAGTTGGGCTTTTTGCCGTAAGACATGAACTCGTTGTGCCATTTAAACTGGGACGGGTTCACCCTTATGACAGTTGTCCCAAAAGCTTCTAAAATGATAATAGGCCGATTTGTTTGAGAATTTTATTTGATTTAATATATGTTATATATTTCTTATGCATATCATGCATGCATATACCCTGTTAACATCCTCTGTGTCTTAAAAGACACCATAGATACCGTTTGGGTTAGAGAAGGAACCAGACTCACTAAAAGAACAAGTATGAGTGAATCCGATAATGAGGTGTCCCGTATGGATCAGTTAGAGAATGGTCTCGCCAAGATTACTGAACAGTTGCAAGCCTTGACTGCTGCCATGACAAATATGGCTGTGCCCCGTGCCGGGGGAGATTATGAGAATGCAAGGCGTGAGGAGCCTCCGAATGGGTTAGGGGATGATATCCCCGCTTTTGGTGATGATATGGCAGAGCATGCAACAGACAGAATGATTGGGTCTCAGGCCGAGATACAGAAACTCAGGGATCAGGTTGAATCCGTTACCCGCAAGATGAGGGGTAAGAATGAAGATTTACTAGATTATGAGACAATGAAGTTTGAGGAGCAGTTGCCAGCGCAGTTTAAGATGCCGGATTTGGCTAAGTTCAATGGGAATTGAGATCCGAGGGTGCATCTCCGTCAGTATATGTCTGTTATGAGTCCAGTTGGCCTGTCTCAGCGCCAAGTACAAAAGATGTTCGGGATGTCACTCGAGGGGGCACCCGTAGTATGGTACCATAACTTAGACAAGCAGGTTAAGGAAGATTGGAGGGAGCTAGCTGATGCTTTCTTAAAACAATATGTTACGGACTTGGAAATTGACTTGTCACTCCGTGATTTGGAGAACACTAAGCAGAAGCCGGAAGAAAGCTTCAAGGAGTATGTAGACCGCTGGAGAAGCCAGCTCCTGAAAATGCAGACTCGGCCCTCTGAGAAGGACCAAATCAAGATGATTATCAAGGGTACTAAGCCCTCAATTTATGGCAAGCTAAGGAGGATGACCTCCATGATTGTGGATTTCCGACAGTTGAGAGAGACTGTTATGGATATTGAAGAAGAGGAGACTGAAAACAAAAAGTTTTATGGCCAGAATAAAAGAACTTTTGGGGGGCATTTTGAGACCAAGCCCACTACGGCAGAGGTCGCTACCGTAAGAAATAGGCGGTTCTCCAATCTTGGTAGACCTATATCAAGGGTGCTTGAGAAGTTGAAATGACAAGGACTCCTGAAGCCTTTAGACCCTTGACCAATCCCAAACCCTGTGCCACACTACTTCGACCTGAGCCAATATTGCCACTTCCACCAGCAAAAAGGTCATGACACTGACAACTGCCCCCGCCTTAGACATGAAATCCAAAACCTCATCGATGCTCACAAAATACCCGACCCAGAGAAAGAACAACCTGACACACACAGAAAACCTCTACCAAACTACCACTTTGTTCCACCACCCACCTACATGATCAACTCTGGCCTACCCGAAACCTTTGTCCTCAAAACCCTCCACCACCAAGCTTATTACATGGATGACAACGAAGGAAAATAGGCCAAGGAAGAAGGCAGTGTTGCGGATGATGGAGCTGTTCCTCCTAGTCTATTTGATCCAACATTTTTAAAATGAAGACATTGATTTTGCTTACTTGTT
The DNA here is from genome assembly GCA_019454045.1 of Zanthoxylum bungeanum. NCBI lineage: Eukaryota > Viridiplantae > Streptophyta > Magnoliopsida > Sapindales > Rutaceae > Zanthoxylum > Zanthoxylum bungeanum. The sequence continues at coordinate 230,132 of SKCR01032776.1, read as the reverse complement.
CGAACTTTTTTGCTCTCAACAATAATAAAGATGTTCATTTCATTTACTTGCCTAAGCCTCTTCCTGCAACATGAGTATATTTAAGAAAAGCATTAAACCTTAGTACTATAATACTCAGCGATATTTAGAACTCGGGGAATCCTCAGAATAAGAAAATAGAAAAGATGAGATAGCCATTCAGAAATAGGGAAATGGGACAGTGAGACTGTCAGAAGGGAATGAGTTCACCAAGCCGATCAATATGGAAAGAATGAAGCAATACTTTACCCGAGGGAGAGAAAACCGAGCAGTCACCAAGAGAATTGGCAGAAGACCTAACCTAACGGGATAAGAAACTTATGCATGCATACACGTAACATACTTTGCATTCTTTTGTGTTTGTTTGGTTTTGTATTCACAGGTTTTGAAGCAGAAAGAGAGAAAGTGGCAAAGACAAGCCAATCAGAAACAGCGATAGCACTGTATCAGTTTGGGGGCGAGGCCCATATCAGCATAAATCCCAGGGCCGAGGCCCACATACAGCGCTGTTCGGGAATACAACCCTGGAGAATAAAGCTCTCCCTCAGCACGGTTCGGGAATAAAGCCTGCATTCAGCTCAAAGTGGGAACAAGCCCCACGGGAACAAAACCCACCACTCAACAAATTCAGGGAACAAGACCCTCAGCTCAAAATGGGAACAAGACCCACGGGAACAAAACCCACCACTCAACAATTCAGGGAACAAGACCCTCAGCTCAAAATGGGAACAAGACCCACGGGAACAAAACCCACCACTCAACAATTCAGGGAACAAGACCCTCAGCTCAAAATGGGAACAAGACCCACGGGAACAAAACCCACCACTCAACAATTCAGGGAACAAGACCCTCAGCTCAAAATGGGAACAAGACCCACGGGAACAAAACCCACCACTCAACAATTCAGGGAACAAGACCCTCAGCTCAAAATGGGAACAAGACCCACGGGAACAAAACCCACCACTGAACAATTCAGGGAACAAGACCCTCAGCTCAAAATGGGAACAAGACCCTCAGCTCACTTCGGGAATGAACCAGGGGTCGCAGCACCTCACCACCAAATCAACACAACTCAACACATGGAAAGTCAAGTGGCAGCTGGCGAGCCAGGTAAGTAGAAATGCATTGCATAACTTTGATAGGATTGTCACTGTTGCACATTACACAAGTCCCATCAAAGTGGGGGCGACTGTAGGCACTGCATTTTTACACATAAGACCCGATGATGAGTCTCATTTGGAGGCACTACCTTCTGAGTCACGGAAGCCGCGGGAAACGGATATCGGAAGGGGGAATTCAGAATAAACAAGCTCATTGTCTTAGTTAGTGCTGCGTTCGCTACTTCGTTCGAACAGAAAACAGATTGCGGGCGTTCGTGTTGCGTTCGAGGGAGCGTTCGAACGGTGTCGGTAATTCTGGTTTTGCTGCTAGCCTCACACCCAGCCCATTTTGCTCCCCAAAGCCCATAAAACACATCCCAAATTAAATAAATAAATATTAATTTAATTATTAAACATTAAATAAAATATTTAAACCATTTACCAATTAAATAAAACATTTACCAAACTTAAACTAAAATCATGCCTAATTAAAATCAATCCTAACCAATTAAAGCCAATCATATATTTGACCTCCTAATTTAATAAGATACTTACCAATATAAAATATTTGTATTCCTAACCAACACAAATTAAATATTACAACTTCCTAAATTAAAATATTTTGTCCCCCCTCAATCTTGTGTATACCTTTCTCATCTCTCCTAAATTGGAAACAAAATCTCTTCCTTGTGAGACAAGGTGAAACCCTAGCCATCTTCTATATAAACAACCCCTAACCAAAGCCATTCGCCTCGGACACACAACCTAATCACGCCCAAGGCATAGAATTCACACCCAAACTCTCTCGAAATCTCTCTAGACTCTCTCTACACACCCAAGACTAAACAAAAGAAAAACACACTTGACACATACACAAAAAGAGAACAAAAGAGCCCCTAACCATCTCCTCCATAGCGAAAACCACCTCCGTAAACCCCCCACACATCACCGAAACAGCCACCTATACAGTAGCCCTCCACCACCGAAAATTACCACAAAAAAACCACACGGTATTACACACCCAAACAGCAGCAAAATCACCTTAACAGCAGCCCAAATCCTTAAAAAACAGTAACATAATAAAAAAACTGCATAGATAATCTTAAGAGTAATCACATTTAATTGCACTAAGAACCCACACAAACTTGGAATAGTTCTTTGAAAACGTTAAAACAGGTGGCCCGTGCAGTGAGCAGCAAGGCCGAGGCCGAATAGGAGCAGAACGGAGTTCGAACCGCGAGCAAAACAGCAAGGCAGTGAGCTAGGACGCTGAACCAGTAAACCAGAAAAGTTGCGGAGCTTTACCCCCTTTTCGATATTCGTGGAACGCGAGTCCGAGAGACAGCTTAAAAGGTTAGACCTGAGGGTATCTTTCACACTTGTTTTCCTTTTCCGCATTATCTATTAAGTATTTCTTGTATGATTGTAATGTTGAAATGTGTGTTGTGGTCTTTGAGTATATAAATATGCATGAATTATGAGATGTAATATGTTGTGGGTATTGGATGAATGAGAGATGTGTCAACTCTCGCGGTATATCGGATGGAAACCCGGACAAAAATTTCATAGCCGATTCCGAATGGACGGTAATATGATCTGTACTCGGGCCACAACTCCACGTACCGCTTGAGTAAACGGCACCATCTTTCTTTCGTTGTGTTGCTTTTTGTTTATTTAGTTTTCTTTACTTGAGTTCAATATGTTGCTTATTTATGTATGATTCAATCAAGCGCATGGGCTTAGTGAGTTAGTCCAAAGGTCCTCCATTTGGGAGACAAAGAGCCGAAAAGGCCACCTTTGTGACACTACTTCACCGCGCCGGTTGATGTGTGTTCGGTTGGATGCAAGATATGTTCAATCGGGCATACTTAGTTGATATTATTGAGTTTATCTTTATGCATGGATCAATCAAGCGCATGGGCTTAGTAAGTGGAATGAAAGATCCCTTATGGGGAGGGGTTCAAACCCGTTACCACGATGCTTTGCCGCGCCGGTTGATGTGTGTTCAGATTGGATGTAAGATGTGTTCAATCGGACATACTTGGTTGATAGGATTGGTTCTATTTTTGTATGTGTAACGTGACGCGCATGGGCTTAGTACGTTAGTATAAAGGTCCTCTCTTTGAGAGATCAAGAGCCCCAAAAGGCCACCTTTACGGCAGTGCTTCGCCGCGCCCCTTTATTTTCTGTTTATGTATTGCATCCCATTTCATGCATCAGGTCCGTGTCCGTTCGAACGCGTTCACGAACGCAACTCGAACGCGCATACATTTTGCCTTATCATGCATCAGGTCTCATTTCCGTTCGAACGCGTTAACAAACGCCATACGAACGCGAGCATTCTGTTTCATTTCCGTTCGAATGCGTTAACAAACGCCATACGAACGTGAGAATTCTGTTTCATTTCCGTTCGATCGCGTTAACAAACGCCATACGAACGTGAGCATTCTGTTTCATTTCCGTTCGAACGCGTTAACAAACGCCATACGAACGCGAGCATTCTGTTTCATTTCCGTTCGAACGCGTTTACGAACGCTCCACGAACGTGCACACACTGAACTGAGTCTGTCTTATTATATTCATGCATAATTGCCTATTGTTTGATCTTTCTTATGCAAATGTGTCAATGTATTACAATTCGTATGCTTATGTCATGATAACATTTTAGTATTATTTCTTGCGGTATATCGGATGGAAACCCAGACGTAAACTCCGTAGCCGATTCCGAATGGACGGTAGTGCGGTCTGTACTTGGGCTACAATTCCACGTGCCGCTTGGAAAAGTGCCCATATGTGTGCTTGTATGGTCAATATGTGTGCTTGTGTTTTCCTGAATGTGATATGTAAAGTTGTATGTTCGTTGCTATCTTGATATATGTTAAGCATGCAATTTTAAATATGAGATATATGTAAAAATGTACACATAAGTTTTATTTTGCATATGAGAATTTAGAAGCATGATACTCTTGGAAATAAGTGTTACTTAAGCTTAGTTAAATTATTACATGAATCCTTTCATTACAAGTGACATAAGTAAGGGACCATTCCGAACCCAACGGTTTGAGGTCTTCCCTTGCGAGGGGTGAGTGCGGCCTTAAATCTTTGTCCCGGTTCACACCGGGTGGCGACTCCATGTTATGTAATCCTTCCCAACTAGGCCGCGAGCCTAGGAACGGCGTCGCCCAGTTTCTGTGTCCCACAATAACCTCTTATAAACCGGTGATATTAGATTTCATCACAACCTAGAAAACTAACTTAGTTATAATACATAGTTAGGACAAGTAAAAAGACATAAAAATTACTAAAAAGTAAATGCGGAAAAATAAATAAAATGCTAAGGTAAAATGAATTAACTTCTACTATTTACTATTTAGATATCTCCCATAATATAATATATATCCTTGTGATATTTTAAACCAACCGTCCAGTATGGCGGTATCCTCATTAAGTCAAATTAAAATGAACCAGCCATAAAGGCGGAACAAAAATTAAACCAACCGTCCAGTATGGCGGTATCCTCATTAAGTCAGGTTTAACCAGCTTAAATTGAATAACCAACCGTCCAGAATGGCGGTATCCTTTATTAAGTCAGGTTTTAAATAGTTTATATATTATATTTTAAGGGAGATTAATCTAAATAGCAAAAGTAAAAGAATTACCTTATTACCTCAGCATAGAGAAGTTACCCCCTCATGGATGGATAGAATTACTACTACATAGCGTAAATAAAACTGAATATAAGAAGAAAATAAGAAGAACTCTCTTTTATATAAGTATTTCAGAGGATTTTTGGTACATTGAAACTAAGAAATTCAAAATCTATTTATAGGCAAAAAAATCCATTTTTTTATTATTATTTTTCTGATTTTTATATTTTTATTATTTAATTTTTTTATTATTTTATTATTTTATTATTTTATTTTTTGGATCGCTGAATTTTCGACACGCGGCATGGTGGCTAAAAAACGGCTCATTGAATTTTTGACACGTGGCATGCGGTGCAATTACCAAAATACCCTCGGTGTCGGGACGCCCAAAATTACCAAAATACCCTTTTTGCCAAATTTCACAGTTTTGCTCCAAATCACCTCCAGAATGTCCTGAAACTTTATTTTGGTGTCGGGATGCCCAAAATTACCAAAATACCCTTTGTGTCGGGACGCCCAAAATTACCAAAATATCCTTTTTGCCAAATTTCACAGTTTTGCTCCAAATCACCTCGAGAATGTCCTGAAACTTTATTTATCTACAAAATAACACAAAACACATCAAAATATTCACAAAACTCAAGAAACTATACAAAATATTAAGTTAAATGAGTGGGAAATAGTGATAGTTTTATCACTCATCACAAGCCCAAACCTAACATTTTGCTAGTCCTCGAGCAAAATAAAATAACATAATAAAATTTAACTAAGCCACTTTCGTAGGGATCACGATTGCATTTAGCATATGCAACAAGCCTTTAAACCCCTAGGTGTCCCTAGTGGACGAGTTATAGTCTCGTGAGGGTTTACAGCAATGATACCCACAAACATTTTAGAAAAGTAAAAAGGTAGTGAAACTAATGCACACAAAAGAAAAAAGACAAGTGAAAAAGAGAATAAAGATGTTAGTGACTAATTAGGTGAAACTTCTACTCCAAGTTTACTAGTTGTTTTGTTTCATTCTAAATTACTGAATAAGTAAATTCTCCGATTATTTTTATCATTCTTCATATACACAGCTAACAAAGTATTAAACAACTCATTTTTGCCCACAACAGTCATAAGTGCAGTTGATAAGAGAGTAATATTTTTGTCCTAAATTTTTATCAGATTTCACATCTTTTGTAGTAATGGAATAAATTTTCTGATTTTTTTGATTTTTTTTTTGATTTTTTTTTATTTATATACAATATCTTCCATCTATGTAGCGAGCTTTAGGTCGGTGGCTCCCAAACCAATTGGCTTTAGGGCATCAGGTGTTAAGACACCCCTAAGGACATAATTACTCAGACTTCAGATATATATTTATTTTTTTCAGCATCTTTTTTATCCATGTAGCGAGTGTTCGGCCAGTGACTCCCAAACCAGTTGGTTTTAGGGCACTAGGTGTTAAAACACCCTTACAGACTTAATAACTCGGATCTCAGATGTTTTTTTTTTCCATCACTTTTTTTAGATGTTTCTCCAATTAAACTATAGCACTGAATATTACAAACTTTTCAATTTTATCTCATGTCTGTATGTTACCATGTATATTGATAATACTTGCCAACTAAGTATATGAAGATCCATTTTAGTCAGTTTTATGGAGAATTTACAAATTAAATAATTCAAAAGGAAATAAACAAAAATTAACTTGTTTCGAAATATAGGTTTGAAATAAGTATCAGGATTGAGAATTCCTTACACAGCTATTTCTTACCAATTTCACCTTTTTAGTCAACATAAAAACAAAACCATAAAAAAAAATTTTTACTGGTCATGGTGTGTGACTAACTGTCGAATGGACTTCCCGTTGTAGATTCCCCAGAGGGAGGGTGGAGCGAGGCTCACTTAAGTACCCAAGCCTCTTAGGCTCTTATCGCTTGGTGACAGGAATAAACAACGAGTCCTTCAAACTAGTCTATCACAACAAGCTACTGGTGAATAATTATCTAGGTGCCTTCACAGCTTTTCCTTATAGAAAGGTAGTAAGTGAAGGAAGACACCAAACCATTACCTAGCTTTAAATATGCCTTTGTTTTTGAAATTTTTATTTATTTATTTTTTTTAATTTATTTTTTGTATATTTCGAAAAATTTTGGACTAAAAATAAAAATACAATAAAAACAAGATACTATTAACTATTCCTCACCCCCAAACCTAAATGAGACATTGTCCCCAATGTCTTAAATAGTAGAAGAAGAGTTTAGAAGATAGTACCTGGTTAGCTGAAATTATATAGGAAAATTAAAGGTTAAGATCCAGATTTATTCGACGCATCTTACCACGATAATCCTCGGACCAATTTATCTTTGAAAGGACAGGGTCAATTTGTGGTTCATAGGCTAAGAGTTGGTCTATTAGATCCGGAGCAGTTCTGGCAGTAAAGAGGAGTTCTTTCATAGGTTTTGACACGAACCCATTTCTCCGGGCATCATCAAGAAACACACAAAGAAAATCATAAAATCCATCAACGTTAAACAGCCCAATTGGTTTCTGATGTATGTTCAAGTTCGCCCAAGATAGAACTATAAAAATTTCCTCCAATGTGCCCAAGCCACCTGGTAAAGCAATAAAAGCATCAGCACGGTTAATCATTTCTACCAGTCGTTCAGACATACCTGGCATGATCAGTTCCTCTCTGTTTGATGATCCAATAAGATTTGCCTCTGCCAAGGGTTTTGGGATGATTCCCAAAACGTGACTGCCTCCTTCCTGTATAGCCTTTGAAACGATTCCCATTAGTCCAAGATTTCATCCACCATATATTAAGTGCATATTCCTTGCAGCTAAGACTCGACCCAATTCCTTTGCTGCTTCTACGTATTGTGGTTTAGTACCAACACTACTACCGCAAAACACACAAATGTTTTCAACTCGTCTTCTTGAAGTGGCTTTCATGTTTTATGTATTTCTTTCTCAACTCTGGATGCCTTCAAAAGTGCAATGACGGGCTGAATTTATAGTACCTGAAAAAGGGTGATTAATAATAGCACTAGTATCTTCCAAAGGAAGCTTGTTAGCAAAACAAAACAAAAGAAATCGTGAAAGGTCAAAATGTCTGGATCCTGTCTACGAAAATAAAGATAATTACAACAGAAAGCAAATCAAAACAATAATTAAGGCAACAGAATTGTGTACGCAATACGCCACTCGTTTGGTATATAAATCCATAAGGATGTGTCTCAAGATTTCATTCCTTACTCAGCCATCGCTAATGAATTGGTTCTCATCTTTATGATTGCCAAACACCATTCCTTCTGTCTTAAAATGCTCCGTTTGTGCTTTTCCCTACAAAACAACACACAAAATTAAAAATTCTACAACATGAAATATGAAAACAAAAATTACAATAAATTGCATGGGTTGCCTCCCTGCTAGCGCTAAATTTTTCGTCTTCAGCCAGACGTGACTAAAATCTATCTGTCAAGGCGGTTTCAGTGTCGTTTTGGATGTCCGATTAAAGACATTCCCATGTGCGTTGCTTTTGAAAGGTCTTTTCCAACGGTAAGGTAGCAAAAAGAGTTTTGTCTCATTCAGTGCTCGTGCCACCTTTTTGTTCCTTGTTGTTCCAGTGGTTCCTGCAAAGAAAGAATTAAAAAGTGCAATGACAGGCTGAATTTATAGTACCTGAAAAAGGGTGATTAATAATAGCACTAGTATCTTCCAAAGGAAGCTTGTTAGCAAAACAAAACAAAAGAAATCGTGAAAGGTCAAAATGTCTGGATCCTGTCTACGAAAATAAAGATAATTACAACAGAAAGCAAATCAAAACAATAATTAAGGCAACAGAATTGTGTACGCAATACGCCACTCGTTTGGTATATAAATCCATAAGGATGTGTCTCAAGATTTCATTCCTTACTCAGCCATCGCTAATGAATTGGTTCTCATCTTTATGATTGCCAAACACCATTCCTTCTGTCTTAAAATGCTCCGTTTGTGCTTTTCCCTACAAAACAACACACAAAATTAAAAATTCTACAACATGAATTATGAAAACAAAAATTACAACAAATTGCATGGGTTGCCTCCCTGCTAGCGCTAAATTTTTCATCTTCAGCCAGACGTGACTAAAATCTATCTGTCAAGGCGGTTTCAGTGTCGTTTTGGATGTCCGATTAAAGACATTCCCATGTGCGTTGCTTTTGAAAGGTCTTTTCCAACGGTAAGGTAGCAAAAAGAGTTTTGTCTCATTCAGTGCTCGTGCCACCTTTTTGTTCCTTGTTGTTCCAGTGGTTCCTGCAAAGAAAGAATTAAAATCAGGAGGTCTCGTATGGTGCTTGACTTGGAATGGAAGTTCCATTCTGTCAAGCTTCTTGGTGATATCTTTGATTTGTACTCCCCGATACAGTGATGTTTCTCCTGAATGCTCTGGATTTTCAATTTGGTCAGACATTTGCTCCTCCATTTGCTCTGCTTCTTGCTCCACCTTTTCTTCACAGATGTATTTTAAAATTTATGTATTCAGCTCTTCATCTGTCATCTGTGAAATACATGCTTCAAAATTGTTAACCTGAGGATGAAAAGAAATGTCAGATTTTAGGTCTTCATCCTCTGATATGACTGGAATGGATGGTTTAGGAAGATCTTCTTCAAACATCATTGCAAAGCATGTTCCAAGATCTTCATTCTGAGGATGGAAAGTTTCATCCTTCCTTGTTGGTGCAATTTGTACAAAAAGCTCAGTTTCTTCATCCTCATCAGAGTCAGAATAATAAAAATCAAATTGAGACTTTGTTGGTGCAGGCTCCTGAACTGATACCTCAGATTCTTGATACTGTTCAGCCTCGTCCTCTGTAATGATGTCATGATGAATCTCAGGATATTGAAAGGCTTCTTCAGTAGTATTTGAATTTGCTCTGTGAGAAATGTGATTCAGGTTATCTGTTAATTCTCTAACTTGATTTGTCATCCTCTGTATAGACGCTGCTTGACTCTGAATTTGTACAACAAATAGAGCTTCCCGTTCCTCGAACAAATTTTTGAGCATGTGAATCAACTGATCTTCCTCTGATGGTTCTGGTTCTTGATGAAGATCGTAGATAGATGGTGGATAAGATGGAAAATGTGATGATTCTTCGTACCTTGAATGATTCCAATAATTCTGCCACTCTGAAAGGTATATACATTGATCGCTCGGGTGGTTACCATCACATATTACACATCTCCCCATTTCATTCTGATGAGCAAATGTAGTGTTGCTTGGTTCTGGATTCCAGTGATAATTGTTGGGCTGGACAACAGGCCTCAGAAAACTAGACTGTTGCTCCCGGATTTGGGGTGTATCTTTTTCTAGTAAAGCTCGTAATGTTTCAAAATGTTCCATTTTTTCAATCACTTGAAAACAAAAGAACGAAATAAAAAGTATAGATAATAATAAAGAAAATTAGATATAAGTAAATTAGAAAGCTTCAAAATTAATAACTCAAGAAAAATAAGTCTCCGGCAACGGTGCCAAAAACTTGACCGGCGTAAACACACACGTATAACGCAAGCGCACGTATCGTTCAAGTAGTATAAAAATATCGATCCCACGAGGACTTAATTCCTACTGTTGTTATTAATTGTTGATACTATTTATTTACAAATATCTAATTGAGGGAGAAGGGAATTGATTGCTTGAATGATTTGATTTGTAGATTTGCTAAATAAATAAAAAGATAAAAAGACAAAAGAAAATACTAAGGAAAATAAAAGACTCAAAGATCTAGGGTTGTGAATCATTCTAATATCTTTAAAAAGATGAAGTGATTATTTTAAGTTTGTGTAATAAATCAGTTTACTAACCTGGAACATGAATTTATGTGAAATCATCTGTCGATGGTCAGACACAAATACCCAGTTTAATCCAATTGAACCATATAACTATGTCAACCAAATTATCTGGATTCATTAAGTTTAAGTTCTAATTATGGCTACCCCCGTCCAACAGGTATATGTCTATCCTGTAAGGAAATCTATTAAAGGGTTATCTATCCTCAAAGAAGATCGTGGGCTATTAAGTCAAAGGTTAAAACTTAAAATCCCTATGTCTAGTTCATTTTAGATTTACCACATCAATCTTACTGGTGATCAAACAACAAGAAGCATTTAAGACTTAATAAGTAAACCTTTAAATTACTCAAATTATAAAATAACCTCTTATAAACCGGTGATATTAGATTTCATCACAACCTAGAAAACTAACTTAGTTATAATACATAGTTAGGACAAGTAAAAAGACATAAAAATTACTAAAAAGTAAATGCGGAAAAATAAATAAAATGCTAAGGTAAAAGGAATTAACTTCTACTATTTACTATTTAGATATCTCCCATAATATAATATATATCCTTGTGATATTTTAAACCTACCGTCCAGTATGGCGGTATCCTCATTAAGTCAAATTAAAATAAACTAGCCATAAAGGCGGAACAAAAATTAAACCAACAGTCCAGTATGGCGGTATCCTCATTAAGTCAGGTTTAACCAGATTAAATTGAATAACCAACCGTCAATAATGGCGGTATCCTTTATTAAGTCAGGTTTTAAATAATTTATATATTATATTTTAAGGGAGATTAATCTAAATAGCAAAAGTAAAAGAATTACTTTATTACTACCTCAGCATAAAGAAGTTACCCCCTCATGGATGGATAGAATTACTACTACAAAGCGTAAATAAAACTGAATATAAGAAGAAAATAAGAAGAACTCTCTTTTATATAAGTATTTCAGAGGATTTTTGGTACATTGAAACTAAGAAATTCAAAATCAATTTATAGGCAAAAAAATCCAATTTTTTATTATTATTTTTCAGATTTTTAATTTTTTATTATTTTATTTTTTGGATCGCTGAATTTTCGACACGTGGCATGGTGGCTAAAAAAACGGCTCGTTGAATTTTTGACACGTTGCATGCGGTGCAATTACCAAAATACCCTCGGTGTCGGGACGCCCAAAATTACCAAAATACCCTTTTTGCCAAATTTCACAGTTTTGCTCCAAATCACCTCCAGAATGTCCTGAAACTTTATTTTGGTGTCGGGATGGCCAAAATTACAAAAATACCCTTTGTGTCGGGACGCCCAAAATTACCAAAATACCCTTTTTGCCAAATTTCACAGTTCTGCTCCAAATCACCTCCAGAATGTCCTGAAACTTTATTTATCTACAAAATAACACAAAACACATCAAAATATTCACAAAACTCAAGAAACTATACAAAATATTAAGTTGAGTGGGAAATAGTGATAGTTTTACCACTCATCAGAAGTGATACTCTGTTTGCCATTTAATGTTTGTGAAATATTTTAACCCACCTGTTAAGAGAAAATGTTAAAATTAGTAATATATTTTCATTAATGTTTCATAATAACATGGGCTTTTAATATTATGAAGTTGATCCCACTCAATTGTTTTAAAATTTTAAGCAAATCGCATCAACCCCAATATGATGGATTTCTTGTGGTCAATGATCACATTATAATTAGGTAGGTTCCCAACCAATTTATGATATAAATCACAATTCCTTGATCATTGGGTTGGGCAATCAAACATGCCATAGCTTATGCTAGTCCTTATGGACACCCAATCTTTGCAACTAAGTTATAAGACCACGCCTAAGGGTCGTTGCGTCTTATGACTCATAAAAGTCAAACCATTGTCAATAGTACGATTTAGGGACAAATTGGTATTTGTCAGTCTGGTAAAGCCTAGTCCTGCCAATACGGTTTAAGCCCTTTGGGTCTATACTTTACAATGGGAGGCAAATTTTAGACTTAAATTATTATTGAGGATTTTAGCAAGTTTAAGTGAATAACTGTCAAATGGATTCCTCCATTGAAAATTCCCCATAGGGAGGGTGGAGAAAACTCTCTTAAATACTGTTACCTCTTAGACTCTTATTGCATTGGTGACAGGAATAAACAATAGATCCTCCAAATTAGTCCAACACTAAATATGTTTTAAGGTAAGCTTTGAGTAAATGATTATCTAGATGTCTTCACAGCTTTTCCTTTTGGCTATAAAAAGGTAATGAGTGAAGGAAGACATCAATCATTATCTAACTCTAGTAATACCTTTGGTTAAATTAACTTTAGTTTGGAAATTTTTATTAACCCATTGGTCCTAACCCACTTGTATATTTTATAATGTCTTTTATTATAAACAAATTATTTATATTTATTAGCCTTAAAGGTAATAAATATCTAAGTTCATCACAGAATAATTACTTAGCTAAGGGATAAGCATTACACTCTCTATTTCTTAGAAAGTCTCTAGATTCTTGCACCCTAAAATAATCATGCCAATTCTAATCATACATAGAATCATCAAGCATATGAGTTTTAATATGTTGGAATTATTTAGGCATTAAATAACTTTGATTAATATTTAATTATGATATTGCATTTTATTTTATTCAAATAAATTTACTACTCACATTTTTCTGCAGACGCATGAACTTGAAATGCAATTTCATAATTCAAATCTTAACCAAATCATGCAAAACTTGGTCGTAAAATTAAGTTCAGGGTGTTAGCTTTCCAACTAGTTTTTAACCACCCAATTTCGAGTTCAAATTAGAGAGGAATAATCAAAACAAAAACTGCGTGCTGATACCACTGTTGGGAAGCGGCTGCGAATGCGCATCGGAAAATAAAAATTATTATGCCGCTTTCCCTTTGCCCAAGACCCATTTATTTTCATTATTCTACAAGCCTAGGCATGTTACTATATATTCTAAGCATAATACTCATAAAACATGCAAAGAACATAAACATAAACATGCTAACTATCATAAGAACTCTAATTAAAATAAAGAAAGAAAAAGACTTACTTGAACCGAAGACTCCTCCAGTCCTCCCTCAAATTTACAAGCTTTGCTCAAACTCAGCAAGCTCTTCCACGTTCCAAAGAGCCACCCAAGTGTGTGGCCTCCAAAGATGCACACACTAAAGCCAAAACTCAACGGCAAGACTATGCCTTGAGTGCACGGGTATTTTGCCCTTGGTGCTAGCCTAGGCAAATACCTCAAAACTTTTAACTCGAGGTTCCTCTAGTCAATTAGACTTAAGGATCCTCAAAATCAGTGGCTTACTCTTAAACCTTAGAGTTGCTCACTTATATAAACCCAAGATATGAAAGGGTTTGGTGTAAAATTTTTTTAAGATTTCTTTGGGTTTATATAGTGTTCCAAAGACAACAAAATTAATTAAGAATCCGATGTGGGATAAAAACTAATTTAATCTTAGCCATTGGATCTTAATTTAGTGGTTTAATAAGATTATAAAACCCAAATAAGAGTTTGGGCCGAATTGGAATTCAAAACAAATAAAAAAAATTATTATTCACATTACTAATCACGTGAATAGTAATTTTTTTTTATTTCAATTCCCAAAGTACCCCCATCGTCATTCACCAATCCCTAAGCCACTTTGGAAACTCATAAATGATATGTTCAATAATTAAACACATTGAACCATTTATGAACAATTCCTACAGCAATCATATATGTTGTTATATTTGTATTGTGCACTATTAACCATTGATTTCGACTTTGTTGTGTGTGACCTTTTGGGTTCCCCTCAAGTTGGACATGAAATGAATCATGATAATTTAATCGAACATAAATTATCCTCGAATCAGATGGTCGTTCGATTTCAATGACCAAGGTTGACATCTAGCAACATGCCAAGGCCCCCAAATGAGAAGGAAAAATATATATACACATTATGTATGCGATTTACATATTATACGGTCCCTCGCCTCACTGTATCCCCACCTATTGACCTAGGGTCCGGAAAGTGTCTACCCATATGGTCAAAGGTATGATGTTGATAGTGTCATGAATCGTGCTAACCCGAGAATCTCCCATGATTCTTCCGCTGTGCCCACAGTCTCAAGCACTGATCACAAATATCAACCCGCGAACTGGAATACTACTCTTATAAGAAAATATTATCCGAGAGAGTGGTGACTGTTGTATCTTTACAAACTTCATGTGTTTCAACAAATGACCCAATCATGCCATTATGACCGGTTCTTTTGAACTGGGGAAGGAGAATGTCAAAGTTATTTAATCCACACATAAGATTGTAAAGACCTCAAGTCTAACGACTAGTCATATAATCGATACATGAAAGTTCTCACAAACACATGGGATAAACACTCCATATGAAAACTTTCGGTGGTCAATTCGATGGACACGAGCAACTCATGCATCCATGTGATACACCAAGCAGACGGATCTACGCTAGTAGCCTATGAGATCGGCTACCCCACTTAAGGGCAGATCATATCATCATGCTAGTCTCTCCGCTTTGTGAACTCCCAGATTATTCACAAAACTATGACTATGAACATTTAAGAGTAATAATTCTCATAAGGCATGGAAGCCATCGTCTTATTACTCCAAGGGATTTATTACAGTTTTGATGATTCATATAAGTTATGTAAGACACGTATAATAAAGATTTCCAATATATTAATTAATGAAAATATTACAAATACATGTACATATAGCCCATCCAAAAGTTGGGTATAGGGCATATCCCTAACAATTACGTATCGATGTCCCCACATACGCCTAGCTAGTGGTCTTGTGGCATTGCGTATCGGCGTCCCTCATGCCACTGAACTAAAGCCGGTAGTGCTGATCCATGCTACTACTTGACCCTGAAACTAGGGTCTAGGGGCGTTACGTATCGCCATCCCCCTAGCCCTGAACTACGTGTGCACACGATATCTGTCCGTCAATTCCATAAGTAAGAGCTAAGCTGGGTGTTTCCCCTATGCCTCGAAAAATAACATAAAACTCATGCTTTTAAATCTTAAGGCTTTCAAATCAACCTTGCATAAAAATAACTGATAATTTATTAAGGCTAACACCCTAAAGCTTTTAAAAAAAATAAATCTTGAAACAAATCTTGATCAATGATAAGTAATGTAAATCAATTTAAAATAAAGATCTCCACTCACAGATTTGAAGTCCGATCAAGTTTCCTTCACGTCGCTTGGGGCGAACGCGGCTCCTGATGATTATATATATGGAATACATTGGGTTAGAATCATAAGTTATAAAATACGGTTCGAAATCAAATTAAGTTCCTTAACCTAGTTGGATTACTCTATTAGAACATTTATATCCCTTAAAAGAAATGTAAAATAAAATTCAGACCCATAGTTACGCGTCGCGACTTCCGAAAAAAATTCTGGTTTTTGGGTATTCATCGCGACGTCGGTCCAATATGCGTCGCGACGCGCCCTCTATAAATATATGCAGGCTTCTGCCTCATTTGCATCATGACGCGAGCTTGGCGCGTCGCGACGCGCCCTCGTTTCCAGGATCAAATTTTTGTTTCTCCTGGTTATCCCCAAATCTCATTTCATTTCCACACCACAACTTCAATATATCAATTACCATCATATCACACTCCCAACCATCTCATCTCCAATAAAATTTTATCATTCTCTTTTAGTGTTATAAATAGGATAAGTCATCCAAAAATTCACCAACATCAACTTTTTCACACAAAACCATCACAAGTGCATTATCCTCAAGTTAACAACACCATACAATCACCAAACTATCAAAATCCAAAACATTAAAATTTGGGTCAAGTATCCTTACCTTAATTCAACTTCCTTTTTTCCCTCACAATGTACCTTGATCTCTTTTTTCTTCTTTTAGGTTTAAATGGATGGATTTTCCTTGTTAAGCTTCAAATTTTTTGACAAAGAAAATAACAAACTCTCTCTCTCAATTTCACGGCAAAGGCCAAGATATGAGAGCATTTTCCCTTTTTGTTATTTACTTAGTCATTTTCTAGAAAAATCTAGTTAATTATGTTTGTTGGTTTGTTTGGGACTTGGGCTTCTTTCTTCTTTTCTTTTTTAATTTTTTTCGGGCCATGTAAGAAATCAAAGGAAAATTGGGCTTTAAATTAAGTAGTTGTTCATTGTCCCTAAATCGATCCCGAAAATTATGTACTAGCCCGGAAAAGAAACCCCATGTGTCGCTAGCCGAAAAAATATATTTTGGGTCATTGCATACACATAGGTGTTTATATCGGATAAACACTGAATGACTCACTGAAGATTCTTAATAGATGGTACACCAACGTCAATAAGAATCTTCTCGGGTTGAGTGAGAATAGTGATCCTTCAAATTGAGGTACCACTGTGGATATATGAGGTATCATCCACACTTTGATGGCAGTCACATCACATATCTATTTAGATCAGACATCTGCATGTTCGTTGGGTTTGGACTGATCCTCAGGATATCATGTGTGTATCAAGATAGGATCCGTCAATTCTATGTACAGAGCATAGGTATCCAATATGGAATTAGCAATATGTTAAATCCATGGACCGATGGTGCACTGTAGAAATCAGTTCTAAGTGTTATTTTAAGAGATTGCTAATAGAATCGTCGACGGGATTATACCTATAGAGATTTGACATTTATATATATATCTCTGGGATAATCTAGATAAATGTGAGGGAAGGATTATATGTATATAGTGACCTCGACCTGTATTATTCAGAAATTTTGTCCGTGTTCGTTATAATTTATGGGTGGGTAGATTATGGACACGAAATTGGATTTCGTGATGGATATTGAAGAGCGGAAAATATATCACTATTTACCGACCCTTTAACC
The DNA here is from genome assembly GCA_019454045.1 of Zanthoxylum bungeanum. Lineage (NCBI taxonomy): Eukaryota > Viridiplantae > Streptophyta > Magnoliopsida > Sapindales > Rutaceae > Zanthoxylum > Zanthoxylum bungeanum. Next base: position 212,676 of record SKCR01032776.1, on the reverse strand, counting down.
TAATATTTTGTATGGTTTCTCGAGTTTTATGAATGTTTTGATGTGTTTTTGTGTGTTTTGCTGATAAATAAAGTTTTGGGACTCAATGGAATCAATGAGGACTAAATGTGGAACAAATAAGGGCAAAAAATGGACTTGATATTTGGATTATGGAGGTTGGAAACTTGAAATGGCGTTCTAACGAAGTACAATTTCGGAAATTTCAATTTTGCGTAATTTTCGTATGTTGGCAATAACTTTCTACTCCGATATCGGATTGAGGTAATTCAAGTTTCAGATTAAAGAAGACTCAAAGATCGACAACCTTGACGTTCATAATAATTTTAAATTAGGAAGTTTACATGACCGAAATTGATAAAATATCCATTAGTGCGTTATGTGTAATTATTAAAGTTATTTTCAAAACAAAAAAAAATAAAAATGAAAATTGCCAAACATCCACCGAATATGCTTGCATGTTTGGTGGAGGATTTGGTGCCATGGTTTATGCCATGTTTGATGCCATGTTTGGTGGACAAATTAGTGGAGAAATTTGTGGAGAAATTTGTAGAGAAATTGGTGAAGGCAAAATTTAACCTATAAATACCAAGCCATTTCATTTGTAAAATTGACACATTCTTCTGGGGATTTCCTTAAGAATACGAAGAAGATTGTATCTTGTTTATTTATTTACAGCTTTTTGTTTTTAATTTTTTATTTTACGCAATAGTTCTTTATTTACTTTACTTTTCAGTCTTTATTTTTACTTTTCTGTATGAGGAGATAACTCATCTCTGCTAGGGTGTTGGGTAAAGCTTTTATTACTAATATTTAGATTAATCTCCCTTAATTATAATTTATAAACTATTTAAAACCTAACTTAATGGGATACCGCCTTTATGGTCGATTGGACTTAATTAAATTCATTTTAACCTGACTAAATTAGATACCGCCTTTATGGTCGGTTGGAATTAATCATAAATCTGAATTAATCAGGATACAGCCTATATGGTCGGTTTGTAATGTCATGCAAAATTTATATATTATAATAAGGGAGTTATCTAGAATATAACTAATAAAAGTGGATCATCTAACCCCCAGCATTTTCTTTATTGTTTTATTTACCTTTTTAATTTCCAAGCTTTACTTTATGTCAATTACTTTATTTATGTTTTTACTAGTCCTAGATATGTGTTGTAACTAAATACCATATCTGGGGTTGTGATGAATTCAAATATCACCAGTTTATAAGGGGTTATTTTTTGACTTGGGTAATATAAAGGTTTATTTATTGAGTCTTAAACTTAGTGCTTCTTGTTAACTGGCCATTAATAAGATAGATCTCGTAAATTTAAAATAAACTTGACGAGGAATTTTAGGTTTCAGCCTTAGACTCAATAGCTCACGATCTCACCTCGGGGCATGGTGACCATTAGGTAGATTTCCTTATATGATAGACATATACCTGTCGGGCGGGGGTAACCACAATTGGAACTTAATATTAATGAATTCAGGTAACTTGCTTAACATATACATATGATTAATTAGGTTATTTGGGTGTTTGCATCTGACTATCGACAGAGGCTTTTGCATATTTTCATGTTCCAGGTTAATAAACCAATATATTGAACAAACTTGAGACAACCACTTCACCTTTAAAAGATATTGGAAGGATTCACAACCCTAGATTGTTTAATAATATTGAATTTTCTTTTAATTTACATTTGTATTGTTTTATTTACTTGTCTTTAGTTTAAAATCACCATCCAATCAAACAACCAATCTATTAGATACTTGTAAACATCTAACTCACAAATTGATAGCCTAGGTATTAAGTCCTCGTGGGATCAATACATTTTATACTACTTGAATGATATGTGCACTTGTGTTACGTGAGTGATTTCACTGATCAAGTTTTTGGCGACGTTGCCGGAGACTTATTTATCTTTTATTATTAATTTTGGGGTTAGATACCTTTACTTGTGTCTAATTTCTTTTTACTTATTATTTTTTTCTTATGTTACAGGTTCTCAGACACTATATAAGACGAACTAGAAGCTTCGAAATCCAATTGCTTGACCCAGAAATTGAAAGAACCATCAGACAGTGGAGAAGGGAAAGGCGAGAATGCCAATAAGCACTGATCAATATGGAACTTGAACCGTTGGAAGTTGCACCACCAATTCTAATTCGAGACAGAACTATTCCGGTGGTTGACGACTTCATTTCATGTATTCATATGATACAACAGTCAGTTTAGTTTGGGGGGAATGCAACTGAAGATCCTAATGCCCACATCAGCAACTTCCTAGAAGTTTGTGGCACATTCAATTACAACAGAGTGACTGAAGAAGTAATGAGATTGCGTGTGTTCCCATATTCCTTGAAAGACAGAGCTAAGGCTTGGCTACATTCACTACCAGTAGGTTCCATCACAAATTAGAACACTCTTGCCACCAAATTCCTTGCAAAGTACTTTCCCCACAGCCAGAACAACAAATATGAGGAATGACATCACATCATTTGTATAACATGATTCAGAATCCCTCTTTGAAGCTTGGGAAAGGTAGAAGTAATTGCTCCGGAAATGTCCTCACCATGAAATAGCAAATGGCTACAAGTCCAAACCTTCTACAATGGACTTTCCAGACTGATGAGAACTACAATTGATGCTATTGTTGGAGGAGCTTTAATGGCAAAAGGAGAAGATCAAGCCTGAGACTTAATTGAAGAAATGACCAACAATAATTCTTCGTGGCCAACAGAAAGGAGCATGATTCATCGAATATCGGGAATCTACGAAGTTGGAGCCAACACAGCAATGAATGCCAAGCTAGATCAGCTATGTAAATTTATGGAAACTCTAAGCATGTAGAGTAATATTGGATCCACAAGTTCACCATATGGAGGAGCACCAGAGGCAGAATCTTACAATCAAATGATAAGATGGTGAACTATGTAAGCAATTTCAACAAACAATGGAACAATCCATATTCCAACACCTACAACCCATGGTGCAAGAATCATCCAAATTTTACATGGAGCAACAATTCAGGGCAAATGAACAATCCACCACCAGGATTCCAACAGCAAAACAAAGAACCAGGAAAAACAGAAGTGATGGCTCACTTGAAAAAGCTAGAAGCAAAATACGACTCTCAAGCAGCATTAATTCAAAACCAAGCAGCTTCTACTAAAGCACTGGAGAATCAAATGGGACAACTGGCCAATACGACTCTCAAGCAGCATTAATTTGGAAAATGGACATCAAAACTGCATTCTTGAATGGCAATCTTGATGAGAGTATCTATATAGTACAACCAAAAGGGTTCATAGGCCAAGGTCAAGAGCAAAAAGTTTGCAAGCTACAAAGGTCCATTTATGGACTTAAGCAAGCATCTCGATCTTGGAATATAAGATTTGATACCACAATCAAGTCTTATAATTTTGAGCACAATGTTGATGAGCCTTGTGTATACAAGCGCGTCATTGACGGGAATATGGTTTTTCTTGTTTTATACATCGATGATATTTTACTCATTGGGAATGATGTAAGGATATTATCAGACGTGAAAACCTGGCTAGCTAACCAATTCCAAATGAAGGATTTGGGAGAGGCCAGTTATGTTCTTGGGATTCAGATACTTCGGGATCGCAAGAAATGACTGTTAGATATGTCTCATGCATCCTATATCGACAAGATCCTTGTGCAATTTGGGATGCAGAATTCCAAGAAAGGCAATATGCTTTATCGACATGGAATTCATTTGTCAAAGGAACAGTCTCCTAAGACACCTCAAGATGTTGAGGAAATGAGACATATCTCATATGCCTCAGCACTTGGTAGTCTCATGTATGCTTTGTTGTGCACGAAACCAGACATTTGTTTTGTAGTGGGACTAGTCAGTAGGTTTCAGTCGAACCCAGGATTGGATCACTAGGTGGCTGTGAAACACATTCTCAAGAATCTTAAGAGAACGAGAGATTATATGCTTGTGTATTCCGGTGAGGATATGATCCTAAGGGGCTATACAGACTCTGATTTTCATACAGATGTCGATTATAGGAAATCAACATCTAGATCAGTGTTTACCCTAGGTGGTGGGGCTATAATATGGCGGAGTATAAAGCAATCTTGCATTGCTGACTCCACCATGGAGGCTGAATATGTAGGAGCTTGTGAAGCAGCTAAGGAAGCAGTATGCCTCCGTAAAGATCTGAAAGTTGTTCTAGATATGGATAGACCGTTCACACTTTATTGCGATAATAGTGGTGCAGTGGAAAACTCCAAAGAACCAAAAAGCCACAAGAGGGGAAAGCATATAGAGAGGAAATATCATCTCATCAAGGAGATAGTGTAGAGAAGAGATGTTATCGTCACAAAGATTGCATCTGCATAGAACTTGGCTGATCTGTTTACAAAGACCTTGTCGGCTAAAGTATTTGAAGGTCACCTAGATGTTCTAGGATTACGTGACATGTCACATTTTCTCTAGTGCAAGAGGGAGATTGTTGGGATGTATGCCCAAAACTACATCTAATGTAAATGTCTTTATGTGTTATGAAATAAAATGATGCATTATTCATTTATCAAAGTGTTTGTTTAATTTCGCATATTATAAATTATCTTGTATACCCTAGATTACTTATGTGCCTTCAGACTTAGTGTATGAGTGTCATACACAAAAGGATTTAAGTCTGAAGTTAGAAATCTTAAATAGTCCATAGAGAGCAAACAAATCAGGTACTTTGTTAGTGGTTTATCTATAGCTGCGGTCCATTCTATATTTGTATGGCGACCTTGATCCGAGATCATCCATGTAGGGACATGAGAATGGATGCACCTTATATTATATGATCATATAGGACTGGATCCAGATGGAAATGACATTCTTATAATATCTGTTAATCAAAGAAAGTCATTTTGATCTACTAGATGGTCATATATAGATTGATCTTAATCCTGAGTGTACTACGAACTCCTACATGGCAGACTATGTCCTTTGATTTACATAGATATGGAGTTCACTCCTTCTTGCGAGAAGTAGAGAAGTATCTTTCTTAAGCGTTGATTTGGTATTTGAAAAGTTAGAGCGCTCAAGTCTTTCTATTATGAATAGAAAGATTAAAATTCATAATCGTTATGAATAAATCGTTCAATATAGAGTCAATGGTACTTAAGATAAAAATAATTAGAGGGGTATAACGGACATTATGACCCAACTCTAATTACGAGATACTAGTGAAGGGTTAATCTATATGTAGTGACTATATCGATTGACACTGACTTGGTTCTGCTTAATATTTCATTTGCGGCAACGAGAGTGAAGCTTCGGGTTTTTAGTGGAATAACCCGGAGTTAATAATTTAGAATATTTAATTAAGAGCTTAATTAATATTTCGAGATTATTGGAGCTCGAAACCGTAGGTCCATTTGGACCCCGTGCTAGCTCGATATACTATAGCGGATTTAGTATAATTGGATAGTTCAATTATATACTCATATATATATATATATATATATATATATTATGTCACACTTGGAACTTTATGTTAAAGTTTAACATATGGTCTTATTAATAATTATTAATTACAAATAATTAAATTATATTAGATATATGATTTAATAAATAAGGATATTATTTTGAGATTCCAAAAATGGTTTTTGGAAAGCCTATTGATAGCTTTGGAAGTTATAAATTTAAAAAGGTTATTATATCTTTAATTTTGTCATGATGATGACAATAAATTCTTGATTTATGTTACAAAACATTAAAGAGGAAAATGCATGCCTTGGCCGAAACTTGCTATAGGAGGAGAGGAAGGGTTTGTTTGTTTTGGAAACAAATTAACCTAAGTATAAAATAAAAATTGTTTTTTCTTTTTGTGATGAGATTTTCATTCTTAACCCTAACCACCTTTCATCTTCTTCTCCATTCTCTCAAAAGTTGAGGAAAACAAAAACAATAGAAAAGAAGAAAAACAAAATAAAATAAAAGTATGATTAAATCTCTAAATCGTTTAGGGATTGATTTTGTGAGTCTTGGCCACACAAGTTTCTGTTGGTAATGATATATAGTTCGAAAGACCTTGTGGTGTCGAACAAATCATCCTCTTCATCTCTTTCTTATTGTACACGGCAGTGAGCATTGTTTTTTGCTCATTGCCGCCCCTTTCTTGGTGAAACGGAACTCGGTTTGGTTTCGTTTTAATCCAGAATTTTTGGGGAACATTTATGATGTTTTGGGGCTGTGTTGGGGCTATTTTCAAGTGAAAAATCAGAACCAAAACACAACCGTTGTCCACGCATTTCAGGGGTTGTTTCTGCAAGTGCGTTGGGGGCGAATCGAGTCCAAAATAGTCCAGTTTTTGTCCGGCTATTTAGGGCTGTTCGGGGACTGTTCGGGGCTGTTTCAGGGTTGGAATTTTGTCTAAAACTGAAGCAAAATTTTAGTGGTTGTGGCAGTAGCATTCTGCATTCAAAGGAGAAGGGCATAAAAAATTTTCAAGTCTGATCCATGTGCCTAAGACATTTCCACTGCGCGAAGAAAGCGTTTCCTACACACGCGGGGGTAGCCATAATTGGAACTTTATCTTAATGAATTCAGGTAACTTGGTTGACATAGGAATATGATTAATTGGGTTATTCTAGGTATTTTCATCTGACCATCGGAAGAGGGTTTTGCATAAATTCGTGTTCCAGGTTAATAAACCAATATATTGCACAAACGTGAGATAACCACTTCATCTTTAAAAGATATTGGAAGAATTCACAACCCTGGATAGTTTAATAATATTGATTTTTCCTTTAATTCACTTTCGCGCTCTTTTTACTTATTTTAAGTTTAAAATCACCATCCAATCAAACAACCAATCCATTAGATACTCATAAATATTTGACTTCATAAATTGATAGCTTAGGTATTAAGTCCTCGTGGGATCGATACATTTTATACTACTTGAACGATACACGCGCTTGCGTTATACGTGTGTGATTACTCCGGTCAAGTTTTTTGCGCTGTTGCCGAGGACTTATTTTTCTTTCACTATTAATTTTGAGGTTGGATACTTTTACTTGTGTCTAATTTCTTTTTACTTATTATTTCTGTTTTCTTTTGTTTCAGGTTCTCAGACACTACATGAGAAGAATGAGAAGCTTTGAAATCAGACCGCTTGACCCATAAATTGAAAGAACCATTAGACAGTTGAGAAGGGAAAAGGCGAGAAGGCCAAGAAGCACTGATCAACATGGAACCTAAACCTTTGGAGGTTGCACCACCAATTCCCATTCGAGACATAACTATTCTGGTGGTTGACGGCTTCATTTCTTGTATTGTACTTCCTCTCTTTCCAGCAAATGCGTGTGACATCAAAACATGCATTAAGATGATACACCAGTCAGTTCAGTTTGGGGGAATGCAACTGAAGATCCTAATTCCCACATCAGAAACTTCTTGGAAGTTTGCAGCACTTTCAATTACAACCGAGCAACTGAAGAAGAAATGAGATTGCGTGTTTTCCCATATTCCTTAAAAGACAGAGCTAAGGCTTGGCTACATTCACTACCAGCAGGTTCTATCACAAATTGGAACACTCTAGCCTCCGAATTCCTTGCAAAGTATTTTCCACCAGCCAGAACTGCAAAGCTGAGGAATGACATCACATCTTTTGTGCAACATGACTCAGAGTCCCTCTGCGAAGCTTCGGAAAGGTACAAGGATTTGCTCAGGAAATGTCGTCACCATGAAATTGCAAAGTGGCTACAAGTCCAAACTTTCTATAATGGACTCTTTGGACTGATGAGAACCACAATTGATGATGCGGCTGAAAGAGCTTTAATGGAAAAAAGAAAAGATCAGGCTTTGGACTTGATTTAAGAAACGGCCAACAATAATTCTTTGTGGCCATCAGAAAGGAGCATGATTCAATGAATCGTAGGAATCTATGAAGTTAGAGCCAACACAGCAGTGAATGGCAAGCTGGATCAGATATGAAAATTCATGGAAACTCTTAGCATGCAAAGCAATATTAGATCTGCAAGTTCACCATATGGAGGAGCACCAGAAACAAACCAACATAATGAGACGGTGAATTATGTCAATAATTTCAACAGACAGGGGAACAATCCATATTCCAACACCTACAACCTAGGGTGGAGGAATCATCCCAATTTCACATGGAGCAACAATTCAGGGCAAAAGAACAATCCACCACATGGATTCAAACAACAAAACAAAGGCCAGAAGTATGAGAAAGAACCAGATATAAAAGAATGGATTGCAGAGATGTTCAAAAAGTAACAACCAACATATGATGCTATGTTTCAAAGCCAATCAGCTTCTATAAAGGCACTAGAAAATCAAATAGGACAATTGGACAATGCTCAGAGTTACAGACCGCCAGGTAACCTTCCTAGCAACACAGAACCAAATCCAAGGAACAGAGGGAAAGTGCAATGTCAAGCCATTACTTTGAAAAGCGGTACTGAAATCAACAAAGATGTTGGAATCAAGGCATCCATTGAGGAAGTTCCAAAAGAAACAGAGCCACAAATAGAGGAAAAAGAAGAAAAGGAAAAAGATCAAGAAAGATTCACTCAACCTCAACCTTTTCCACAACGTCTCCAAAAAAACAAACTAGACAAGCAGTTTGATAGATTCTTGGAAGTCTTCAAAAAGCTACATATCAACATTCCATTTACAGAAGCGTTGGAACAAATGCCCAGCTATGTCAAATTCATGAAAGACATTTTGTCACGAAAATGGAGATTGGGAGATTATGAGACAGTAGCATTGAAAGGAAGGATGCAGCGCCTTCATTCAGAGGAAACTTGCCCCAAAGTTGAAAGATCCTGGTAGTTTCACCGTCCCATGTACCATAGGAGAACATTACATCGGTAAAGCTTTGTGTTAATTTGATGCCTTTTTTATTTATAGGAAACTGCAAATTGGAGAAGCAAAGCCTACCTCAGTTTCTTTTTAACTTACTGATAGAACGCTCGCATTTCCAAGAGGTGTAGTTGAAGATGTGCTGGTCAAAGTCGACAAACTCATTCTCCCAGCAGATTTCATTATCCTTGACATAGAAGAAGATAAAGATGTACCTGTCATCCTCGGCCGACCATTCTTGGCTACAGGTCGAATTGTTATTGATGTACAAAAAAAGAGAACTAACCATGAAAGTACAGGACCAAGAAGTTACCTTTAATGTTTTCAAAGCCATGAAATTCTCGAGGGATGAAAATGAGGAGGAATGTTTCAGAATTGATGTTGTAGATAGTATTATCCAGGATACTGATGCAACGCAACTTTCCATAGATAAACTTGAAGCTTGCATCACCAACATGACTGACAGCGAGCTAGATGATGAAATTATGGAACGTATCAACTATCTTGACATACGATTTCGCTTCAAATCGACCCCACATGTGGAAATTTTGGAATTATCGAAAAATGAGCGAATCAAGCCCTCGATCGAAGAACCACCACAACTTAAACTAAAGCTACTTCTGAACCCCCTCAAGTCTGGAGCAGGAAGATAAGTTGCTAAGAGTGCTATGAGAACACAAGAAAGCCATTGGCTGGACTATAGCAGTATTCAAGGCATTAGTCCATCATTTTGCATGCATAAAATTTTGATGAATGACGAATACAAAGCCACAATGGAACATCAATGGAGACTAAATCCAATCATGAATGATCGTGAAGAAATAAATTATCAAATGGTTGGATGCCGGCATCATCTATCCATCTCTGACAGCATGTAGGGGAGTCCTATGCAATGTATGCCGAAGAAATGAGGAATTATTGCAGTCACAAATGAAAAGAACGAGCTGATTCCAACAAGAAAGGTGACTGGATGGAGAGTATGCATGGACTACAGGAAGTTGAACAAAGTAACAAGGAAAGAACATTTTCCGCTGCCATTCATTGAGTAGATGCTAGACAGATTTGCGGGACATGAGTTCTATTATTTTTTGGACGGATATTCGGGATATAATCAGATTGCCATCACCCCAGAAGATCAAGAGAAAACCATTTTTACACGTCTGTATGGTACTTTTGCTTTCCGCAAGATGCCATTTGGACTATGTAATGCTCATGCTATATTTCAACAATACATGATGGCCATCTTCTCAGACATGCTGGAAAAAAGTATGGAGGTTTTCATGGATGATTTTTCTTTGTTTGGAGACTCGTTCGACCATTGTTTGCAAATCTGGAAAAAGTGTTACAAAGATGCGAAGCTACCAACCTGGTACTCAACTGGGAGAAATGCCACTTCATGGTGTAGGAAGGCATCGTCCTGGGACATCGGATCTCACAAAAGGGAATTAAGGTTGATAAAGCAAAGATCGAGACAATTGAAAAACTACCTCCACCAACAATTGTCAAAGGGATTCAGAGTTTTCTCGGACATGCAGGATTTTACAGGAGATTTATCAAAGACTTCTCAGAGATTGCTAAACCTCTATGCAATCTTCTAGAAAAAGACGTGCCTTTCAACTTCACCAAAGCATGCCACGAAGCTTTTGAGATCTTGAAACAGAAGCTTATCTATGCTCCCAACATAGTAGCACCGGACTGGACCCTTCCATTCGAGGTGATGTGCGATGCTAGTGACTTTGCTGTAGGAGCAGTTTTGGGACAACGCAAAGCAAAAATTTTCCAACAGTTTACTATTCTAGCAGAACTCTGAATAAAGCTCAACTCAACTACACAACCACTGAAAAGGAGTTGCTCGCAGTTGTGTTCGCTTTTGATAAATTCTGCTCATATCTGCTGGGTCCCAAAGTAGTGGTCTACACAGATCATTCAGCAATCAAATATCTGATCGCGAATAAAGATGCCAAACCCAGATTGATCCGATGGGTTCTTCTTCTTCAAGTATTTGATGTGGAGATCAGAGACATGAAAGAGAGAGAAAACCAAATGGGAGATCACTTATCGAGGCTCGAGAATGGAGAAACAGCTAGCAATGAACTTACAATCAAAGAAACTTTTCCATATGAATAGTTGTTTGCCATGAAAGAACATGATTTCCCTTGGTATGCTGACTATGTAAATTTCATAGTATCGGGCAAATGGCCGTTGGAATGGACACATCAGAAACAGAAGAAATTCTTCAAGAAATTCAAACATTATGTCTGGGATGAGCCGTACATGTTCAAATGATGTGCTGATCAATTACTGAGACGTTATGTTCCACATGAGGAGGTCAACAATGTTCTGCAGAATTATCATTCATCACCATATGGCATACACTTCAGCGGAAATAAAACTGCAGCCAAATTCTTACAATCAGGTTTTTTCTGGCCCACTCTATTTAAGGATGCTTACTTATTTGCTCTTCAATATGACAGGTGACAGAGAACGAGAAATATATCGAGGGGAAATGAAGGACCTCTGCAAAACATTTTGGAAGTGGAGATATTTGATGTATGTGGGATTGATTTTATGGGACCTTTTGTTCCATCATTCAGAAACCTATATATACTAGTTGCGGTAGATTATATCTCCAAATGGGTTGAAGTAATTGTACTGCCATCAATTGATTCAAAACTGGTGATAAAATTCCTTAAAAATAATAGTTTCACTTACTTCGGAACACCTCGGGCGATTATCAGTGATGGAGGAACACATTTCTACAACAGATATTTTGATGCACTTCTATCCAAATACAGAGTTACTTATAAAGTTCCCACTGCTTACCATCCGCAGTCAAATGGTCAAGTTGAAGTTTCAAACAGGGAGATCAAAAGAATTTTGGAGAGAACCGTTGGATCAACATGGAAGGACTGGTCTGAAAAACTGGATGACGCATTATGGGCTTATCAAACAGCTTACAAGACACCCATCGGTATGTCCCCATATCGAATGGTGTTTGGGAAATCGTTCCATCTTCCAGTGGAGCTTGAACACAAAGCGTATTGGGCGCTGAAGAAGTTGAATCTTGATCTACAAACAGCAGGAGAAAAACGACTCCACCAACTTAACGAATTGGAGGAATTTCACCCACAGGCTTATGAGAATGCCAAACTTTACAAAGAAAAGATAAAGAAATGGCATGAAAAATAATGCGCAGACAACTAGAGCCAGGGCAACAGGTGTTGTTATACGATTCACGGTTGAAACATTTCCCCATAAAGCTGAAATCATAGTGGTCAGATCCATTTGTGATTACTCAGGTGTTACCCTATGGAGTTGTTGAGATATACAACCCCAAATCCAACAATACATTCAGGGTAAATCGCCAGCGTGTCAAGCACTACTGGGGAGAATCATTTGAGCGACAAAAATAAAATGTTTTCAGATCCAGCCTAACATTTGGGTAGTCATGTCTAGCTGACGACGTTAAACTTAACGCTAGCTGGGAGGCAACCCATGCAATTTGTGTATATATTCAGATTTGATGATTTTTATTTTTGTGTGTTTACTTTTGTAGGTAAAGTCACATTTGAGGATGGAAAAATTTCTCACAAATCTTCACAAGCAATTTCCTTCTCTCCCTCTAAATGCTGATGAAGGATTACAAAGCTCGCATTGAACGGATGAGACTTCTGATGATCAAAGGTATTCCTAATGACATTCGTTGGATTATTGAAGGACGGGTCAGATTGGCAGGTGAGTCTTCTGAATCTTTTATTTCACATCTATCTGGTTTAGGAAGAAACACCTATGCTAAAAAGAGAATAGCTAAAAGAATGGGAGTTTGCTATAAATGTGCATGTACGACATGTAATACTCGTTGTCGTTGTTTAGGAATGATGTCTGATAACCGTGAAGATAAAATTAAATTCATTAGGGATGGCTTGAGTAAGGAGTCTTTGGATGACATATCATTGACTCTTGAGACGCATTCCAGTGGATATGTGCATCACGCAATTCACATATTATATTCAAAGTTCCAAAAAGAAAGACAACATTTAAGTCTCGGGAATCTGACTTTAAAAGACCATGTTTGCCAATTTATAAGAAAATTGGACGGGAAGCTTGTCCCTGACTCATAGGCGTCAATCAGTATGTTACTTCCTGTAAATATTATTTTCTTTTTGTCTTTAACTAATAATTGTGATTTGATTTGTTATTTTCTTTTATTTTCTCCGATAGGATCCAGACTTTTTGACTTTCACGATATATTTTATTGTTTAGCTAATAATTATCATTTGGGAGGTACTAGTGTTATTATTACTCACCCTTTTTTAGGTGCTATAAAATTCAACTCATCATTGCACTCTTGAAGACATCCAGAGTTCAAAAAATAAAAATAAAAAAATAAAAAATGGAAGAAACTTCAAGAAGACGAGTTGTAAACATTTGTGTATTTTACGGTACTAGTGTTGGTTCTAAACTAGAATTCATTGAGGCAGCACAGAAATTGGGTAGAGTCATAGCTGATAGGAATATGCACTTAGTATATGGAGGTGGCAATCTTGGACAAATAGGAATTGTTTCAAAGGCTGTACATGTTTTTGTTCCTAGAATATGTCAATGATCTCTAAGATGATTTGTGTGTGAATATATAAAGAAGTTTGCGGAAAAAACTTACAATGATCGGATGAGTTTCATAACTTTTCCATGGATGTAGGTGGAAGCTCCAAGCTTTATTGAGTGTTTCCAACACTTGGGTGAGTTTCCCTATCACCTTGATTCACTCTTTATGTGCTAACAAGAACAAATTTTGAAAGAAAAAATTTCTCCTCCAATGAGTATAGTGTTTGGCCAAAGAGAGAATTTTGAGAGAAGATCAATAGTCATGGTTTCCAAAATAAGTGTGTGTTATTTATGGTTTCAAAAACCATGTTGGATAAAGGCAAGTGGTTTTTGAAAAAACCATTTACTCTTTGCCAACTACCACCATCACCTTTGACAAGTGATGTGAGTGATGGGTCCCACCCAATTAAATTCAAAATTCAAGTGGGATTAGACAACACACTTCGGGCTCGGTTGCGTTTAATCCGATTAAATGAACTTTCTGTCACGATGTAATTAAATCCAATTTAAATCAATAATAATGCCTAGCAAATTTATTACGGAAGTCGCTTACGAATTAATTCCAAATTAATTCGTTCGCTAGAATAAAAATCCAATTTCAATTTAATATATCCAATATATTATTTTAGCCCAAATAAATAAATTAAATAGAAAATTCCAATTTAATTATTAATATTATTTTACCGATTAATTCCAAATTAATCGTGTTCTCTCTTCTTGTCGAATTAATCCCAGATTAATCATGTACGTAATTAATCCCAGATTAATTTTCTCTCTGTTAATTAATCCTAGATTAATTCTTGCCGTAATTAATCTCAGATTAATTTTTCTCTCTCATAATTAATCCCAGATTAATTCTCTATTTGAGTCAAATCTCATCGGTGAAGCTTTGGGAAGCGACCCAAGAGATCCCTGGAAATGTTGGCAGTATTTACGGTCATCGGACTATCCGAACATGTGCGTACCCCGTACCACGTTCTTACCGATTTACAAGACATGGTTTCTTCTAGCAAAGCACCATGCATATCCAATTCTCCAGAAATATTCAACGAAGAATATATAATCTTTATCAGGCGTAGTATACAGTGTATGACATATTACGATCCAGTATCGGATGTCACATGCTAGGCTTGGGGCTGGAATTATGTCTGCCCCGAGCGAAACATATATCGGATCACTAGCAACTAGTCTTTATAATAGGATAATCATGACCTAGTCATATTATCCTGATAGCTGCAACATTTAAGAGTACCAGTTCTGTATCCTTGCGTGATCATCTTCTCCATATGACTGAAGTGATATTTCCATCTTGACATCACACCCAACACACTATGATTCCCAGTATACCCAAAAGAGGCATACACAGAACTTGTTAAAGCCTCGGACGACCAAAACCAAAGTATACTGATTGTCGCAAGTATTAGCAATGCAAGTCTCAAGTTAAGACCAAATACACCTACCCTGATTCAGATTCCCATAGACACATAGTCATACTACCAATAGGATTCCGAGGGGTCTATCCAGAGCGAAGCTGTTCCCGTACCATCGGCAAATAGAACCTCATATCACACTTGCATAAGTATCCAATAATTAAATATATGAGAACTATGTCATTAAGCTTCCATAACGCGCACAAGTGCAATACTAGCCTATTCCGCATTATCGATGTCCAGTCTCGATGATACTACGACTATGGATATTTAATGATTAAACATTTCGTTGATTAATAATGTCTCATGTCTTATTAATCTGTAACTAATCATAAGAACTAATTTCCTTTGCCACATAGGTAATTTTGTACAAGAACAACATGTCCTTTACAAAATAGTGATTATATGGGTCATAATTGTCCAACAATCTCCCACTTGGCCTATAGCCAATCACTCAAGTGTCCAAAACCTGAACTATGTATGGGTCACTCATGCTTATGCTGAGGTATCGCTTTCGCCAGTGGATATCCAAGGTTATCATCTGAAACGATCTTTTGATCTTGACATCACCACGATGTATTATCTCACAGATCAGATGAAATCATCGAAGTACGTACTTGGATCATTGATGAAACCGTAATTCCCTAGCTTGTGTTGTAGCCCAGCTCAGCTGCTAACAGAACTACTCTTAATCTAATAATAAATTTCATAGATCCAAAATGCTTGTTTTGCTACCTCAGCGGCATCAATATATTCTACTTTTGTTGTTGAATCGGCAACAGTATCTTGCTTGGAAGATTTCCAGCTCACTGGTCTGTTGTTCAAATAAATAGGTGCCTTTATTGAGACTTACAGTCGTCTTTATTGGTTTGGAAACTTGCATCGGTGAACCTAGTCACTTCAAGTTCTCCATCTCTATGGTTTAAGAATGCATCCTTAGTTCGTCTAAGATACTTAAGAATGTTCTTAACATCAATCCATTGACCATCACCTGGATCGGCCTGATAGTGACTTCATATGCTCAAAGCATATGAAACATCAGGTCGTGTACATGTCTTTCAATGTACGAGTTCTCGGAGAGTGCCAAAAACTTTTAGATCTATCCTAGTAGATCTTTATTCCTAGAATAAAGGTTACCTCTCCCAAGTATTCATGGAGAATTTTAATGAAAGCCAAGCTTTCACCGATTGTAGTATGGGAATGTCATTGCTAAGAAGCAATACACCATCAACGTATAGAACAATCATTTTCATTGCGCTCCCACTAACTTTCTTATATACACAAGAATTATCTTCGTTTTGAATGAAACCATATTGTAATATGATCTCATCAAAACATTGGTTCCAAGAACACAATGCTCGTTTCAATCCATAAATGGATCGAATTAACTTGCAAACCTTGTTTGCATGTTTTGGTATGACAAAACCGTCAAGCTGTTGTATAAAACATCCTCCAAAAGGTTTTCGTTAAGGAAAGCGGTTTTGATGACCATCTGCCATATTGCACTATGAAATATGCAGCAATAGCAAGCATTATCTGAATGGATTGAATCATGGCAACAGGTAAAAGGTTTCGTCGTAATTGACACCATATTGATGATGATACCATTTCACTACAAGCCTAGCTTTGTACGTTTGTATGTTGCCATCCATGTATGTCTGCACCATGAAGACCCATTTGCTACCAATAGGCACATTGCCTTCCAGTACACCAACCAGTGTCCAAACTTGGTTGATATACATGGAATCCATTTCAGACTTCATGGCCTCTTGCCATAAAGCGGATTCGATACCTTGTATCACTTCCTCATACGTAGTCGGTTCGTCTTCCGCAATAAGATTGACATCTAAATGAGGTGAGATCAGAAACCCATACCTCTTAGGTTGTTTCCTGACTCTCTCCGACCTACGCGGTTCTTGTGTATTAGAAGATTGTGGTACAGATTCATCCCTGATGAACTGTTCATTTTCCATAAGGGGATCGGTGCCAGAAACAATATTACTCTGATTTTCATCGAGTTCTACTTTCCTCCCACTTACCACTGCATTTAGGTATTCCTTCTTCAAGGAAAACCGCATGGAGAGCAACAAATTTCTTTGTTCTCTTGTGAGTTGTAGAGGTAATATCCTTTGGTTTCCCTAGGATAACCAATTACAAATAGGCGCTAATCCGATTTGGGTTCTAGTTCGGTACCATCCAAACATATGCCCAGCATTCCCAAATCTTCAATAATGAGAAACACAGTTTATTTCCTGTATATATTTCATATGGAGTCTGTCCAACAAAATTTGACGGAACCTTATTCAAAATAAATATTGCATTGTTCAATGCGTATCCCTAGAAGGAAATTGGTAGCTCAAAGCGACTCATCCTTGACCTTACCATGTCCAACAAAGTTCGGTTTCTCCGTTCGGACACACCACTCAATTGAGGTGTTCCGGGAGGATTTCACTGTGAAAGAATACCATACTCTTTCATGTAATCGAGAAACTTATTGCTCAAGTATTTCCCACTACGGTCCAACGGTAATATCTTAATACTTTTGCCCGTCTGTTTTTCTACTTCGTGTTGAAACTCTTTGAATTTATCAAAAGTTTCCGATTTGTGTTTCATAAGATACACATAACCATAACGCGATACAACATCCATAAAGGTTACGAATTATTCAAATCCACCTCTAGCCTAGCTAGACATGGGCCCACTATCGTCACCATGAACGAGGGCTAACAGCTCGGTGGAATGTACATATTTACCGTTAAAAGGCGTTTTAAACATTTTGCCTAATAAACTAGATTCACAGATGTCATTTGAATTAGGATCAAATCTGTCCAAGTATCCACTTTTCGAATGTGTGGATATACGAGTCTTGTTTATTATGTCCCAGACAACAATGGCACAAATAAGTCTCATCTGATTAATTCAGTTTGAGCCATTTATTTGTCAAGTTATATGTTTGAGATTTCTTTATATTCAAAATATAAGTACTATTATTCACATCTAATATGCATATCTCAATATCATCTTTATAAACAAAACACCCAGTGTTCTGAAACATAAAGGTATACCCGCAACGGGTTAAACTGGTGCAGAACACATAAATCGACGACGCTGTTCCAGGCTCGTGGCCCGGTCGGGAGTACGGAGTAGCCCGCGGAGGACTAAACCGGAGAATAAAGGAGTCGCCACCCAGTGTGAACTGGGAAATGATTTAAGGCCGCACTCACCCCTCACAAGGGAAGACCTCAAACCATTGGGTTCAGAATGGTCCCTTACTTATGCCACTTGTAATGAATGGATTTATGCAATTTTAACCAAGTCTACGCAACATACATTTGCAAAAATAATCTACATCTAAGTTCCTATACGGCATATATCTAAGTTTGCATGCACAAAAATAAAGCGGAATAGCGATAAGCACACAACTCATGAATACTTTAAATTAGGATATGCGGAATAAATATGTGACCAAGGAATTTGGCCATTCTCAATGTCGGACCTCGCATACCCGGTTGGACGTATTCCACGTCAACCAAGCATGTCGTGTCTGGGTCAACAAAATAAAATATAATAAAGGGTACCCTCAAGTCTTACCTTTTAAGTCGATTCTCGGGAGTGCGTTGGGACATCACCGAAAGGGTTATCATTTCTACAATTTTCACTGGTCCGCTGTTTTCTCTGTTTTCATTGGTTCACTATTTTCTCTATTTTTTATGGTTCGCTGTTTCAGCTCGCTGTTTTCAACCGCTGTTTCCACTCAATGTTTTCTCTATTTTCAATCGCGGTTTCCGCTCGCTGTTTTCTCTATTTTATTTGTTGTTTTGGGACTGTTTTTGTTGCTGTTTTAGGGTCAGTTTTGGGACTGTTTTTGGATTTCTGGGGACTATTTTAGGGGGTGCTTAGGGACTATTTCTGGACTATTTTGGTCGGTTAAGGGCTATCGGGTTTTGTTGGTCGGTTGTTGATTTGTTTGTGGGCTACGATCAGTGAAGAGCGCTTGTTTGTTTGTTGTTTGAATGTGAATGGCGTGAGGTGTGTGAGTGCGTGGATTTGTAATTTGTGAAGATGCTGATTGTGAGGCTGCTAATGGCTGGTTAACGTGTGTAGCTATGGTTTGTTATTTCTTGGCTTTGTGCGTGAGTTAGGGTTTTCTAGTGGAGGGCTGCTTGGTTCTTTGTTTGGCTTGGTTTGTCTTGTTTTGTTGGAATGAGAGGCGTGAGTATATTGTCAGGGGCAGGTTTTGTTTTTGTTTTGAATCGTGAGTGTCCTCAAAAGTGTGTACCGTGAAAGTGTAGGATGGTTGAAGGGCTACGTGGACTTGTTTAATTTACTGTGTGAATATGTTTGTGACATTCGTGAGAAGCTTTAGGGTGGCTGCTGTGGTTGCTGCCGAGGAGGAGTGGGAGTCGAGGGTTGTTGTGGCTGTTTTTTGAGAGGGTTGAAGTGTTTAGGGCTGTTGAATATGGTTTGTTCAGCCAGTGGGGGATGCGTGAAGGTTTTTAGAACATTAGGTTTTATTTTTCCTTTGGGAGTGGACGTGAGAATGGAGAGAGGAGAGGGTAGGTTTAACGTGTATCAAAGCCAATGGAACTAGGGTTCTGTTTTATTGATAGTGGTGAGGGTTTAGGTTATTCGTGGGAGGCTAATTAATTTGTTTTGTTATTTGGTGGAGGATTGGTTGGTTGGATCATTTATTAGGGGACGATTATTTAATGGAGAGAGTGGTTAGTTGCTTTAGGGTTTGGCTTTTTGTTGAAAGTGGGATGTGAGGCATGTGCGTGTTAGTAGGGTTATTTAATTGGTTTGTTGTCTTTTTTTTGTGGAGTGGCTTGTAGTGACATAAGGTGAAGGAGTTGTGCATGTGGTTTTGTCTTCATGCATGGCTAGTGCTTTATTGATAAGGGTTGTTTGAATTTTGTTGCTACTTCACGTGGGAATCATTGGCATGCATGGGTGTATTAAGCTTTACGGTTTGGCTTATTCTTTGTTGTTCACGTGGCTAAGGGTTTTTGTGTTATTGGCATTTCTTTGTTTGTGATTTCGGTTGTGAGGCTTAGTGATTGGAGAGAGAAAGGTTATTTGGTAGGTTTATTTGTTTCTTTGTGTTTGGTCTTTATTGCTTGGCTTTTAGGGTTTTGTCTTTTGGTGTTGATTTGTGAAGAGAATAGAGTGTGGGGTTGTTATATGCGTGAATTTGAGATAGTTTGGCGTGGTCAATGGGCAGTGTTTGATGTGTGGTGCATTAGGTTTTGACATGCATGGCTGGAAGTTGAAAGGGAGCATGCATGAGAGGCGAGAGAGGATAGGCGTGAGAGAGGAGAGAGTGGAAGAAGAGAGAGTGGAGAGCTTGTGTCTGTTTAGGGTTTGGGTCGGGGATAAATTTTAAAACGGAGGCCTAACGAGTAAACCCGAAGGTAAGCGAATTAAAATCAACAGGGCATTGATTTCTTTGAATTTTCCCTTCCGACGTCCATTTCCTGCGACTTCCGCAACTTAAAAGGTAGTGCCTCCGTACGATGCTCATCATCGGGACTTATATGTAAAAATGCAGTACCTACAGTCCCCCCCCCACTTTGATGGGTCTTGTGCAGTATGTGACAAGGACAATCCTATCAAAGTTCATGCAATGTATTTTTACTTACCTAGCTCGCCAGTTGCCATCTGACTTGCCTGTTAGTTCGAACTAAGTTGATGATGCAATGGGCCACGACCTTGGGGCGCATCCCGAAACTGCAACTGAGATAATTATAATGGGGAGGTGCTTTCGTCCTCTGGGCTTTGTTCCCGAACCATCTGCGGGCTTTGTTCCCGAACTGTGTTGTGAGGTGGTCCATTCCAGAATCATTACTGTGAGGTAGTCCATTCTCGAACCGTTACTGAGTTGAGATAAGGGTCTTGTTTCCGATTTTAGTTGAGGGTCTTGTTCCCTGAATTATGGGTCTTGTTCCCGATTTGGGTTGAGGGTATTGTTCCCTGAATTGTGGGTCTTGTTCCTGATTTGAGTTGAGGGTCTTGTTTCCTGAATTGTGGGCTTGTTCCCGATTTGAGTTGAGGGTCTTATTCCATGAATTGTGGGTCTTGTTCCCGTTAGTCTTGTTCTTGTGGGTCTTATTCCCGATTTGAGTTGAGGGTCTTGTTCCCTGGATTGTGGGTCTTGTTCCCGATTTGATTTGAGGGTCTTGTTCCCTGAATTGTAGGTCTTTTTCCTGTGGGTCTTGTTCCCGATTTGAGTTTAGGGTTTTGTTCCCTGAATTGTGGGTCTTGTTCCCGAATTGTACTGATTGTGGGCTTTGTTCCCGAACTGTACTGAATGTGGGCTTTATTCCCTAACTGTGATGAATGTGATGGAGAGGTGCTGTCGACCTCTGGGCTTTTGTTCCCGAACAACATGTGGGCTTTCTTCCTGTTGTGCTGAATGTGATGGCGAGGTGCTTTTGACCCCTGTGTTTTGTTCCCGAACCACCTGTGGGCTTTGTTCCCTAATTGTGTAGAGAGTGGGCTTTGTTCCCCTGGGCTTTGTTCCCGAATTGTACTGAATGTGGGCTTTATTCCCTGGATGGCTTGCATTTTTCGTTTTCTCTTTTTTATTTGTTGAAACCTGTGAATACAAAACAAAACACAAAAATTATGTAAGTGCATTACGTGTATGCATGCATGCATGAATGAATTTCCTATTTCGTCGGGTTAGGTCTTCTGCAAGTTCCCCCGGTGTCCTTTGCCTATAACTGTCTTTGGTCGCCCCCTGGGTCTGCTTACAGTTTCCTCCTGCTAGTTCCTTTCTGGTGATTGTTCAGTCCTCTTTTGTCTCATGGCTCAAGTTCTCGGTACATCCCTTATTCGCGGGGTGGTAGACTGGTAGCCCCCAGTCTTGGCTTAGCATTCTGTTCTTCGTTCCTTGCAATAGGTCAAAGTAGATCATGTGATGTTCCAAAACTGCTGATGATGTGGGCCTCGACCCTGGGACTTATTCCCAAAACTGATGATGATGCTGATGTGGGCCTCAACCCTGGGACTCATCCCAAAACTGATACTGGTGCCGATGGTTCAGTCCCGAACCGTGCCGTATGAGAAAGGGTAGACTGGTCACCCCCAGTCTCGGTTCATCTTTTTATCCTTTGCTACTTTCATTAATTCAAGGTAGATCTCCTGACGTGAGGTTACATACCAACACACTGTATTGCTTCTCACGAGATAATCATGGTAGCTAAACATATTTTCGTCCTCAACGAATGCTTCGTGTCGAAACCGGAGAACCTTCAAAGTACTTAATACACTCAAATCTGATTGTCTGCATGAGTGATCTGAACTAGACTCCTAGTGTGTGTGTGCCAATGCTCTTTCGCATCTTAATCCTTAAGTAAGCCAACTCGATGATTTTGTCTCGAACAATTGGATCAGTGGGTCTAACCAACGTAGATGTCTTGATCATACTCTGTGATTACTTCCTTTTACTCAACATGATATGGTTTTCTTCTTTTTTCTTTTGTCTCTTTCATTTCTTTCTTTTGAACTTTCTTCTTTTTTTTTGACACACCTACCTTTTAAGGTAGCATTTCTCCTCATGGTGGTCCTAATACTCGCCCATGGGTAGCTTCACGCTTATCGGTTAGAGGTGGTCTATTTTTTCTTTTCAGAGACTTTTTCTTTGTTTCCAACCATATCAAATATCGTAGCATAAGTAAACCAGAATGGACATCTAGGCAAATGGTCATTCACTGATCTGCCATATCTTCAACTAGTCATCTTGTCGATTACTCAGGCTTCTACTGCTAAGATCCAGTAATTAAGTGCCCGGGAGTCTTGGTCGAGATCATCCACTCAAAATACCAGATGAGAGCACATCTCGCACTTATCGTTTCTAAGGTTTCACCCTAAAGCAAACATTTTCATCATCGGACTAATGCTTTAACTATTGAGGAAAAACTCGAACAAGTAGGCAAAATCAATGTCTTTATTATCAAAAAAATGCAGGATTGTAATCAAATAAACCAAGGAAAACATCTTCATCGTCTGCGGCATTGTCTTCTTCCTCAGCCTATGGTTCTTCACTACTGCCATCTCTTATCCCTATGTAAGAAGCTTGGTGGTTGAGAGTTTGGAGGACAAAGGTTTCAGGTAGGCCGGAGTTGATCATGTAGGTGGGTGGTGGAACGGACTGGTAGTTAGGTAGAGGGTTCATGTGTGTGTTGGGTTGTTCTTTTTCAGGGTCGGGTATTTTATGGGAGTCAATGAGATTTTGGATCTCATGCCTAAGGTGGGTACAGTTGTCGGTTTCATGGCCTTTCTGCTGGTGGAAGTGGCATTATTGGTTTAATTCGAAGTAATGTGGCACTGGGTTTGGAATTGGTCTAGGCTCTAAAGGTTTCATGAGTCCTTGGCCTTTCAACTTCTCAAGCACCTTTGACAAAGGTCTACCAAGATTGGAGAATCGCTTATTTCTAACGGTAGCGATCTAAGCAGTAGCGAGCTTGGTCTCCGAAGGCCCCTCCAAAGTCCTTCTATTCTGGCCATAAAACTTTCTGTTCTCAGCTTTTTCCTCTTCAATGTCCATAACAGTCTCTATCAACTGTCGAAAATCAGCAATCATCGAAGTCATACTCCTCAGCTTGCCATAAATAGAGGGCTTGGTGCCCTTGATGATCATTTTGATATGGTCCTTCTCCGAGGGCCGAGTTTGCATTTTCAGAAGTTGGTATTCTCCAAGTCGCGAAGCGACAAGTCAATCTCTAAATCCGTGACATACTGTTTCAGAAAGGCTTCTCCTAATGTCCTCCAATCATCCTTGACCTTTCTCTCCAGGCCATGATACCATACCACGGGCGCTCCCTCAAGTGACATCCCGAACATCTTTTGAACTTGACGTTTTGACAGACCCACTGAGCTCATCACAGAAACATACTGTCGGAGATGGACCCTCGGATCCCCATTCCCATTAAACTTGGCTATGTCAGGCATTTTGAACTAAACCGGCAGCTGCTCCTCAAAAGTCATTGCTTCATAATGTATCAAATCTTCATGCTTACCCTTCAGCTTGCGGGTAACTGATTCTACCTTATCACGGAGTTTTTGTAATTTAGTGTGAGACCCGGCCATCCTTCCCGCGGCATATTCAGCGATGTCATCATCAAAAATAGGGATGTCATCCCCCAATCTGTTCGGGAGGCTCTCATTCTCAAAGCTTCCCCCAGCACGGGGCACAGCCATATTAGCCATAGCAGTGGTCAAAGCTTGAAGTTGCTCGGTAACCTTAGTGAGATTAGCTTCCAAATGATCCATACGAGATCCCTCGTTAACTGATTCACTCATGTTTGTTAACGGCCTCTTGACGAGTCTTCCATCTTCTGTAACCCAACGGGTATCTATGGTGTCTTTGAAAACTGCATGTTAGCATGTATGCCTGTAAAGCATGAAATATACAAGCCCATCAAGATATTTATACTAGTTGGCCCATTATCATTTTAAAGCATTTAATCATACTATCACGCGATGCAAACTTGTCCCAGTTGAAAAGGCCCAACAAGTTTACACTTTTGCGATAACATGGCTAAACAACTTCAAATGATAAGAGGCCCAAACACAAAATGGCCCATTGGTATTTTAGAAGCTTTTGGCCCACTTGTCAAAGGACACGAACTCGTCCCAGTTTAAATGGCCCAACAAGTTAATATCTCTTCACAAAAAGTCCAACTGAATCCAAATGACGACAGTCCTAAACACAAGCATAAAGAAATAATTTATATTGGTCATATAACTATGGTTCACATGTAGGTTTACAGGAATGTAAACAAAGCCTCCCGCTGACGAATGATTGCCCACAACTAGGACTCCACACTCAAGGGTTCAAGCAACCAAGTGAGCGCACCTTTTTTATACCTTAAGGTACGTGCCAACTAGTTATGGTGTGTGACTAACTGTCAAATGGATTTCCTATTGTAGATTCTGTTGATCTTGGGACATATATTAGAACTGCACTCTCATCATTTGTGATTAGATCACCATATATATATAAATGAAGAGAGGTCCCTATGATTAGTTCCTGGACTGATAATGATATGAGACAGTATCAGTCCCCGATTGATTAATCATTAAATATCCCTAGCCGTAGTATATCGAGACTGGACATCGATAATGCGGAATAGGCTAGTTTTGCACTTGTGCGCGTTGTGAGGGCACAACGGCATAGTTCTAATATATATAAGTGTTGGAGACTTATGCAAGTGCGATAGGAGGTCGTGTTTCACCGATGGTACGGGAAAAACTTCGCTCTGCTCACGATTTTTGGCTCCATAAAGAAACCCTAAAACCGTGAAGTGTCAAGACCATGAGAGAGTGGGCACGTGAATTACACAAAAATATGCCAAAAAACGTGAGCAACAAAGACCAAGGAGAGAGTCACGTGATTGGGGTTCCAAGAATAGCCAAAAACGTGAACAATGCACATGGTCCAAGAGAGAGGAATGGCTTTTGTATATACATATATAATCTTTATTCCATTTACCAAGTAAATGAATAAAATATATATACACAACAATTAATTCAAAAGTCAAAAAGGTACAAGTCCTATCAACTTTCAAATAATCATCTTTCACTATTCACATCAAGTTACTTTAATAAAGTGACGACATGTCATGTCACATTACTCAAAGTGATAAGTGATTTGACGCTTGATGTGACTTGCGTGCCGCGTTCGAATTCGAAATGCGAATGCGCTCGCAATCACTCTCGGGCTCGGGTTCGCTAATTCCAAATTAACGAATTTTTCGTCGCGTCGTAATTAAATGATTACGCCTAGCGAATTCACTATTCACGTCGCTAACGAATTAATTCTAAATTAATTCGTTCGCCAGAATTAAATCTAATTTCAATTCCGCGTCGAAATCTAATTTCGTATAATATATCGAATATATTATTTTACCGATTAATTCCAAATTAATCGTTCTCTCTCTTTAACGATATTTTATCCGAGATAAAAAATATCTCTGTAATTAATCCCAGATTAATTTTCTCTCTCTAGAAATTAATCTTCTCTCTTTATTAATTAATCCCAGATAATAATCATAGTGCGAGTCATACATCATCGGTGAATCTTCAGGAAGCGACCCATGAGATCTCCGGATATGTTGGCAGTAAATATCGGTCGTCGGAGAGTATCCGAACACGTAAGTACCTCGTACTACGTTTATACCGATTTACAAGACAAGGTTGGTTTCTAGCAAAGCGCACATGCCTACCCAATTCTCCAGAAATATTCTTACAGGAATATATAGATCTGTATCAAGCGTAGTATACCGTAGTATTGCGTATATCAGCCCAGTATCGGATAGTCACGTGCTAGGGCTGGGGCTGGATAAGTGTCTGCCCCGTCCGAAGCACATGTCGGATGTCTCTGGTAACTAGTCTCTATAATCGGATATATATGACCTTGTCATAATATCCCGATGGCCGGCCAGCACTTAAGAGCACTAATACCGTATCCTGCGTGACATCATCTCCACTATAACTGGAGTGATACTTCCGTCTTGACATCATACCCAATACACTACGACTCTCTGATAAACCCAGAAGTGGTGTACACAAAACTGGTTAAAGCCCTGTACCACCAAGACCAAAGTCTACCGATTATCGTAAGTATTAGCGATGTAAGTCTCAGGTTAAGACTATACACACCTACCTTGATTTCGGCCTCCCATAGACACATAGTCATAATACCAATGGGATTCTGAGGGGTCTATCCAGAGCGAAGCTGTTTCCCGTACCATCGGTGAAACACGACCTCCTATCGCACTTGCATAAGTATCCAATACTTATATATATGAGAACTATGCCGTTGTGCCCTCACAACGCACACAAGTGCAATACTAGCCTATTCCGCATTATCAATGTCTGTCTCGATAATACTACGACTAGGGATATTTAATGATTAATCCTTCGTAGACTGATACTGTCTCATATCATTCTCAATCCAGGAACTAATCATATGGACCTCTCTTCATTTATACATCTAAGGTGATCTAATCACAAATGATGAGAGTACAATCTCCTTTGTCACATAGTTAATTTGCTACAACAACACAATGATCTGTGCAAATAGTGACGCTATGGGTCATTTTGTCCAACAATCTCCCACTTGGCACATAGCCAGTCACTCAAGTGTCCTACACCCGAACTATGTACGATTGGCTCAAACTGCTGAGAAATGCATTCGTCAGCGGATTTGCATAATTATCATCTTGATGCGATTTATTCGATCATCACATCGCCACGATATATGATCCGAATGAATCAGATGAGTATCTAAGTATGTATCTGGATCGTTGATGAGACCATTAATTCTTTAGCCTGTACTGACGCCTAGCTCAGCTGCTAACATAACTATATCTAATCTAATTAGATTTGTATCGACCCAAATGACTTCTATTGCTGCTTCAGCTGTAGCAACAACCCGCATTTGTTGTTTATTCGGTAACAGTGTCTTACTTGGAAGATTTCCAGCTCACTGTACCGTTATTCAAACTATATAGTACCGTTTGCGACTTTTAGTCGTCTTTATCTGTTATAGGAAACTTGCTACAGTGACCCCAGTCACTTCAAGTTCTCCTTCTCCATAGACTAAGACAGCATCCTTAGTTCTATAAGATACTAACTGATGTTCTTAACATCAATCCAGTGACTATCACTCGGATTGGCCTGTTTGTGAATCCATATGCTCAAAGCGTATTATACACCAGGTCTCGTACAGTTTTCAATGTACGGTTTCTAGGAGAGTATTGCGAGAGCCAAGCTTTCGCCGATATTTATTTTATGGGAATATCATTTCCAAGAAATGACGTATTATCATTATTTTATAGGACAGCCACTATCAGTGCGCTCCCACTAACCTTCTTATATATACACCAGAATTATTTTCGTTTTGAATTAAATCATACATCATTATGATTATATCAAAACGATAATTCCAAGAACCTAATGTTTGCTTCAATCCAATCATGGATCGAATAACCTGCATAATCCAAATGGATTTACCGTGGCAACAGGTAAAAGGTTGAATCGTGATCAACACAATGTTGATAACGATACCTTTCCGTTAAATGCCTAGCTTTATACGTTGGTATGTTGCCATCCATGTATGTCTTCCTAGAAGACTTTTAAGTACCATTAGGCACAATGCCTTGTGGTACATCAACTAGTATCCAAACTGGTTGAAATACATGGAATCCATTTCGGATTATACTGCACTTTGCCATAATTAGGGAGTTGATATCTTGTATCACTTCCTCATACGTAGTCAGTTGGTATTCCTCAATAAGATTCACATCTTTATGAGGTTAGATCAGAAACCCATACCCCAGGTTGTTTTCTGACTCTGTCCGACCTACGCGCGGTTCTTGTGTATTCGAAGATTAATGGTAATAGTCTCATCCTCGATGAACTATTCATGTTCCATTAAGATTCAATGCCTTGAACAGTATGACTCTGATTTCCATCGAGTTATACTATCCTCCCACTTACCACTGCATATCGGTATTCCTCTCAGGAAAACCGTATGGTGAGTAACAATCTAATTGTTCTCTTGTGAGATGTATAAGTACAATACTTATGGTATCCCTAGGATAACCTACATTTGGCACTTATCCTATTTGGGTTTTAGTTTGGTATCATCCAAACATATGCCTAGCATACCCAAATTATCAGGGATGAGAAACCCGGTTTCTTTCCCGTTCATATCTAATATGATATCTGTCAAAAGATTATTATGGAACCTTATTCAAAATAAGTTCTTGCACTGTTTTAAAGCTTATCCGTTGAAGGAAATGGTAGCTCAGAGCGACTCGTGATTAACCTATTATGTCTAACAAAATTCGGTTAATCCGTTCGGACACACCGTCAAACTGACGTATTCCGGGAGGAGTCCTAATTTGAAAGAATACTATACTCTTTCATATATACAAGAAACTTATTGCTTAAGTATTTTCCATTACAGTTTTACCATGACGGTTTAATACTTTAGCCAATCTATTTGTCTATTTCGTGTCGAAACTCTAAAAGTTTCCGATTTGTGTTTCAAAAGAAACACATAACCATACGCGATGCCACATCCGTACAGGTCACGAAATATTCATATCCATATCTAGCCTAGCTAGACATGGGCCCACTTGCTTCACTATGAACTAGGGCTAACAGATCGGTGGCATTTACACTTTTACCAAGTAAATAGTGTTTTAGGCACTTTGCCCAAATAGACTAGATTCGTAGACTTTATTTGAATGGAATCAAATCAGTCCTAGTACCCGCTCTTCAAAAGTGCGGATATACGATTCTTGTTTAGTAGTGTCCCTGACAACTATGCCACAATTAAGTTTCTTAACTGATCAAATCAATTTGAGCTATTTATTTGTCATGTTATATATTTGAGATATGATTTATATTCAAAATATAAATCATGTTATTCACATCTAATGTGTTTATCTCAATATCATCTTTATATAATGAAACACTTTAGTGTTCTAGAATATAAAGGTACACCCGCAGCGGGTTATACGCGATATAGAGATAATGTTTCTAGTCAAACTAGCTACATTATAACAGTTTCTAAATTTAAGTACTAACCCGAAGGTAGTTCCTAAATTCAGATATCTACGGTTAAAACAGCGACTTTCGTCCCGTTTTCAATTCACAGATAAATCTCAATTGAAGTCAGTATCCTGTTCAAAACAGATTTTGAACATCAATATATATATTTTATGTACCACACTAAGTATCTAAAATCCAATTTTAATACTTACTGTGAACACAATTATGACAAACATATTTGAAGTAAGAGCCTTGCTCGTCTTCAATTCCTTCTTAGGATATATCATTTTATCTTCCCAAAAGATTATAATGATTTTGCCTTTGCTATTTTCAATATTCCAGTAGCCTTTGGCCAAGCCTCGGGTTTCTAGAATATCGAAGTAAGGTGTGCCTTGCACAACTTGCCTAATTGCAAAGTTTGACTTTGTCTCCTTGAGAATAATCATTAATTCTCCAATAATTATTTATTGCAATTTTAGTACTTTCTAAATCAAAGTATAATGGATTAAGCCTATAATTATCATTATATGAATATTCCAAATTTCATATTCCACTTATTTGCTTAACTCCGGGCTTTAGGCATAATTCATTATTTTTCCAGGACTATCCTGAAATTTATTCTCAATTTGAAAAATAAAACCGTTTAAAATACATTTTCGCCAAGGATTATGTCTTAAACATTAATCTTTCATTTTTATATCTTGATTCTAATAGTCCAACTATATAATCAACGATTTGTGGTACTATTTATTATAATGATTATAATAGTCCAACTATATAATCAAATATAATCTAAATTAATTAACCTCAATTACATTGATTACTATAGTCCAACTATAAAATCAACTGTAAACTGAAATTAATTAATTCAAATATATTGATTAATATAATCCAATTATATATAATCAAATATAATACAGTCCAACTGTTTATTAAAAACAACAATTTAAATATTAGTTCAACTAATATTTAATTTATTCGACGAAATAATTATTATGAGCGCGTATGGCAAGTATTAAACGAGTATTGCAAATTCAATACTTGCCTCCCACTATTTTTCGGCGAGCCTCTAACCCTCTGTCGAGTACTCGGGAAACCGTGTTTCCTAGTGGGCTAGGATCCCGTTAAATATCACACAATCTTGACTTTGGCCAACAAATTGTATGATAATTAACTAGGTAGATCTCGAAGATCAATTGGATCCCATCCAATTCCTAGATCCAGTAGGCTGTTATCCAAATCCTAAACATATATCTTATATATGCCAATACATCCAATGTATTACCTAACCTTTTTCCTCTGAATCAACTAAGCCTTGGCTTTGGCACAACAAACCTAGTGATCCCAGTCAAGTGTGACCCATTGACCATAGAAAGCTTCGTAATCAATGTCGATGGACAAGAAGTGGTCTTGACTTTGGCCAACAAACCACAACTTGGACAAGACACCGATATGGAACAAAGCTCTCGTGATTCAAACACATCTTCGATGGACAAACGGCTTGACTTTGGCCAACAACCCAATGCCAATCTCGGATCTTGAGTGAGAATCACTCAATGGAAGGAAAAACACTTGATATTGAGCGAGGGTTTTTCGCGTGCGATTGGCTACCAATTTATTATCTTTATTAAGGTCTCATCATCATACACCCTTAAACATGCATTCTAAACACATAATAAAGCGCATATGAAATAAAATAATAATGATATGCGGATGGATACTTTACATTGATCCTAGATCAAATCTCTCATTTTCTCTCTCTAAAGCTAGCATATGTATTTACTTCTACCCATTACACTACACTTCTAAAGAAACCTCATTTACATTGAGAGGAATAGGTGAGAAGAGAATACAAAGAGTATAGAGGTGATAAGGCTGGACACGCAGGTCCAATTAATAAATCAAATTTATTACAATTTCCAAAATTATCCCACCCGACTAATATCCATCCGATATACATTATTCATGCATCGCAACCATGTATTCATACAAGCATGTTATCAATCAATCAAATCCAATTAATTAATCTAATAATTAGTGATCATCCAATGTTCAAACAACGATTTGATTTTTGGTCGAGTCAAACTCGTTTTGCGAATAAGTACTCAAAGTACGAATTCTTGAATTAAATTAAACTACATAATTAAATCCAATTTAATACGCATTTAATTCTAATTCACTATTTAATTCCAAATAAATATTACACTTTTATTAACGAACCTTTACGACTTAAATTCCAAATTTAATCGCAACGGGTCTCAAAGCCCGATTAACATCTAATGTTTATTTAATTAAAGTCCAATGGGCTTTTAATTAATTTCTATAAGGCGTGGACTTTTGGTCAACTTGGGTCAAACCGAACAACCAAAATCCAATCCGGGAGTTACCCCATAACCCTTTAAATTAATTTTGGCCCAATAGGCCCAATTAAATAATTAAGGTTCATTAAGTCATAATTGGACCTTTTGGATTCGGTTTTGGGCCTAATTGGATCCAACCAATTTTGCCTAAACCCAACTTTGTTACAACAAAGCCCAAAAGCCCAATTACAACCTAACAAGCCCAATTTCCAAAATCAAGCCCAAATTAATTAACTTACAAAATTCCAAATTTCACAATTAATTAACCTAAGTGTAATACACAATTAATTATCCAATTAACATTTCTAAAACATCAATTAGCCTAATTAATCATGCACTTTAACATTAAATAGTGTCTAACACAATTTATTAAAATCAAACCCAATTTACATGCTTTCAAGTCTCGGCAATTAGGGGTTTTTCAATTCGATTCGGTTTCAATCCAATTGAATCCACAATCATAATTTACCAAATCAATTCAACTCATCCAATGAATCAAACAACAAAATCACAATGAATTTCATGTCCAATTGAATTCGGCCAACCCACTTTATAAAGGGAAAATTGTTCCAAATCAAAATTCAATTCAATTGAACTTCAAAACAACATTACCCAATTGTTTTAAGTCATCCAATGATCAAACAAAACAAAATTACCAAGACATTAGGGTTATCAAATTTTTGGCCATGCCTCCAATTTGGGGAAAATTGATCCAATCCAATTTTCTTGAAATTGATCACACACAATCTCAATTAAACATGTTTTAAGCATACTTAAACATCCAATTTAATTAAAACATGCTCAAACACATTTTACCCAATTTCAAGTTACATGTTCAACCTAAAGAATTGGGGAAAATTGATCCAATCCAATTTTCTTGAAATTGATCATGCACAACTTCAATTAATCAACATACAAGCATACTTAATCAACCAATTCAACCAAATCATGCTTCAATTGATTTTACCCAATTTGTCATGCCCAAAATTTAGGGAAAATTGAATCCAATCCAATTTCATGAAATTGATCATGCACAATCTCAATTAAACATCATCCAAGCATGCTTAAACTATCAATTTAACCAAAACAAGTCAAAATCGATTTTGCCCAAAATAAACCCTAACTTTTTTCATGCTTGATAATAGCTCAAGATACCATTGTTGAGTTCTAATATATGTCCCAAAATCAACAAATCAAGCAAGAAAACGCATGAATACACAACATAGGAGGTGCGGAATATACTCACAATGGTCGGTTTTGATGCGAAGAAGAACACAAGCCATTTTCATCCTCCATTGAGTTCGGCAGTAGCTCTCCTTGACAGTGGGCTGCTCGGTTTTGGGCGTTTTGAACTCCACCATTTTCGGCCATGGATGAACCACCATTGAAGCTCCAAGCTTCAAGCTCCAAAATCAAATCCAAGCTCACAAATTCGTTTCCCTATCACCATAATATAACCCATGGTGTGCTAGCACTTGTCATCTTCTTATTGCAATTTTCGGCCTTGCCAAAAACTTGAACAATGCACATGGTCCAAGAGAGAGGAATGGCTTTTGTATATACATATATAATCTTTATTCCATTTACCAAGTAAATGAATAAAATATATATACACAACAAGTAATTCAAAAGTCAAAAAGGTACAAGTCCTATCAACTTTTAAATAATCATCTTTCACTATTCACATCAAGTCACTTTAATAAAGTGACAACATGTCATGTCACATCACTCAAAGTGATAAGTGATTTGACGCTTGATGTGACTTGCGTGCCGCGTTCGAATTCGAAATGCGAATGCGCTCGCAATCACTCTCGGGATCGGGTTCGCTAATTTCAAATTAACGAATTTTCCGTCGCGTCGTAATTAAATGATTACGCCTAGCGAATTCACTATTCACGTCGCTAACGAATTAATTCTAAATTAATTCGTTCGCCCGAATTAAAATCTAATTTCAATTCCGCGTCGAAATCTAATTTCGTATAATATATCGAATATATTATTTTACCGATTAATTCCAAATTAATCGTTCTCTCTCTTTAACGATATTTTATCCGAGATAAAATATCTCTGTATTAATCCCAGATTAATTTTCTCTCTCTAGAAATTAATCTTCTCTCTTTATTAATTAATCCCAGATTAATCATAGTGCTAGTCATACATCATCGGTGAATCTTCAGGAAGCGACCCTTGAGATCTCCGGATATGTTGGCAGTAAATACGGTCGTCGGAGTATCCGAACACGTAAGTACCTCGTACTACGTTTATACCGATTTACAAGACAAGGTTGGCTTCTAGCAAAGCGCCATGCCTACCCAATTCTCCAGAAATATTCTTACAAGAATATATAGATCTGTATCAAGCATAGTATACCGTAGTATTGCGTATATCAGCCCAGTATCGGATAGTCACGTGCTAGGGCTAGGGCTGGATTAGTGTCTGCCCCGTCCGAAGCACATGTCGGATGTCTGGTAACTAGTCTCTATAATCGGATATATATGACCTTGTCATAATATCCCGATGGCCGGCCAGCACTTAAGAGCACTAATACCGTATCCTGCGTGACATCATCTCCACTATAACTGGAGTGATACTTCCATCTTGACATCACACCCAATACACTACGACTCTCTGATAAACCCAGAAGTGGTGTACACAGAACCGGTTAAAGCCCTGTACCACCAAGACCAAAGTCTACCGATTATCGCAAGTATTAGCGATGTAAGTCTCAGGTTAAGACTATACACACCTACCTTGATTTCGGCCTCCCATAGACACATAGTCATAATACCAATGGGATTCCGAGGGGTCTATCCAGAGCGAAGCTGTTTCCCGTACCATCGGTGAAACACGACCTCCTATCGCACTTACATAAGTATCCAATACTTATATATATGAGAACTATGCCGTTGTGCCCTCACAACGCACACAAGTGCAATACTAGCCTATTCCGCATTATCGATGTCCTGTCTCGATAATACTACGACTAGGGATATTTAATGATTAATCCTTCGTGGACTGATACTGTCTCATATCATTCTCATCCAGGAACTAATCATATGGACCTCTCTTCATTTATACATCTAAGGTGATCTAATCACAATGATGAGAGTACAATCTCCTTTGTCACATAGTTAATTTGCTACAACAACACAATGATCTGTGCAAATAGTGACGCTATGGGTCATTTTGTCCAACAGATTCCCCAGAGGGAGGGTGGAGCGAACTCTCTTAAATACCCAAGCCTCTTAGGCTTTTATCTCCTTGGTGACAGGAATAAACAACAAGTCCTCCAAATTAGTCTATCACAGTGAGCTACGGGTAATAATTATCTAGGTGCCTTCACAGCTTTTCCTTATAGAAAGGTAGTGAATGAAGGAAGACACCAAACCATCACCTAGCCTCAATAATGCCTTTGATTAAACTCCTTCAACCCACTGTAGACATGGTTAATTAAAGCACAAATCACAAACATTACATGCATTATTTTGGGGCCGATTCTCTATCTCCAGTGGAGTCGCCAGACTGTAGGACACAGAAATTTACGACGATGTTCCAGGCTCGCGGCCCGGTCGGGAGTACGGAGTAGCCCGCGGGGGACTAAACTGGAGAATAAAAGAGTCGCCACCCATTGTGAACTGGGAAATGATTTAAAGTCGCAGTCACCACTCGCAAGGGAAGACCTCAACCGTTGGGTTCAGAATGGTCCCTTACTTATGCCACTTGTAATGAATGGATTTATGCAATTTTAACCAAGTCTACGCAACATACATTTGCAAAAATAATCTACATCTAAGTTCCTATACGGCCTATATCTAAGTTTGCATGCACAAAAGTAAGTCGGAATAGCGATAAGCACACAACTCATGAATACTTTAAATTAGCATATGAGGAATAAATATGTGACCAAGGAATTTGGCTGTTCTCAATGTAAGACCTCGCATACCCGGTTGGACGTATTCCACGTCAACCAAGCATGCCGTGTCTGGGTCAACAAAATAAAATATAATAAAGGGTGCCCTCAGGTCTTACCTTTTAAGTCGATTCTCGGGAGTGCGTTGGGACATCGCCGGAAGGGTTATGTTCCCAAGGACAAAACAACGACTCTTGTCCTGTTTCTGACTCGCAGTTCGATCTCATCTGAAGCCAGTATTCTGCTAATCAGCAGATGATGTACATCAGTAAAAATTTAAGTACCACTTCCAGTATAAAAATCCAATTTTTAAATCCAGTAGTGTACATGTTTATAATATTCATACCTGAAGCCGGAGCCTTGCCCGTCTTCACTTTCTTCATGTCTGCCATGTCCATATGGCAGTCACGCTTCCAGTGACCCTATTTGCCACAATTTAGGCAGATGTCTTGGGATATGTCCTTTGTCTTCCCAGAAAACTGTGACGATTTTACCTTTGCCCCCTTTTCTTCACACCCCCAGAAGCCTTCGGCCAAGCCTTGGCCTTCTGGGATGTCGAAGTTAGATGCGCCTTGCGCTTCTTGCCTTTTAGAAGCTCTGGCTTTGCCTCCTAGAGCATAGCCATTAACTCTCCAAGAATTTTCTTTTGATTCATGATGAACCCGCCCCATCATTCAGGTAGAGACTATAAGATCAAATCTGTGGAAGTCTCGGCCTCGTAGGTAATGCCCAACTAACCTAGCTGTTCGATGTTAGCAATCATCTGTGACACCCAGTGCTCGACCAATGTACACTCTGACATACACAAGCGAAAGAGCTTCTTTTGCAATTCATACTTCTGAGATCTAAGGATATATCTGTGAAGATCCTTCAATTTCAACATCATACTTTAAGGATCCAATCCTTTGTTCTGACGATGAAATTTAGGAGTCATTGCGGTAAGCATAACGGATTGAGCACTAAAGTTATCATTACGATGAGTCTTCCAAAGCTCATGCTCTACTATTTGCTCAACTTCATGCTTAGGCCCGAGAGGTTTCTCTATCCAATAGAGTAACTTCTCAGCTCCCAGGACTATCCTGAGATTCATCTCCCATTCGGGAAAATTGGAGCTGTTAAAGACATTGTCACTTAGGATTATGTCCTTTGACGCTAATCTTTCTAGTTATATTGATTTCTATAGTCCAAATATCCAATTAATGCTTTCGGGTACAATTAAATGTAATGATTACTATAGTCCAACTATATAATCAACTACAAATGATCGGTTACATTTAAATGTAATGATTACTATAGTCCAACTATATAATCAACTACAAATGAAGTTGTTTGAATACAGTCCAACTGTTTAAAGAAAGCAATATTTTATATTAGTCCAACTAATACACTTATAACAATGATAAATAAAATAAAAGAGCGTGTATTGGCAAGTATTTAAAAGAAATTGCAAATTTAATACTTACCTCCCACTATTTTTTTGGTGAGCCTCTAACCCTCTGTGGAGTACTCGGGAAACCTAATTTCCTAGTGGGCTAGGATCCCGTTAAATAACACTCAACCTTAACTTTAGCCAACAAGTTGTATGAAACTTAACTAGGTAGATCTCTAAGATCAATTGGATCTCATACAATTCCTAGATCCAGTAGGTGGACCTCCAAGTCCGAAATATATATCCAATATATGCAAATATATCCAATACATTTCCTAACATTTTCCTCTGAATCAACTAAGCCTTGGCTTTGGCTCAACAAGCTTAATGATTCCAGTTAAGCGGGACCCATTGACAGTGGGAAAGCTTCGTAATCCACGTCGATGAACTAGAGAGTGACCTTGACTTTGGCCAACAAGTCACAACAGCCCAAGACATGCGATATAGAACAAAGCTTTTGTGGTTCAAACACATCCGCGATGGACATTGATCTTGACTTTGGCCAACAAACCAATGCCAATCTTGGATCTTGAGAGAGAACAACTCAATGGAAGGAAAACACTTAATATTTGAATGAGGGTTTTTCACGTAAATTGGCAACCAATTTATTTTCTTTAATTAGGTCTCATCATACACCCTTAAACATGCATTCTAAAAGCATAATAAGGCACGAAATAAATTAATAATGATATGTGGATGGATATATAACAAATTTGTTCCTAGAACAAATCTCTCTCTTTCCTCTCTCCCGCAAGCACTATTCTTACTTCTACCCAATTACATAATACTCAAAGAAACCTCATTTGTATTGAGGGGAATTGGTGAGAAGAGAAATACAAAGAGAATTGAGATAATAGGCTGGACACGCAGGTCCAATTTAAATAAATTCTAAATTTATTACAATAATTTCCAAAATTTCCCTCACCCTTCTAATATCCATCTGATATACATTATTCATACAATACATCCAAGTATTCACACATAGCATGTTATCCAATCAATTTAATCCAATTAATTAATCTTTAAATTAATGATCATCCAATGTTCATACGATGATTTAATTTGCGCGAGTCCAACTCGTTTAAGAATAAGTACTCAAAGTACGTATTCTTGAATTATATCTAACTACAATTTTAAATCCAATTTAAACTGTATCCAATACTAATTCATATTTAATTCCAAATTAAATAATTACACTTTTAATAGTGCCTTTTAGACTTGGATTCCAAATCCAATCTTCATGGGTCTCAAAGGCCCAAAAAGTATCCAATACTCTTTTTAATTAAAGTCCAATGGGATTTTAATTAATTCTCAAGGCATGGGCTTTGGCCAATATAGATCCAATCCAAGATGGCAAGGCCCAATTAGGAATCACCCTATGCCAAAAATCAATTTAGGCCCATTAGGCCCAATTAAATTATTTAAAGGCTCATTGTCATATTTCGACTTTATGGAAATGGTTTTAGGCCCAATTGGATCCAACCCAATTGTCCTAAACCAAACTTAGCCCAACCAAGCCCATTAATCCCAATTACAACAATTAAATTAATACATTATTCCAAATTACATATTAATCCAATTCAAGTGTAATTAACATAATTAATCAATTAATCTAAAGTTTCCAAAACACTAATTAATCAAATTAATCATGCTTAATATTTCCAATTCATGTCCAACATAAATTGAAGCAAAATCAATTCTAAAACATGTTATATAGCTCACGGCAAAGGCATAGAAATTATCATGCAATTTGATTTCAATCCAATTAAATCAACATCTAAAATACATTTCATGCCAATTAACATATCTAATTGTCAAATTTCAAAATTAACCATGAGCAATACTAGGGCATAAATTCGGCCATGCTAAGGAATCAGGGATTTTTGATCTAATCAATTTTTCTCAATTCCAACAATGTACAAATCCAATTCAATATCATATAAACATAACCCAACCATCAATTTAGGCAAATCAAGCTCCAAGCCAAAAAATCCCAAATTAAAGTATATAAACCCTAGGTTCAAATCAAGCTTAGATCTTGCTCTGATACCATTGTTAGTGTTCCTAGAACATGCCAAGGATCACTAAGATGATTTTTGTGTCAATACATAAAGAAGTTTGAGGAAAAAACTTACAATGATCGGATGAGTTTCAAAACTTTTCCATGGATGTAGGTGGAAGCTCCAAGCTTTCTTCAGTGTTTCCAACATTTGGGTGAGTTTCCCCATCACCTTGATTCACTCCTTATGTGCAAGCAAGAATAAATTTTGAAAGAAAAAATTTATCCTCCAATGAGTATAGTGTTCGACCAAAGAGAGAATCTTATGAGAAGATGAATAGTCATGGTTTCCAAAATAAGTGTGTGTTTATATGGTTTCAAAAACCATGTTGGATAAAGGCAAGTGGATTTTGAAAAAAACCATTTACTTTTTACCAACTACCACTATCACCTTTGACAAGTGATGTGAGTGGTGGGTCCCACCCAATTAAATAATAATGCCTAGCAAAATTATTACGGAAGTCGCTTACGAATTAATTCCAAATTTATTCGTTCGCTAGAATTAAAATTCTATTTAATTCCACATTGAAATCCAATTTCAATTTAATATATCCAATATATTATTTTATCCTAAATAAATAATTAAATAGAAAAATCCAATTTAACTATTAAATTTATTTTACCGATTAATTCCAAATTAATCGCGTTCTCTCTTCTTGTCGAATTAATCCCAGATTAATTCTTAACGTAATTAATCCCAGATTAATTTTCTCTCTGTTAATTAATCCTAGATTAATTCTTACCGTAATTAATCCCAGATTAATTTTTCTCTCTCATATTTAATCGCAGATTAATTCTTTGTTCGAGTCAAATCTCATCGGTGGATCTTTGGGAAGCAACCCAAGAGATCCCTGGATATGTTGGAAGTAAATACGATCATTAGACTATCCGAACAGGTGCGTACCCCGTACCACATTCTTACCGATTTACAAGACATGGTTGGCTTCTAGCAAAGCACCATGCCTACCCAATTCTTCAGAAATATTCAACGAAGAACATACAATCTTTATCAGGCGTAGTATACAGTGTATTGCGTATTACGATCCAGTATCGGATGTCACATGTTAGGCCTGGGGCTGGAATTGTGTTTGCCCCGTACGAAGCATATAGCGGATCACTAGCAATTAGTCTCTGTAATAGGATAATCATGACCTAGTCATATTATCCCGATAGCTGCAGCATTTAAGAGTACCAGTTATGTATCCATGCGTGATCATCTTCTCCATACGACTGAAGTGATATTCCATCTTGACATCACACCCAACACACTACGATTCTCAGTATACCCAGAAGAGGCTTACACAAAACCTGTTAAAGCCACGGACGACCAAAACCAAAGTATACTGATTTTCGCAAGTATTAGCGATGCAAGTCTCAGGTTAAGACCAAATACACCTACCCTGATTCGGATTCCCATAGACACATAGTCATACTACCAATGGGATTCCGAGGGGTCTATCCAGAGCGAAGCTGTTCCCGTACCATCGGCAAATAGAACCTCATATCACACTTGCATAAGTATCAAATAATTAAATATATGAAAACTATGCCGTTAAGCTTCCATAACGCGCACAAGTGCAATACTAGCCTATTCCGCATTATCGATGTCTAGTCTCGATAATACTACGACTAGGGATATTTAATGATTAAACCTTTCATGGATTAATAATGTGTCATGTCTTATTAATCTGGAACTAATCATAAGGACTTTTATCATTTATATATCCAAGTAATCCAATTACAAAATGATAAAAGAGTAATTTCTTTTGTCACATAGTTAATTTTGTACAAGAACACCATGTCCTTTACAAAATAGTGATACTATGGGTCATAATTGTCCAACAGTACAGGAAGGAGGCAGTCAAGTCTTGGGAATCATCCCAAAACCTTTGGCAGAGGCAAATCTTTTAGCACCAACAACGGGAGAGGAACTTATTGTACCAGGTATGTCTGAATGACTAGTGGAAATGATTAACCGTGCTGATGTTTTTATTGATTTGCCAGGTGGCTTGGGCACGATGGAGGAAATTTTTACAATGCTATCTTGGGGGAACTTGAACATACACCAGAAACTGATTGGACTATTTAACGCTGATGGATTTTATGATTTTCTTTGTGTGTTTCTTGATGATGTCCGGAGAAATGGGTTCGTGTCAAAACCTGTAAAGGAAATCATTTTCACTGCCAGAACTGCCAATGATTTAATTGAGCAAATTTTAGCCTTTGAACCACAAATTGACCTTATCCTTTCCAAGATGATTTGGTCCGATAATGATCGTGGTAAGAAGCTACGGATAAATCTGGATCTTAACCTTTAATTTTCTTTTTAAAGATGTAGAATTTCACCTAACCAGGTACTGTTTTCTAAACTCTTCTTCGAATTTTTAAACATCGGGGACAATGTCTCAATTATGTTTGTGGGACTGAATAGTTAACTAGTATCTTGTTTTTATTTTTCAAATTTTTAGTCAAAAATTTTCAAAAAATTCAAAAATAATTATTTTTTTTAAAAAAAATAAAAAATAAATTGTGTTTTTGTGTTTTTAACTGATTAATCAGATGAAATTGGTGTGAGATAGTTGTGTAAGGAATTTCCACTCCTGAGACGTATCTCAACCTATTTCGTAACAAGTTAATTTTTGTTTATTTCATTTTGAATTATTTAATTTGTGAATTCTCCATAAAACTGATTAAATTGGATCTTCATATGCTCAGTTGACAGGTATTATCAATATACATGGTAACATACGGACATGAGTTGTAATTGAAAAGTTTGTAATATTCAGTGCTCTAGTTTAATTGGAGGAAGCATCTAAAAAGAGATGGAATAAAAAAAATTTTAAAA
The DNA here is from genome assembly GCA_019454045.1 of Zanthoxylum bungeanum. Taxonomy (NCBI): domain Eukaryota; kingdom Viridiplantae; phylum Streptophyta; class Magnoliopsida; order Sapindales; family Rutaceae; genus Zanthoxylum; species Zanthoxylum bungeanum. Next base: position 170,603 of record SKCR01032776.1, on the reverse strand, counting down.
AAATCGTCTGAGATCCGAGTGACTAAATTCGTATGGGTGTTTTAACACCTAGTGCCCTAAAACCAACTGGTTTAGGTGTCACCGGCCCAAAGCTCGCTACATGGATTGAAGATGTTATATAAATATATATATATATATATCTAAAATCCGAGTAATTAAGTCTGTAGGGGTGTTTTAACACCTAGTGCCCTAAAGCCAACTAGTTTGGGAGGCACTAGCCCAAAGCTCGCTACATGGATGGAAGATATTGTATATAAATAAATAAATACAAAATCACAAAAATATTCCATTGCTAAAAAAGGTGTGAATTCTGATATAACTTTAGGACAAAATTATTACTCTCTTTTCAACTACACTTGTGAATATTGTAGGCAGAATGAGTTGATTAATATTTTGTTGATTGTGTAGATGGAGAATGGTAAAAATAATCGGAGAATTTACTTATTTGGTAATTTAGAAAGAAAGAAAACAACTACTAACTTGGATAAGAAGCTTCACTTGTTTAGTCCCTAACTTGTTTTATTCTATTTTCTCTTGTCTTTTTGCTTTTGTGTGCATTAGATTGACGTTTGTGGGTATTGTCATTATAAGCCCTCACGAGACTACAACTAGTCCACTAGAGACACCTAGGGGTTTAAAGGCTTGTTGCATATGCTAAATGCAACCATGATCCTTACGAAAGTGGCTTAGTTTAATTTTAAAAGATGTTTATGTTTTTTTATTTTGTTGTTTTGCTCGAGGACTAGCAAAATATTTTGTTTGGGGGTGTGATTAGTGGTAAATAGATCACTATTTCCCACTCCCTTGACTTAATATTTTGTATAGTTTCATGGGTTTTGTGAATATTTTGATGTGTTTTGTGGTATTTTGTAGATAAATAAAATAACAGGACTCTCTGGAATCAAATCGGGGTAAAAACAGCTGAAAATGGACAAAAAGGGCAAAAATGTAAATTTCCTGCCAAAATACGCCTTTTGCTAAAATGCGCCGTCTGCTATCATGCATCGCTAACATGTGCATGCCATGTGTCATCATCACAGCAATCGTGCTAACATGCGCCGGACGTGTCATCATCCCATGTTGTCGACAGAACACGTCACTGTTGACGACAGCATCGTGACGTGCAGAGCATTCTGCATCGCGATGCCGAGTTAATAATTCAGATGTCGACACTGCCGACGCCACATGTCACCATCTCTGCGAAGCTCGTGCCACCCGTCCAAAATCTACGGTGCGTCTCGACGAGTAATATTCCACGCGTCGCGACGTAAGAGGCCAGGATTTGCCTATAAATTGAGGCCGATTTCAGAATTCCAATTCATACTTTCTTCTAAGGAATTCCTTAAGAATACTAAGAAGATTGTATCTTGCTTGTTTAATTACAGCTTTCTATATTTAATTTTATTTATTTTATGCAACAATACTTTCTTTTCTTTACTTTTCAGTCTTTAATTTACTATTCAGCATGAGGAGGTAACTCCCATCTACTGGGGTGAAAGGTTAAGCTTATATTACTAATATTTAGATTAATCTCCCTTAATTATAATATATAAACTATTTAAAACCTGACTTAATCAGGATACCGCCTTTATGGTCGGTTGGACTTAATTAAATTGATTTTAACCTGGAAAAATTGGATATTGCATTTATGATCGGTTGGAATTAATGATAAATTTGACTAAATAAGGATACCGCCTATATGGTCGGTTAGTAATTATCACACAAAGTTAATATATTATAATAAGGGAGATATCTAAATTGAAGTAATAAAAGTGGATCCTCTAACCTCAGTATTTTCTTTATTATTTTATTTACATTTTTAATTTCCAGCTTTTACTTTATGTCATTTACTTTATTTAATCTTTTACCAGCCTTAAATATGTGTGGTAACTAAACCCGTTATCTGGGGTTGTGATGAATTCCAATATCACCAGTTTATAAGGGGTTATTTTACGGTTTGGGTAATATAAAGGTTTATTTATTGAGCCTTAAGCTTAATGCTTGTTGTTAACTGACCATTAATAAGATTGATTTTGGTAAACTTAAAATGAAATTGGAAAAGATATTTTAGGTTTCAGCCTTAGACTCAATAGCTCACGATCTCTTTTAAGGATATATAACCCTTAATAGATTTCCTTACAAGATAGGAATATACCTTTCGGGCGGGGGTTGCCATAATTGGAACTTAATCTTAATGAATTCATGTAACTTGGTTGACATAGGATTATGATTAATTGGGTTATTTTGGGTATTTGCATCTGACCATCGGAAGAGGCTTTTGCATAAATTTGTGTTCCGGGTTAATAAACCAATATATTTCACAAACGTGAGATAACCACTTCATTTTTAAAAGATAATGGAAGAATTCACAACCCTGGATAGTTTAATAATATTGATTTTACCTTTAATTCACTTTCGCGCTATTTTTACTTATTTTAAGTTGCTTGCATTATACATGTGTGATTACGCCAATTATGCTATTATTTCTCACCCTTTTCAGGTTCTATAAATTGAGCCCGTTATTGCACTCTTGAAGCCATCTAGATTTGAGAAAGAAATGCACAATAAAAAAAATGGAAGTAACTTCAAGAAGACAAGTTGGAAACATATGTGTGTTTTGTGGTACTAGTGTTGGATCTAAACTAGAGTATGTTGAGGCAGTACAGGAATTTGGTAGAGTCATAGTTGAAAGGAATATGCACCTAATATATGGCGGTGGCAATCTTGGACTAATGTTGTAAGTTTCAAGGGCTGTACATGAAGGAGGTAGTCAAGTTCTATGAATCATCCCAAAACCTTTGGTAGAGGCAAATCTTATAGGACCATGAAATGGAGAGGAACTTATTGTTCCAGGTATGTCTGAACGACTGGTTGAAATAATTAATCGTGCGGATGCTTTTATTGCTTTGTCGGGTGGCTTGGGCACGATGGAGGAAATTTTTACAATGCTATTTTGGGCGAACTTGAACATACACCAGAAACCAATTGGACTATTTAACATTGATGGATTTTATGATTTTCTATGTGTTTTTCTTGATGATGCCAAGAGAAATGGGTTCGTTTCAAAATCTGTAAAAGATATCCTCTTCACTGCCAGAACTGCCCATGATTTAATTGACCATTTTTAACCTTTGAACTATAAATTGACCTTATCCTTTCCAAGATAAATCGGTCTGACAATGATCGTGGTAAGAAGCATCGAATAAATTTGGATCTTAACCTTAATTTTCTTTTTAGATGTAGAATTTCAGCTAACCAGGTATTGTCTTCTAAACTCTTCTTCTACTTTTTAGAGACTGGGGACAATGTCTCAATTAGGTTTGGGGGAGGGGAATAGTTGATTAGTATCTTATTTTTATTTTTTTTCCTTGTGTTGTTTTTACTTGGTTTTTAATCAAAAATTTTCAAAAATTCAAAAAAAAAATTAAAAACTCTAAAAATTATATATTTTTTGTGTTTTTTTATTTTAACTTGATTAATCAGGTGAAATTGGTGTGAGATAGCTGTGTAAGAAATTTCCACTCTTGAGACGTATCTCAACCTATTTCTTAACAAGTTAATTTTTGTTTATTTCCTTTTGAATTATTTAATTTGTGAATTCTCCATAATACTGACTAAATTGGATCTTCATATGCTCAGTTGACATGTATTATCAACATGCTTGGTAACATACGGAAAAAAGTTGTTAGTGAAATGTTTGTAATATTTAGTACTCTAGTTTAACTGGAGGAAACATCTAAAAATGATGGAATACTAAAAAAAAATATTATAACATCTGAGATCCGAGTAATTAAGTCTGTAGGGGTGTTTTAACACCTAGTGCCCTAAGGCCAACTGGTTTGGGAGTCACTGGCCCAAAGCTCCCTACATGGATTGAAGATGTTAAATAAATTTAAAAAAAAAAGACATTTGAGATCCGAGTAATTAAGTCTGTAAGGGTGTCTTAATACCTAGTGCCATAAAGCCAACTGGCTTGGGAGTCACTGGCCCAAAGCTCGCTACATGGATTGAAGATGTTCTAAAAAAATGTTCCATTGCTAAATAGGTGTGAATTCTGATATAACTTTAGGATAAAAATACTACTCTATTTTGAACTACATATATGAATATTTTGGGCACAATGATTTGATTAATACCTTTTTGGGTATGTATATGGAGAATGGTAAAATAATCGGAGAATTTACTTATTTGGTAATTTAGAAAGAAAGAAAACAGCTATTAACTTGGATAAGAAGTTTCACTTGTTTAGTCACTAACTCGTTTGAACTTTTTGCTTTTGTGTGTATTTGAATTTTCTGGGTATCGTTGCTATAAGCCCTCACCAGACTACAACTCGTCCACTAGGGACACATAGGGGTTTAAAGGCTTGTTGCATACGCTAAATGAAACCATGATCCCTACGAAAGTTGCTTAGTTTAATTTAGTTTCAGTTATTTTATTGTTTTGCTCGAGGACTAGCAATTTTTAGGTTTGGGGGTGTGATGAGCGGAAAATATATCATTATTTATCTCCCCTTTAACCTAATATTTTGTATGGTTTCTCGAATTTATGAATATTTTGAAGTGTTTTTGTGTGTTTTACAGATAAATAAAGTTTTGGGACTCAATGGAATCAATCAGGACTAAATGTGGAACAAATAAAAGCAAAAACTGGACTTGACATTTGGATTTTGGAGGTTGAAAACTTGAAATGGCGTTCTAACGAAGTACAATTTCGGAAATTTTACCTTTGCGTAATTTTCATATTTTGGCCATAACTGTCTACGCCGATATTGGATTGAGGTGATTCAATTTCTAAATTAAAGAAGACTCAAAGATATACAACTTTGACATTCATAATAATTTCTAATTCGGAAGTTTTCATTACTGAAATGGATAAAATATCCGGAAGTATGTTATGTATAATTATTAAAGTCATTTTCAAAATAAAAAAATAAAATAAAATAAAAAATGAAAATCGTCAAACTTCCACCAAACATGCTTGCATGTTTAGTGGAGAATTTGGTGCCATGTTTTGTGCCATGTTTGGTGGCATGTTTGGTGGAGAAATTTGTGGAGAAATTGGTGAAGGTAAAATTTTACCTATAATTACCAAGCCATTTCATTTGTAAAATTCATACATTCTTCTGGGGATTTCCTTAAGAATACTAAGAAGATTGTATCTTGCTTGTTTGTTTGCAGCTTTCTGTATTTAATTTTATTTATTTTACGCAACAGTACTTTCTTTACTTTACTTTTCAGTCTTTATTTTTACTTTTCAGTATGAGGAGATAACTCCCATCTGCTGGGGTGAAGGGTAAAGCTTTTATTAATAATATTTAGATTAATCTCCCTTAATTATAATATAGGAACTATTTAAAACCTGACTTAATCAGGATACCGCCTTTATGGTCGGTTGGACTTAATTAAATTGATTTTAACTTGGAAAAATTGGATATCGCCTTTATGGTCGGTTGGAATTAATTATAAATTTGACTAAATCAGGATACCGCATATATGGTCGGTTGGTAATTATCACGTAAAGTTAATATATTATAATAAGGGAGATATCTAAATTGAAGTAATAAAAGTGGATCCTATAACCTCAGTATTTTCTTTATTATTTTATTTACATTTTTAATTTCCAGCTTCTACTTTATGTCATTTACTTTATTTAAGCTTTTACCAGCCTTAGATATGTGTGGTAACAAAACCTGTTATCTGAGGTTGTGATGAATTCCAATATCACCGGTTTATAAGGGGTTATTTTACGGTTTGGGCAATATAAAGGTTTATTTATTGAGCCTTAAGCTTAATGCTTATTGTTAACTGGCCATTAATTAGATTTATTTTAGTAAACTTAAAATGAACTTGGAAAATAGATTTTAGGTTTCAGCCTTAGACTCAATAGCTCACGATCTCCCTTAAGGATAGATAACCCTTAATAGATTTCCTTACAGGATAGGAATATACCTGTCGGGCGGAGTAGCCATAATTGGAACTTAATCTTAATGAATTCAGGTAACTTGGTTGACATAGGAATATGATTAATTGGGTTATTCTGGGTATTTGCATCTGACCATCGAAAGAGGATTTTGCATAAATTTGTGTTCCAGGTTAATAAACCAATATATTGCACAAACGTGAGATAACCACTTCATCTTTAAAAGATATTGGAAGAATTCACAACCCTTGATAGTTTAATAATATTGATTTTACCTTTAATTCAATTTCGCGCTATTTTTACTTATTTTAAGTTTAAAATCACCATCCAATCAAACAACCAATCCATTAGATACTCGTAAATATTTGACTTCATAAATTAATAGCTTAGGTATTAAGTCCTCATAGGATCGATACATTTTATACTACTTGAACAATACGTGCACTTGTGTTATACATGTGTGATTACGCCGGTTATGCTATTATTACTCACCCTTTTTCAGGTTCTATAAATTGAGCTCGTTATTGCTCTCTTGAAGACATCCAGATTTGAGAAAGAAATACACAATAAAAAAATGGAAGTAACTTCAAGAAGACGAGTTGTAAACATCTGTGTGTTTTGCGGTACTAGTGTTGGATCTAAACCAGAGTACGTTTAGGCAGTACAGGAATTGGGTAGAGTCATAGCTGAAAGGAATATGCACCTAGTATATGGCGGTGGCAATCTTGGACTAATGGGGTACGTTTCAAGGGCTGTACAGGAAGAAGGTAGTCAAGTTCTGGGAATCATCCCAAAACCTTTGGCATAGGCTAATCTTATAGAACCATCAAATTGAGAGGAACTTATTGTGCCAGGTATGTCTGAACGACTGGTTGAAATGATTAATCGTTATGATGCTTTTATTGCTTTCCCAGGTGGCTTGGGCACGATGGAGGAAATTTTTACAGTGCTATCTTGGGCGAACTTGAACATACACTAGAAACCAATTGGACTGTTTAACATTGATGGATTTTATGATTTTCTATGTGTTTTCTTTATGATGCCCGGAGAAATGGGTTCGTGTCAAAACCTATAAAAGATATCCTCTGGGTTCGTGTCAAAACCTATAAAAGATATCCTCTGGGTTCGTGTCAAAACCTGTAAAAGATATCCTCTTCATTGTCAGAACTGCTCATGATTTAATTGACCAATTTTTAACCTTTGAAACACAAATTGACCCTATCCTTTCCAAGATAAACTGGTTTGATAATGATCGTGGTAAGAAACATCGGATAAATCTGGATCTTAACCTTTAATTTTCTTTTTAGATGTAGAATTTTAGCTAACCAGGTATTGTCTTCTAAACTATTCTTCTACTTTTTAGAGATTGGGGACAATGTCTCAATTAGGTTTGGGGGAATAGTTGATTAGTATCTTATTTTTAATTTTTTTTCCTTGTGTTTTTCTTACTTGGTTTTTAGTCAAAAATTCAAAAAAAAAATTAAAAATTTTTAAAAATATATATTTTGTTTTGTGTTTTTTAATTTTAACTTGATTAATCAGGTGAAATTGGTGTGAGATAACTGTGTAAGGAATTTCCACTCTTGAGACGTATCTCAACATATTTCGTAACAAGTTAATTTTTATTTATTTCCTTTTGAATTATTTAATTTCTGAATTATCCATAATACTGACTGAATTGGATCTTTATATGCTAAGTTGACAGGTATTATCAACATGCATGGTAACATACACACATGAGTTGTTAGTGAAAAGTTTGTAATATTCAGTGCACTAGTTTAATTGGAGGAACATCTAAAAAAATGATGGAATAATAAAAAAAAATTTAAACATCTTAGATCCGAGTAATTAAGTCTGTAGGGGTGTTTTAACACAAAGTGCCCTAAAGCCAACTGGTTTGGGAGTCACTGGCCCAAAGCTCGCTACATAGATTGAAGATGTTAAATAAATTTAAAAAAAAAGACATCTGAGATTCGAGTAATTAAGTATGTAAGGGTGTCTTAATACCTAGTGCCCTAAAGCCAACTGGCTTGGGAGTCCCTGGCCCAAAGCTCGCTACATGGATTGAAGATAATCTAAAAAAAAAGTTCCATTGCTAAAAAGGTGTGAATTCTGATATAACTTTACGACAAAAATATTACTTTATTTTGAACTACACTTATGAATATTTTGGGCACAATGATTTGATTAATACCTTGTTTGTTGTGTATATGGAAAATGGTAAAAATAATTGGCGAATTTACTTATTTGGTCATTTATAAAGAAAGAAAACAACTATTAACTTGGATAAGAAGTTTCACTTATTTAGTCACTAACTTGTTTGAACTTTTTGCTTTTGTGTGCATTTGACGTTTGTGGGTATCGTTGCTATAAGCCCTCACGAGACTACAACTCGTCCACTAGGGACCCCTAGGGGTTTGAAGGCTTGTTGCATACGCTAAATGCAGCCGTGATTGCTACGAAAGTGGCTTAGTTTAATTTAGTTTCAATTATTTATTTTATTTTATTGTTTTGCTCGAGGACTAGTAAAATGTTAGGTTTTGGGGTGTCATGAGCGGAAAATATATCACTATTTACCGCCCCTTTAACATAATATTTTGTATGGTTTCTCAAATTTTATGAATGTTTTGATGTGTTTTTGTGTGTTTTGCAGACAAATAAAGTTTTGGGACTCAATGGAATCAATCCGGAGTAAATGCGGAACAAATAAGGAAAAAAACTGGACTTGACATTTGGATTTTGGAGGTTGAAAACCTGAAATGGCGTATTAACGAAGTACAATTTCAAAAATTTCAACTTTGCGTAATTTTTGTATTTTGGCCATAACTATCTACTTCGATATTGCATTGAGGTGATTCAAGTTCTAGATTAAAGAAGACACAAAGATCTACAACTTTGACGTTCATAATAATTTTGAATTCGGAAGTTTTCATCATCGAATTTGATAAAATATATGTAAGTGTGTTATGTATAATTATTAAAGTCGTTTTCAGAACAAAAATGAAAATTGTCAAACTTCCACCAAACATGCTTGCCTGTTTGGGGGAGGATTTGGTGTCATGTTATGTGCCATGTTTGGTGGCATGTTTGGTGGAGAAATTTGTGGAGAATTTGTGGAGAAATTGGTTAAGGCAAAATTTTACCTATAATTACCAAGCCATATCATTTCTAAAATGCATACCTTCTTCTGGGGATTTCCTTAAGAATACTAAGAAGACTGTATCTCATTTATTTATTTACAGCTTTATGTATTTAATTTTTTATTTTACGCAATAGTTCTTTCTTTACTTTACTTTTCAGTCTTTATTTTCACTTTTCAGTATGAGGAGATAACTCCCCTCTGCTGGGGTGAAGGGTAAAGCTTTTATTAAAAATATTTATATTAATCTCTCTTAATTATAATATATTAACTTTTTAAAACCTGACTTAATGGGATACCGCCTATATGGTCGGTTGGTAATGTCATGCAAAGTTTATATATTATAATAAGGGAGATATCTAAAATAGAAGTAATAAAAGTGGATCCTCTAACCCCCAGCATTTTCTTTATTGCTTTATTTACCTTTTTAATTTCCAAGCTTTACTTTATTTCATTTACTTTATTTATGTCTTTACTAGTCCTAGATATGTGTTGTAACTAAATATCATATTTGGGGTTATGTTGAATTCCAATATCACCGGTTTATAAGGGGTTATTTTATGACTTGGGTAATAAAAATGTTTATTTATTGAGTTTTAAGCTTAATGCTTCTTATTAACTAGGCATTAATAAGATTGATCTGGTAAATTTAAAATAAACTTGACGAAGGAATCTTAGGTTTCAGCCTTAGACTCAATAGCTCACGATCTTACCTCGGGGCATGGTGACCCTTAGGTAGATTTCCTTACAGGACAGACATATACATGTCGGGCGGGGGTAGCCACAATTGGAACTTAATCTTAATGAATTCAGGTAACTTGGTTAACATAGACATATGATTAATTGGGTTATTTGGGTGTTTGCATCTGACCATCGACAGAGGTCTTTGCATATTTTCGTGTTCCCGGTTAATAAACCAATATATTGCGCAAACGTGAGATAACCACTTCATCTTTAAAAGATATTGGAAGGATTCACAACCTTAGATATTTTAATAATATTGAATTTTCCTTTAATTTACATTTGAATTATTTTATTTACTTGTCTTTAGTTTAAAATCATCATCCAATCAAACAACAAATCTATTAGATACTTGTAAACATTTAGCTTCAAAAATTGATAGCCTTGGTATTAAGTCCGCATGGGATCGATACATTTTATACTACTTGAACGATACGTGCGCTTGAGTTACGTGAGTGATTTCACCGATCAGATATGCCTGAACCTAGAGAGTCTCACTAATGAGATATACTCGTAGGGCACTGCAGCAAGTTTTATAAATAATACTGATTATTTATAAGTCGTTTAACAGTTAAACGAAAATACATGCGTTTGAGATCTTTTTGTTGGTTTCTATAATATGTCCCAACAAAGATTAAGCATATGAAATACTATAATGAATATATATATAAACTTTGAAGTATGGCGGAATCATACTTACAATGCTATGTTGATGAGAAGTGATGAAGAAAAACTTTGAATCTCCAAGCTCCAAGTTTCGGCCAAGGGAGGAAGAGGTGGAAATCTCAAGCTTTGTGTATTCCAAGCTCTTTGATGGTTTCCCTATCACCTCTTTTGATCCTTCAATGTGCTAGCAAAAGGAGAAAAAATCAAATCTTCTTTGCCCTTCAATGGAGTTCACGGCAATGTGAAGAAATTTAGAGAGAAAGAGTTTTGTGTGTTTGTTTTTGTTTTACCAAAAATCAATTATATTTATGTCATAATATTTATTAAATAATAATAAACTTATGACACAAACCATGCAATGGCTTAGAGTGTCAAACACTCAAACTCCATGCAAAACCTATGATGTGATGCACATTATCACCATGCAATGCCTTATCAATTAAATAATGCATATAATGACAAGTGTCATGTGGGCCCCACACGTTTCCAAATGAAAGTGGGCCCACTGGCACTCCGCGTTCGGGTTCGATATTTCCAAAATACCGAGCTTACGTCGCGACGTTAATTAAACCGAATTTAAATAAATAATTGCGCCTGCGAAATTATTATTTACGTCGCTAACGAATTAATTCTAAATTAACTCGTATGCCCGAATTAAAATCTAATTTTAATTTCGCGTCGAAATCGAATTTCGATTATTATATCAAATATAATAATTTTATCGATTAATTCCAAATTAATCGTTCTCTCTCTAAATTAGGCACTTTATCCAAGATAAAGTTTCTCCGCAATTAATCCAAGATTAATTAAGTCCGAATCAAATATCATAGGTGAATCTTCAGGAAGCGACCCAAGAGATCTCCGGATATTTTGGCAGTAAATACGGTCGTCGGATAATCCGAACACGTACGTACCTCGTACTACGTTCTTACCGATTCACAAGACAAGTTGGCTTCTAGCAAAGCGCCATGCCTACCCAATTCTCCAGAAATATTCTTATAGGAATATTAGATCTATATCAAGCGTAGTATACCGTAGTATTGCGTACATCGATCCAGTATCGGATGATCACATGTTAGGCCTGGGGCTGGAGATGTGTCTGCCCCGTACGAAACATATATCGGACATCAAGCAACCAGTCTCTTTAAAACGGACAATCCTGACCTGGTCATATTGTCCCGACGGTTGCAACCTTTTATAGACTACTAGTCCTGTGTTCTGCGTGATCATCACCTCCATATGTCTGAAGTGATACTTCCATCTTGACATCTCATCCAGTACACTACGATTCTCGATAAACCCAGAAGAGGTGTACACAGAATCGGTTAAGGTCCCCAACCACCAAAACCAAAGTTTACCGATTGTCGCAAGTACTAGCGATGTAAGTCTCAGGTTAAGACCATATACACCTACCCTGATGCGGCCTCCCATAGACACGTAGACATACTACCAATGGGATTCCGCGGGGTCTATCCAGAGCGAAGCTGTTTTCCGTACCATCGGTAAAACACAACCTCCTATCGCACTTGCATAAGTATCCAATACTTAAAAATATGAGAACTATGCCGTTGTGCCCTCACAACATGCACAAGCGCAATACTAGTCTATTCCGCATTATCGATGTCCGATCTCGATAATACTCCGACTAGGGATATTTAATGATTAAACCTTTTATAGATTGATACTGTCTCATATCATCTCAATCCGGTACTAATCATATGGACTTTCGCCATTTATATATCAAAGTAATTAATATTACAAAACGGCAAAAGGCAATTTCATTATCACATAGTTAATTTTGTACAATAATACAATATCATTTACAAACAGTGACGCTATGGGACATAATGTCTAACAATCTCCCACTTGGCCTATAGCCAGTCACTCAAGCATCTAATACCCGAACTATGTATGTGTCGTTCAAAAACTTGCTGAAGAACAGCCTTCGTCAGCGGATCTGCAATGTTGTCATCCGATGTGACCTTCTCGACCTTTACATCGCCACGATGTATAATCTCCCGAATCAGATGGTAACGTCGAAGAACATGCTTGGACCGTTGATGAGACCTTGGTTCCTTAGCCTGCGCTATAGCCCCGTTATTGTCACAATACAATGGAACAGGCTCTGCTGCTAACGGAACTACTCCTAATCCGATTAGGAACTTTCGGATCCAAACTGCCTCCTTTGCTGCTTCAGATGCAGCGATGTACTCCGCTTCTGTTGTTGAATCGGCAACAGTATCTTGCTTGGAAGATTTCCAGCTCACTGCTCCGTTATTCAAACAAAAAATGTACCCGGATTGTGACCTGTAGTCATCCTTGTCGGTTTGGAAACTTGCATCGGTATACCCAGATACCGCAAGTTCTCCACCTCCATAAATTAAGAAAGCATCCTTAGTTCGTTTAAGATACTTAAGGATATTCTTAACTGCTATCCAGTGACCTTCACCTGGATCGGCCTGATAGCGACTGCACATGCTCAAAGCATATGAGACATCAGGTCGTGTACATATCATGGCATACATGATCGATCCGACTGCCGAGGTGAACGGTATCCGACTCATGTTGTCTCTCTCTTCCTGAGTCTTAGGACACATGTCCTTAGACAGAGAGGTACCACGTACCATTGGAACCAATCCCCTCTTGGATTGTTCCATGTTGAATCGCTTCAACACTTTATCAATGTATGTACTCTGGGAGAGTCCAAGCAGCTTTCTAGATCTATCCCGGTAGATCTTTATTCCAAGAATAAAGGCTGCTTCTCCCAGATCTTTCATGGAGAATTTTAATGAAAGCCAAGCTTTCACCGACGTTAGCATGGGAATGTCATTGCCTATAAGCAATACGTCGTCGACATAAAGGACAATAAAAGTAAGTGCTCTCCCACTAACCTTCTTGTATACACAAGGGTCATCTGCGTTTTGCACGAAATCATATTCTTTTATGATCTCATCAAAACGCTGATTCCATGACCGTGATGCTTGCTTCAATCCATAAATGGATCGATTTAACTTACAAACCTTGTTTGCAAGTCTTGGCACGATAAAACCGTCAGGCTGTTGCATATAAACATCCTCCAAAAGGTTTCCGTTAAGGAAAGCGGTCTTAACGTCCATCTGCCATATCTCGAAGTCGAAATATGCAGCTATTGCAAGCATTATCCGAATGGATTTAATCATGGCAACGGGTGAGAAGGTTTCGTCATAATCAATACCATATTGTTGACGATACCCCTTCGCTACAAGCCTAGCTTGGCGTTTGTACGTTGCCATCCATGTCGGTCTTCTTCTTGAAGATCCATCTGCATCCAATAGGCTTTACGCCTTCTGGTGCATCAACCAGTGTCCAAACTTGGTTGGCGTACATGGAATCCATCTCGGACTTCATGGCTTCTTGCCATAAATCGGAATCGATATTTGTATCGCTTCCTCATACGTAGCCGGCTCATTGTCCTCAATAAGATTAATATCTACATGAGGTGAGATCAGGAACCCATACCTCTCAGGTACTGTTCTGACTCTCTCCGACCTACGCGGTCCTTGTGTATGTGAAGTTTGTGGTACAGACTCATCCCGGACGGTCTGTTCTTGTTCCGTCGTTGATTCATTGCCAGGAACAGTATCACTACGATCTTCATCGAGTTCTACTTTCCTCCCACTTACCACTGCATTTATAAAATCCTTCTCAAGGAAAAATGCTTGTAGAGCAACAAATACTTTGTTCTCTTGTGGGTGATAGAAGTAATATCCTTTGGTTTCCCTAGGATATCCTACGAAAAGGCATTTATCAGATTTGGGTTCAAGTTTGGTACCTTCCAAACGTTTAACATATGCCCAGCATCCCCAAATCTTCAGGAAAGAGAAACCTGGTTTCCTTCCTGTCCATATCTCATATGGAGTCTGTTCAACAGACTTCGACGGTACCTTATTCAAAATAAGTATAGCACTGTTTAATGCGTATCCCCAGAAGGATATTGGTAGCTCAGTGCGACTCATCATTGACCTTACCATGTCCAACAAGGTGCGGTTTCTCCGTTCGGACACACCGTTTAATTGCGGTGTTCCAGGAGGAGTCCACTGTGAAAGAATACCATATTCTTTCAAGTAATCTTGAAACTCATAACTTAAGTATTCGCCACCACGGTCTGACCGTAATGTCTTAATACTCTTCCCTGTTTGTTTCTCCACTTCGTGTCGAAACTCTTTGAATTTCTCAAAAGTTTCCGACTTGTGTCTCATAAGATACACATAACCGTAACGAGATGCATCATCTGTAAAGGTTACGAAGTAGTGAAATCCACCTCTAGCCTGGCTAGACATGGGCCCGCATACGTCAGTATGAACGAGAGCCAGCAGTTCTGTGGCACGTTCACCTTTACCGCTAAAAGGTGATTTAGGCATTTTGCCTAAAAGACAAGATTCGCAGACGTCATATGAATTGGGATCAAATTCGTCCAAGTACCCACTCTTCGAAAGTGTGGATATGCGAGTCTTGTTGATGTGTCCTAGACGACAATGCCACATATAAGCTTCATCTTTTAGATTACTCCTTTTGAGCCTTTTGTTTGTCATTTTAGGAGATTCATTTATATTCAAAATATAAAGACCGTTATTTGCAACAGCTGTGCAAATTTCTGCATCATTTTTATATAAATAACACCCAGTGTTTCTAATACAAAAGTGTAACCCTGCTGGGTTAACAAGGATACAGATATAATATTCCTAGTTAAACTAGGTACAAAATAACAGTTCAAAAGTTTAAGTACATGCCCTGAGGGCAGTTCTAAAACAAAAGTCCCTACGGCCAAAACAGCAACTGGTGTTCCGTTTCCGACCCGTAGATCCATCTCTCCGGATGCCAGCACCCTGCTATCCTGCAGATCCTGCACATCAGTACAAATATGAGCACCACAACCAGAATCAAAAATCCAATTTTAAAACTAGAAGTATTCATATTTATCTCAATAACAAACATACCAGAGGCGATAGCCTTGCCATCCTTGTATCCTCCCTCTGCCCTTTGCCCATTCGGCAGTCACGTTTCCAGTGACCCCTCTTGCCGCAGTTGAGGCAGATGTCGCGAGATTTGTCCTTTGGCTTCCTAGAAGCCACTGTCAACTTGCCTTTGCCCTTTTTCTTGAACTTCTTCTTCCTCGCACCTCCAATTGCCTTGGGCCCAGCCCTTGGCGCATGAGAGGTCGATGCAAAATGCGCCTCGCGCTTGCTCCCCTTTAGGAGTTCCCTTTCGGACTCCTTCAGCACGGACAACAACTCTCCAAGAGTGTCGTCAGTATCCATCAACTTATAGTTGATGATGATTTGTTTCCAAGTATCGGGCAGCGATTGTAATAGCATATCAATCGTCAGCTCTGCCTCCAAGACAATGCCCATCTTGGCTAACTCATCTATGTTAGCAATCATTTGAGTCCCGTGGACCTCAACTGATGTGCCGTCTATCATCTGGGAGCGGAAGAGTTTCCTTACTAGCTCGTACCTCTCCTCCGCTTGTTGGTGCGGTGGAGATCACGCAATCTTGCCATCATGTTATAGGGATCCAAGTCCCTGTACTGGCGTCTGAAATGCTGGGTCATTGCAGCTAGCATAACTGACTGAGCTTGGTCACAATCGTCACTATGAGTCTTCCATAACTCTAGCTCCAGTGGCTCAGTGGGTTTAGGCGGGAGAGGTCTCTGAATAGTATACAGTACCCTCTCAGCCCCAAGCACTATCTTGAGGTTCATTTCCAGTCGGCAAAGTTTGTCCCTTTGAAGACATTATCGCCCATGATTATGTCGCGGATATTACCTTTGCCAGTCATCTTGACAACTATAGTCCAACTATAAAGTCAACGATGTTATGGGTACAGTCAAACTGTTACAAGTAAAATACAATATATTAGTCCAACTAATTATTTAAAATATTGACGAAATAATTTTGAAAGATGCGTAAGGCTAAATATCTGAACGAAATTGCAAATTCAATAATAGCCTCCCACTATTTTCTTCAAGTTTCTAACCCTCTGTAGAGAACTCGGAAATCGAATTTCCTAGTGGGCTAGGATCCCGTTAAATAACACACAACCTGACTTTGGCCAATAAAAATTGTATGCTATTTAACCTAGGTAGATCTCCATGATCAATTGGATCTCATCCAATTCCTAGATCCGGTTAGGTGGACATCCAAGTCCGAAACATATGTATAATGTCAATGTATCCAATACATTTTCCTAACCATATCCTCCGAATCATCTAGGCCTTGGCTTTGGCCAAAAACAAACCTAATGATTCCAGTTAAGCGGGACCCATTGACGAGGAAAGTTTCGTAATCAATGTCATTGGACAAAAAGTGATCTTGACTTTGGCCAATAAAAATCACGATTTGGACAAGACACCGATATGCAACAAAACTCTCATGATTCAAGTACATCCTTGATTGACAAAGGTCTTGACTTTGGTCAAAAACAAACCAATGCCAACTTCGGATCTTGGACAAGAACCATTCAATGGAAGGATATTTGCTTAATATAATTTGAGGGATTTTTCGCGTAATTGGCAACCAATTTATTTATCTTTGTTAGGTCTCATCATCATACACCCTTAAGCATGCTTCTAAAACATCATAAAGCGCGTAAAGTAAATTAATAGTGATATGCGGATGGATATATAAACAACTTGTTCCTAGAACAAATCACTCTCTTTCCTCTCCCCGCTAGCACTATTCTACTTCTACCCAATTACATAATACAATAAGAGAAACCTCATTTACATTGAGGGGAATTAGGTGAGAAGAGAATACAAAGAGATAAAGAGATAAGGCTGGACACGCAGGTCCAATTTATAAATTCCAAATTTACAATAATTTCTAAAATTACCCTTTCCCTTCTAATATCCATCCGATATACACTATTCATTCATCACATACATATATATTCAAACAAGACATGCTTCTACAACCAATCTAATCCAATTAATTAGTCTTTGTTTAAGTGATCATCCAATGTCCAAACAACGGTTTGATTTTGCGCGAGTCCAACTCGATTGAGAATAAGTACATAAGGTACGAATTCGCGAATTATATCGAACTACTTATTAAATCTGATTTAATTCGTATTCAATACTAATTCAATTATTTAATTCCAAATTAAATGTTTACACTTTTATGTGCTTTAAAGACTTAGATTGTAAATCTAATTCTATTGGGTCTCAAAGCCCAACTAACATCCAATGTTTAGTTTAATTCAAGTCAAATGGGCTTTCAATTGATTTATTAAGGCTTGGGCTTTGGTCAATGTGGGTCAAACCCAATTACCAAGCCCAAATAAGGAATCACCCTTAAATGCCATAAAACCAATTTTAAGCCCATAAGGCCCAATTAAATTATAAAGCCCATTAATTAATTTTAATATTCCAAACATTAAAGTCCAATTAATTAAAGTGTAATACCAAGATTAATACATTAAACCAAATATTTCAAAAATACCCATTTAATTTATTAATCATGTATTTTTCAAAATAAATGTCCAACATTAATTTTATCAAAAATCAACTCCATTTTCATGTCCTTGAGTTTCGGCCAAGGTGATTTTTTTTGTGTCGATTTGTTTTTCAATCCGATTGAATTACTAATCTACGTCCCGTATACGTTCTAAGTCATCCAATGATCTTAAACACAAAAAAAAAAAAAAATTCCACACATCAATG
This sequence comes from Zanthoxylum bungeanum, assembly GCA_019454045.1. Lineage (NCBI taxonomy): Eukaryota > Viridiplantae > Streptophyta > Magnoliopsida > Sapindales > Rutaceae > Zanthoxylum > Zanthoxylum bungeanum. The sequence goes on along the minus strand of SKCR01032776.1, from coordinate 152,436 downwards.
TTCATATGTATTCGGCCAAGGTCAAATTTTTGGGGAAAAATCATCCAATGCATTTTTCATAAAATTGATTTCATATTATGTCATATTACATACATATAAGCATACTCATTCATCAAATTTCACAAGAACATGCTTCAATCAATTTTACCCAAATTTTAACCTAAAGTATTTCATGCTTAAACCTAGCTCAATGATACCATTGTTGGTTTCTATAATATGTCCCAAACAAAGATTAAGCATATGAAATACTATAAATGAATATATATTAAACTTTGAAGTATGGCGGAATCATACTTACAATGCTATGTGATGAAGAAGTGATGAAGAAAAACTTTGAATCTCCAAGCTCCAAGTTTCGGCCAAGGGAGGAAGAGGTGGAAAGCTTCAAGCTTTGTGTATTCCAAGCTCTTTGATGGTTTCCCTATCACCTCTTTTGATCCTTCAATGTGCTAGCAAAATGAGAAAGAAAATCAAATCTTCTTTGCCCTTCAATGGAGTTCACGGCAATGTGAAGAAATTTGAGAGAGAAAGAGTTTTGTGTGTTTGTTTTTGTTTTACCAAAAATCAATTTATATTTATGTCATAATATTTATTAAATAATAATAAACTTATGACACAAACCATGCAATGGCTTAGAGTGTCAAACACTCAAACTCCATGCAAAACCTTTGAGTGTGATGCACACTATCACCATGCAATGCCTATCAATTAAATAATGCATTAATGACAAGTGTCATGTGGGCCCCACACGTTTCCAAATGAAAGTGGGCCCACGGCACTCACGCGTTCGAGTTCGATATTTCCGAAATACCGAGCTTACGTCGCGACGTTAATTAAACCGAATTTAAATAAATAATTGCGCCTGGCGAAATTATTATTTACGTCGCTAACGAATTAATTCTAAATTAACTCGTATGCCCGAATTAAAATCAAATTTTAATTTCGCGTCGAAATCGAATTTCGATTATTATATCAAATATAATAATTTTATCGATTATTCCAATTAATCGTTCTCTCTCTAAATTAGGCACTTTATCCAAGATAAAGTTTCTCCGCAATTAATCCAAGATTAATTAAGTCCGAATCAAATATCATAGGTGAATCTTCAGGAAGCGACCCAAGAGATCTCCGGATATTTTGGCAGTAAATACGGTCGTCGGATAATCCGAACACGTACGTACCTCGTACTACGTTCTTACCGATTCACAAGACAAGGTTGGCTTCTAGCAAAGCGCCATGCCTACCCAATTCTCCAGAAATATTCTTATAGGAATATAGATCTATATCAAGCGTAGTATACCGTAGTATTGCGTACATCGATCCAGTATCGGATGATCACATGTTAGGCCTGGGGCTGGAGATGTGTCTGCCCCGTACGAAACATATATCGGACATCAAGCAACAGTCTCTTTAAAACGGACAATCCTGACCTGGTCATATTGTCCCGACGGTTGCAACCTTTTATAGACTACTAGTCCTGTGTTCTGCGTGATCATCACCTTCATATGTCTGAAGTGATACTTCCATCTTGACATCTCATCCAGTACACTACGATTCTCGATAAACCCAGAAGTGGTGTACACAGAACCGGTTAAGGTCCCCAACCACCAAAACCAAAGTTTACCGATTGTCGCAAGTACTAGCGATGTAAGTCTCAGGTTAAGACCATATACACCTACCCTGATGCGGCCTCCCATAGACACGTAGACATACTACCAATGGGATTCCGCAGGGTCTATCCAGAGCGAAGCTGTTTTCCGTACCATCGGTAAAACACAACCTCCTATCGCACTTGCATAAGTATCCAATACTTAAAAATATGAGAACTATGCCGTTGTGCCCTCACAACATGCACAAGCGCAATACTAGTCTATTCCGCATTATCGATGTCCGATCTCGATAATACTCCGACTAGGGATATTTAATGATTAAACCTTTTATAGATTGATACTGTCTCATATCATCTCAATCTGGTACTAATCATATGGACTTTCGCCATTTATATATCAAAGTAATTAATATTACAAAACGGCAAAAGGCAATTTCATTATCACATAGTTAATTTTGTACAATAATACAATATCATTTACAAACAGTGACGCTATGGGACATAATGTCTAACACTTTTGGCCATTTACTAAATGTCGAATTGTGATATTGGACATTTATTATTAATAGATGTATTTTGATTATTTAATGTAAATATAATACATATATTTAAGATATTTGTATTTATTTATTTGATTCTTCAAACGTTGAATAATTAAATTAATTAAATAATAAATATCTTAATTACTTTAATAAAGTAAGCTAGATGGCTATTTTTAATTGGTTTTGATGGCCAATTTTGATTGGTTTAAATGGAATTATTTTATTGGTTTATTTGTGATAGACATTAAAGTGTTTGATGTTTTATAACCATAAATTTTTATTAAATCATTTTCCATTTATTGAAACAAAAATAGAAAAATAATGGCTATAATTTTTTTCTATTTTCACGGCAATTTGGAATAAATATATAAGCCATCCTTTTCTTTTTTGTTTCATTATCTAATAACCCTAATCAAATACAAAAAAAAATAAATAAATAAATAAAAAAGGAGTTTGAGAGAAAAATGAGAAAGAAAGAGGAAAAAGCTTGGATTTTTGGAAATTTGGTAAGTTTTTTCTTACTTTCTCTTTTATGAAAAATATTTCTATTATACTAAGCTTCAATATGTGTAGCTTATATTTTTCCCTACTCTTTTGTGCTTGATATTTGATGGTTGGGAGCTTGATAGAAAGATGTTAGCATATATGGGCTTAAAGAATACTTATTAGGTGTAATCAAGTATTCTTTTCATTATTTGATAATGTTGTTTCCATTCTAGAGTTGTTCAGTCACTCATAAATTACCTAGAATTGTTCTTGTGTTATTTCATGGTGGTGAGACTTGTTTGGTGCGGTGGGAATTGAATTAAAGTGTTGAATTTAATTACTTTGGTGTTAATTTGTCAATTTGTTGAAATTGTAAAATTAGGGTTCATAACCCACTCCAAATTTAGGACTTTTAATATATGTGATGTATATTTGATGTATATTAAATTTGGGAATTTTTTGATTTGATCTTGACATGTTTTGAACTAAAAGGACAAAATTATAAATTCTTGAAATTTTAGGGACCTCTCGGCAATTTCTAAAAAATCTGTTTTCTTGAGTTGCAAATTGTATTTTCATGTATAAGTCATGTATAAATCATTTTGGGATTGATTTGGAATCAATTAGAATTGTATTTGACAATTTATGACTAAAATGATTAAAATACAAACTTTAGGGGCGAAACGGCAATTTACGAAAAATCTGATTTTGGGTAAAAATTTCAGTTCTTAAGTATTGAGTAATTAAAATAAATTAGTTTATTTTAATTACCCAAGAAAAAATATTGAAATCGGAAAATTTTGATTTTCCGCGTTCCGCTGAGTTTACCCGAATTGCCGCCCAAAACCCCAACAAAAACCTGAGATAGAGTTTCTATAATTAGGATCTGACTGAAAGTCAGAATCTGTATATCCTTTTATCTGTAAATCACCTTCTCCATAAATAAGAAACCTATCCTTAGTACCTTTTAGATACTTTAGGATATGTTTAACGACCATCCAATGGTCGTTTCCTGGATTTGACTGATATCTGCTAGTAACACTTACTGCATGGTTAATATTAGTTCTCGTATATAACATGGCATACATGATGCTTCCTAAGCATGATGCATAAGGCTGACTAGACATTCTAGCATTTTCATCTTCCGTTTGAGGACACATCTTCTTCGAAAGATGAATGCCATGTCGAAAAGGTATATTAGCAATTTTACAATTGCTAAAGTTATACCTTTCTAAGATCTTATCTATGTACGAAGATTGGGATAACCCAATCAGTTTCCTTTCTCTATCTCTATAGAGTTTTATACCAAGTATATAGGAAGCTTCGCCCAAGTCTTTCATGGAGAAGTTTTTACAGAGAAATGCTCTAACACCCTACATCATTCCAAGATCATTTCCAATGATCGGGATGTCGTCAACATAAAGCACTAAGAACACAATCATACTCCCACTAACCTTCTTACAAACACAAGGTTCTTCTTCATTTTTGAGAAAACCAGACAATCCGATTACCTCATCAAAACGAAGATTCCAACTCCGCGAAGCTTGTTTAAGTCAATAATTGCACTTCTTAATCTTACATACCATGTCAGAATTTTGGATGGAGACAAAACCCTCCGGCTGTTCCATATAGATTTCTTCATCAAGAAATCAATTCGTACTTTGAGTACTTATTCATAAAATGAGTTGGACTCGCGCAAAATCAAATCGTTGTTTGAACATTGGATGGTAATTAATTTCAGATTAATTAATTGGATTAGATTGATTGATAACATGCTTTGTGTGAATACATGGATGCGATGTATGAATAATGTATATCAGATGGATATTAGATGGGTGAGGGCAATTTTGGAAATTGTTTTAATAAATTTAGAATTTATTAATTGGACCTGCGTGTCCAACCTATTACCTCATTACTCTTTGTATTTCTCTTCTCACCTATTCCCCTCAATCTAAATGAGGTTTCTTTAGAAGTGTTATGTAATTGGGTAGAAGTAATACTTGTGCTAGCGGGAGAGAGGAAATGGAGAGATTTGTTCTAGGAACAATGTGTTTAAGTATCCATCCGTATATCATTATTATTTTATTTATAAGCGCCTTATTATGTTTTTAGAATGCATGTTTAAGGGTGTATGATGATGAGACCTAACAAAGATAATTAATTGGTTGCCAATTACGCGAAAAACCCTCACAACATATTAAGCGTTTTTCCTTCCATTGAGTGATTCTTACTCAAGATCCAAGATTGGCACTGGTTTGTTAGCCAAAGTCAATACCTTTTTCCATCGCGGATGTGTTTGAATCATGAAAGCTTTGTTCTATATCGGTGTCTTGTCCAAGTTGTGATTTGTTGGCCAAAGTCAATATCACTTCTTGTCCATCGACATCGATTACGAAGCTTTCCAAGGTCAATGGGTTCCGCTTAACTGGGATCATTAAGTTTGTTGTGCCAAAGCCAAGGCTTAGTTGATTCAGAGGAAAAAGGTTAGGGAATATATTGGATATATTGGCATATATAAGATATATGTTTCGGACTTGGATGTCCACCTACTGGATCTAGCAATTGGATGGGATCCAATTGATCTTAGAGATCTACCTAGTTAATTATCATACAATTTGTTGGCCAAAGTCAAGATTGTGTGTTATTTAACGAGATCCTAGCCCACTAGGAAACAAGGTTTCCCGAGTACTCCACAGAGGGTTAGAGGCTCGCTGAAAAATAGTGGGAGGCAAGTATTAAATTTGCAATATTCGTTTAGTTACTTGCCAATACGCGCTCATTTCAATTTTTCGTCAATATAAATTAATATATTAGTTGGACTAATATTTAATCGTTGTTTTAATAAAACAGTTGGACTGTATTCAAACTACTTCTATTATAGTTGATTATATAATTGGATTATAGTAATCAATATACTTGATTTTAACCAATTTAAATTATAGTTGATTATATAGTTAGACTATAGTAATCATTATAATCTATAGTACCTGAAATCGTTGATTTGATAGTTAGACTATTGGAATCAAGAGAAATGAAAGATTAGCGTTTAGAACATAATCCTGGGAGAAAATGTTTTTTAAACGGCTTTAATTTTCACATTGGGAATAAAATCTCAGGATAGTCCTGGAGACCGAGAAGTTACTTTATTTGATAGAGTGACGTCTCGAGCCTAAGCCCGGAGTTGAGCAAATAGTAGAACATGATATTTGGAATATTCATGTGATGATAACTTTAGTGCTTAATCTGTTATGCTTGCCGCAAAGACTCCTTAATTTCTTATTCAGAACTAAGGCTTAGATCCTTATAGTATGATAATGAAATTGAAGGATCTTCATAGATCTATCCTTAGATCTTAGAAGTACAAATTGCAATAGAAAACTCTTGGAGATTTAATGGCTATACTCAATGAGACAAAGCCAGAGTTTGCAATAGGGCAAGAAGCGCAAGGCGCATCTTACTTCGACATCCTAGAAGGCCAAGGCTTGGCCAAAAGCTTTTAGGGTGTGGAAAATGAGCAAAGGCAAAATCATTATAATCTTCTGGGAAGACATAGGACATATCCCAAAATGTCTGCCTAAATTGTGGCAAACGGGGTCACTGGAAGTGTGACTGACATATGGACAAGGCATACATGAAGGAATTGAAGACGGGCAAGGCTCCGACTTCAAATATGTTTGTCATAAACAAGTTCGCTACTAGTATTAAAATTGGATTTTAGATACTGGATGTGGTACATAAATATGTACTGGTGTGCAGAATCTGCTGACAAGCAGGATACTGACTTCAGATGAGATTGATTAGCGAGTCGGAAACGGGACGACAGTCGCTGTTTTAACCGTAGAAACCTAAGTTTAGGAACTGCCATTCGGGTATGTACTTAAATTAGGAAACTGTTAGAATGTAACTATTTTAACTAGAAACATTATCTCTATATTAGAGTATAATCCGTTGCGGATATACCCTTATATTCTAGAACACTAAAGTGTTTCATTTTACAAAGAAGATATTGAGATAAACACATTAGATGTGAATAACAGTATTTATATTTTGAATATAAATAAATCTCAAACATATAACAGGACAAACAAATAGCTCAAACTGATTTAATCAGATGAGACTTATTTGTGACATTGTTGTCTGGGACACAATTAACAAAACTCGTATATCAACACTTTTGAAAAGTGGATACTAGGACGGATTTGATTCTATTCAAATGAAGTCTACGAATCTAGTTTATTAGGCAAAGTGCCTAAAACACCTTTTACTTGGTAAAAGTGTAAGTGCCACCGATCTGTTAGCCCTCGTTCATAGTGACGTAAGTGGGCCCATGTCTAGCTAGGCTAGAGGTGGATATGAATACTTCGAAACCCTTACGGATGTGGCATCGTGTTATGGTTATGTGTTTCTTTTGAAACACGGATCGGAAACTTTTGATAATTCAAAGAGTTTCGACACGAAGTAGACAAACAGATCGGCTAAAGTATTAAAACCGTCACGGTTAGACCATGATGGAAAATACTTAAGCAATAGGTTTCTCAAATACTTGAAAGAGTATAGTATTCTTTCAATGAGGACTCCTCCCGGAACATGTCATTTTTTGACGGTGTGTCCGAACGGAGAAACCGAATTTTGTTAGACATGATAAGGTTAATCATGAGTCGCTCTGAGCTACCATTTTCCTTCAAGGGATATGCATTAACATTGCAATACTTATTTTGAATAAGGTTCCATAAAAATCTGTTTGACAGACTTCATATTAGATATACACAGGAAAGAAACCAGGTTTTCTCATTCCTGAAAATTTGGGAATGATGGGCATATGTTTGGATGATACCAAACTAGAACCTAAATCGGATAAGTTCCTAAATATTGGGTTATCCTATGGAAACCAAACTATAGTACTTATACAACTCATTAGAGAACAATGTAATTGTTGCTCGCCATGCGGTTTTCCTGAGAGGAATACCTATATGCAGTGGTAAGTAGAAGGAAAGTAAAACTCGATGAAAATCAGAGTAATACTATTCCAGGCACCGATTCCTTAACGGAACACAAACAGTTCATCATGGATGAAACTATACCAATAATATTCGAATACACAAGAACCGCGGTAGTCGGAGAGAGTCAGAAAACAGCCTGGGGTATGGGTTTCTAATCTCACCTCATAAAGATGTCAATCTTATTGAGGAATATGAACTGACTACGTATGAGGAAGTGATACAAGGTATCGACTCCCTATTATGGCAAAGTGCCATGAAGTCCTAACTGGATTCCATGTATACCAACCAAGTTTAGACACTGGTTGATGTACCGGAAGGCATTGTGCCTATTGGTCCTATACAAGTCTTCAAGGAAGACATACATGGAAGGCAACATACCAATGTACTAAGTTGGGCTTGTAGCGAAAAGGTATTGTTATCAACATTGTGTCGATTACGACGAAACCTTTTATTTGTTTTCATGGTTAAATCCATTTGGATAATGCTTGCTGATGCTGCATGTTTCATTTATGAAATATGGCAGTTGAACGTCAAAATCGCTTTCCTTAAACGGAAACCTTTTGGAGGGTGTTTACAACATCCTGACGGTTTTGTCGTGCCAAAACAAGCAAACAAGGTTTGCAGGTTATTCGATCCATTTATGGATTGAAGCAAGCATTGCGTTCTTGGAACTATAGTTTTGATGTAATCATAATGGTATATGATTTAATTCGAAACGAAATGATTCTTGTGTATATAAGAGGGTTAGAGGGAGCGCACTGACAGTGAATGTCGTAAATAATGATGATATATCATTTCTTGGAAATAACATTCCTATAATACGATCGGTGAAAGCTTGGCTTTCATGAAAATTCTCTATATAATTCTTGCTTCCAAAATCCCACTCTTGTTTCCCTCTAGCTCACGGTTTAACCAGAAACAGAACCAGAAAAATGCCCATGTTGGGCGAGAGAGAGAGATGAAATAAAGAGAGAGAGTGGTGTGTTTTGTTGCTAAAAAAAATGGTAATAGATTTTTCCAAAATCAAATATCAAATTTTTGCCTCCAAAAAGTCAAGCAATTAAAGCAATAAATGCTTGCCAACCACACACATCACACCATCAATCCATCAATCAATGAATAGTGACTGGCGTCAATCACTCAAAGTGAAAGACATCCATCACTTGATTGATGAATGATGTGACGCTAGATGCCACTAGCGATTTGACGCTTGATTTGACTTGCGTGCCGCACTCGAATTCGAAATGCGAATGCGCTCGCAAATAATCCCGGGCTCGGGTTCGCTAATTCCAAATTAACGAATTTTTCGTTGCGTCGTAATTAAATGATTACGCCTAGCGAAGTCTCTATTCACATCGCCAACGAATTAATTCTAAATTAATTCGTTCGCCAGAATTAAAATCTAATTTTAATTCCGCGTCGAAATCTAATTTCGTTTAATATATCAAATATATAATTTCTCGATTAATTCCAAATTAACCGTTATCTCTCTTTTTAAATGATATTTTATCCCAGATAAAATATCTCTGTAATTAATCCCAGATTAATTTTCTCTCTCTTCTAATTAATCCCAGATTAATTTAGAGTGCGAGTCATACGTCATCGGTGAATCTTTGGGAAGCGACCCATGAGATCCCCGGATATGTTGGCAGTAAATTCGGTCGTCGGACTATCCGAACACGTAACTACCAAGTACTACGTTTATACCGATTTACAAGACAAATTTGGCCTCTAGCAAAGCGCCATGCCTACCCAATTCTCCAGAAATATCCTTACAAGAATAAAGGATCTATATCAGACGTAGTATACCTAGTATTGCGTATTTTTATCCAGTATCGAATGATCATGTGCTAGGCCTGGGGCTGGAATTGTGTCTGCCCCGTACGAAGCACATGTCGGATGTCTGGTGACTAGTCTCTATAATCGGATAAACCTGACCTTGTCATTTTATCCCGATAGATGCAGCATTTAAGAGAACCAGTCCCGTATCCTACGTGACCATCATCTCCATATACCAGGAGTGACACTTCCGTCTTGACATCACACCCAACACACTACGATTCTCAATATACCCAGTATTAGCGTACACATAACCTGTTAAAGCCCTGGACGACCTCAACCAAAGTATATTGATTGTAGCAAGTATTAGCGGTGCAAGTCTCAGGTTAAGACCAAATACACCTACCTTGATTTCGGATTTCCATAGACACATAGTCATACTACCAATGGAATTCCGAAGGGGTCTATCCAGAGCGAAGCTGTTTCCCATACCATCGGTAAAACACAACCTCCTATTACACTTAGATGAGTATCCTATACCTAAATATATGAGAACTATGTCGTTGTGCCCTCACAACGCGCACAAGTGTAATACTAGTCTTTTACGTATTTATCGATGTCCAATCTCGATAATACTCTGACTAGGGATATTTAATGATTTATCCTTCGTGGACTGATACTGTCTCATATCATTCTCCGTCCAGGAACAAATCATAGGGACCTTCTATCATTTATATATCTAGGTGATCTAATCACAGATGATAATAGTGCAATCTCATTTGTCACATAGTTAATTTGTACAACAACACCATGATCTGTACAAATAGTGACGTTATGGGTCATAATTGTCCAACAATCTCCCACTTGGCCTATAGCCAGTCACTCGAGTGTCTTACACCCGAACTATGTACGGTTGGCTCAAACTGCTGAGAAAAGGCTTTCGTCAGCGGATTTGCATGATTATCGTCTGATGCGATTTATTCGATCATCACATCGCCGCGATGTATTATCCAAACGAATCAGATGAATATCGAAGTATGTATCTGGATCATTGATGAGACCATTAATTCTTTAGCCTGTGCTGACGCCTAGCTCAGCTGCTAACAGAATTATATCTAATCTAATTAGATTTTTTTATCGACCCAAATGGCTTCTATTGCCGCCTCAGCTGCAGCAATAACCCGCATTTGTTGTTTATTCGGTAACAGTATCTTGCTTGGAAGATTTCCAGCTTACTGTTCCGTTATTCAAACTTTGTAGTACCGTTTGCGACTTATAGTCATTTTTATCGGTTAGGAAACATGCTACAGTGATCCCAGTCACTTCAAGTTCTCCTTCTCCAAGGTTAAGACAGCATCATTAGTTCTCTAAGATACTAACGGATGTTCTTAACATCAATTCAGTGACTATCACTTGGATTGGCCTGTTTGTGAATCCATATGCTCAAAGCATATGAGACACCAGGTCGCGTACATTTTTTAATGTACGATTTCTCGGAGAGTTTTCATCGAAAGCCAAGCTTTCACCAATTGTTATTTATAGGAATATCATTTCCAAGAAATGACGTATTATCATTATTTTATAGGACAACCACTATCAGTGCGCTCCCACTAACCCTCTTATATACACAATAATCTTTTCGTTTTGAATTAAATCATAAACAATTATGATTATATCAAAACGATAATTCCAAAAACGTATGTCTGCTTCAATCGAAACATGGATCGAATAACCTGCAAACCTTGTTTGCCAGTTTTGGTACGACAAAACCGTCAGGATGTTGTAAACATCCTCCAAAAGGTTTCCTTTTCAGGAAAGCGATTTTCCCGTTCAGCTGTCATATTTCATAAATGAAACATGCAGCGTTATCAAACATTATCCAAATGGATTTACTGTGGCAACAGGTAAAAGGTTGAATCGAAATCAACACAATGTTGATAACGATATATTTCCACTAAAAGCCTAGCTTTATACGTTGGTATGTTGCCATCCATGTATGTTCCTTGAAGACTTATATAGTACCAATAGGCACAATGCCTTGCGGTACATCAACTAGTATCCAAAGATAGTTGATATACATGGAATCCATTTCGGACTTATGACACTTTGTCATAATAGGGAGTCGATACCTTGTATCACTTCCTCATACGTAGTCAGTTGGTATACCTTAAAAGATAGAAATCTTTATGAGGTGAGATCAGAAACCCATACCCCAGGTTGTTTTCTGACTCTCTCCGACATACGTGGTTCTTGTGTATTCGAAGATTAATGGTAATAGTTTCATCCTTGATGAACTATTTTGTTTTCCATTAGGATTCGATGCCTGGAATAGTATTACTCTGATTTTCATCAAGTTTTACTATCCTCCCACTTACCACTGCATATCGGTATTCCTCTTAGGAAAACCGCATGGTGAGCAACAATTTAATTGTTCTCTAGTGAGATGTATAAGTACAATACTTTTGGTATCCCTAGGATAACCTACAATTGGCACTTATCCAATTTGGGTTCTAGTTTGGTATCATCCAAACATATGCCTAGCATACCCAAATTATCAGGAATGAGAAACCCGGTTTCTTTCCCGTTCATATCTAATATGATATCTGTCAAACAGATTTTTATGGAACCTTATTCTAAATAAGTTTTGCACTGTTTAAAGCTTATCCGTTGAAGGAAATTGTAGCTCAGAGCGACTCATGATTAACCTTATCATGTCCAACAAAATTTGGTTACTTTGTTCGGACACATCGTCAAAATGACGTGCTCCGGGAGGAGTCCTTATTTGAAAGAATATTATACTCTTTCAAATTTGGAGAAACTTATTACTTAACTATTTTCCATTACGGTCTTACCGTGATGATTTAATACTTTAGTCGATCTGTTTGTCTATTTCGTGTCGAAACTGTAAAAGTTTCCGATTTGTATTTCTTCAAAAGAAACACATAACCATAACGCGATGCCACATCCGTATAGGTCACGAAATATTCATATCCACTTCTAGCCTAGCTAGACACGGGCCCACTTGCTTCACTATGAACTAGGGCTAACAGATTGGTGGCATTTACACTTTTACCAAGTAAATAGTGTTTTAGGCACTTTGCCCAATAAACTAGATTCGTAGACTTTATTTGAATGGAATCAAATTAGTCCTGGTACCCACTCTTCAAAAGTGCGGATATATGATTCTTGTTTGATCGTGTCCCAGACAACAATGCCACATAATAGTTTCTTCTGATCAAATTAATTCGAGCTATTTGTTTGCCATGTTAAACGTTTGAGATTTTATTTATATTCAAAATATAAATACTTTTATTCACATCTAATGTGTTTATCTCAATATCATCTTTATATAATAAAACACTTTAGTGTTCTAGAATATAAAGGTTCACCCGCAGCGGGTTAAACACTGATATAGAGATAATGTTTCTAGTCAAACTAGTTACATTATAACAATTTCCCAATTTTGGTACACACCCGGAGGTAGTTCCTAAACTTAGGTATCTACGGTTAAAACAGCGATTTTCATCTTGTTTCCAGTTCGCAAATAAATCTCTATTGAAGTCAGTATCCTATTCAAAATAGATTATGAACATCAATACATATATATTTTATGTACCACACTAAGTATTTAAAATCCAATTTTAATACTAGTCATGAACATATTTATGACAATCATATTTTAATACTAGTCACAACGGCAGTCACGCTTCCGCGATCCCGTTTGCCACATTTAAGCAGACATTTTGGGATATGTCATTTATCTTCCCAGAAGATTATAATGATTTTGCCTTTTGCCCTTTTCATATTCCATAATCCTTTGGCCAAGCCTTGGCCTTCTAGAATATCGAAGTAAGGTGCGCCTTGCGATACTTGCCTAATTGCAAACTTTGAATTTATCTCCTTGAGAATAGTCATTAACTCTCCAAAAGTTATTATTGCAATATTAGTACTTTTAAAATCTAAGGATAGATTCTTTGAAGATCCTTCAATTTCAGTATCATACTTTAAGGATCTAATCCTTAGTTCTGATTAAGAAATTAAGGAGTCTACTGTGGTAAGTATAATGGATTAAGCATTAAAGTTATCATTACATAAATCTTCCAAAGATTATGCTCGACTATTTGCTTAACTCCGGGCTTAGGCATAATATGTTATTTTATCAAATAAAGTAACTTATTATTTTCCAAGACCATCCTGAAATTTATTCCCAATTTGATAATTAAACCATTTAAATACATTTTCCCTAGGATTATGTTTTAAAAGTCAATCTTTCACTTTTATCTTGATTTTAATAGTCCAACTATTTAATCAACGATTTAGGTACTATTTAATATAATGATTACTATAGTCCAACTATATAATCAACTATACTTTAATAGATTAATATCAATTATATTGATTACTATAATACAATTATAAAATCAACTATAAATGAATAGTTTGAATATAGTCCAACTATTTATTAAAACAACATTTAAATATTAGTCCAACTAACATTTAATTTATTTGACGAATGATATTTGAATGAGCGAGTATGGCAAGTAATTAAACGAATATTGCAAATTCAATTCTTGCCTCCCACTATTTTTCGATGAGCCTCTAACCCTCTGTCGAGTACTCGGGAAATCGTGTTTCCTAGCGGGCTAGGATCCCGTTAAATATCACACAATCTTGACTTTGGACAACAAATTGTATGATAATTAACTAGGTAGATCTCTAAGATCGATTGGATCCAATCCAATTCCTAGATCCGATAGGGGGACATCCAATTCCGAAACATATATCTTATATATGCCAATACATCCAATGTATTACCTAACCTTTTTCCTCTGAATCAACTAAGCCTTGGCTTTGGCACAACAAACCTAGTGATCCCAGTCAAGCGCGACCCATTGACCATGGAAAGCTTCGTAATCAATGTCGATGGACAAGAAGTGGTCTTGACTTTGGCCAATAAACCACAACTTGGACAAGACACTGACATGGAACAAAGCTCTCGTGATTCAAACACATCCTCGATGGACAAAGGCATTGACTTTGTCCAATAAGCCAATGCCAGTCTCGGATCTTGAGTGAGAATCACTCAATGGAAGGAAAGACGCTTAATATTTTGCGAGGGTTTTTCGAGTGCAAATTGGCAACCAATTTATTATCTTTTTTAAGGTCTCATCATCATACACCCTTAAACATGCATTCTAAACACATAATAAAGCGCATATGAATAAAGTAATAATGATATGCGGATGGATACTTTACACATTGATCCTAGATCAAATCTCTCCCTTTCTCTCTCCCGCTAGCACATGTATTACTTCTACCCGTTACACTACACTTCTAAAGAAACCTCATTTACATTGAGGGGAATAGGTGAGAAGAGAAGACAAAGAATAGAGAGGTAATAAGGCTGGACACGTAGGTCCAATTAATAAATCAAATTTATTACAACAATTTCTAAAATTGTCCCACCCAACTAATATCCATCCGATATACATTATTCATGCATCGCAACCATGTATTCACACAAGCATGTTATCAATCAATCTAATCAAATTAATTAATCTGATAATTAGTGATCATCCAATGTTCAAACAACGATTTGATTTTTGCTCGAGTCAAACTCGTTTTTGCTAATAAGTACTCAAAGTACGAATTCTCGAATTAAATTAAACTACATAATTAAATCCAATTCAATATGCATTTAATTCTAATTCGCTTATTTAATTCCAAATTAAATATCACACTTTATTAATGAACTTTTACGATTTAAATTCCAAATTTAATCGCAACGGGTCTCAAAGCCCGATTAACGTCCAACGTCAATTTAATTAAAGTCCAATGGGCTTTTAATTAATTTCTTAAGGCGTGGACTTTTGGTCAACTCGGGTCAAACCGAATAACCAAAATCCAATCCGGGAGTTACCCCATAAGCCCAGAAATCAATTTAGGCCCATTAGGCCCAATTAAACTTTAAAGGTCCATTAAGTCGCAGTTGGGCTTTATGGAAGCGGTTTTGGGCCCAATTGGATCCAACCCAATTTGCCTAAACCTAACTTAGTATTACCAAGCCCATTTAGCCCAATTGCAACATTAAAGCCCAAATCCAATTTTAAGGCCCAATTAACTAAAACACAAAAAAAATTCCAAATTTCATATTTAATTAACCAAAGTGCATTACACAATTAATTACCCAATTAACATTTCCAAAACACCAATTAGCCTAATTAATCATGCTCTTTAATATTAAATCATGTCCAACATAATTTAATTAAAATCAAACCCAAACATGCTTTATCATTCTCGGCAATGGAGGGGATTTTTGTGTCCGATTCGATTTCAATCCAATTGATTCGACAATCGACATTAAATCACATTCCTCAATCGTTTCAAGTCATCCAATGATCAACGAAACAAAAATCACCAAGATAATAAGGGCTTCATACTCTCGGCTTTTAGGGTTTATTATGCCAAATTACAAATCCAATCCAATTGAATCAAATTCAACATTAAATAAATATTCCCCAATGATTTCCAACACATATAATGAATCAAAAATCAAAATCACCAAGACATATAGGATCACCAACCATTCGGCCAACATCCAATTTTGGGGAAAATTGTTCCAAATCAATTTTCTTGAAATTGATCAAATCAAACTTCAATTAAACATGTTTTAAGCATACTCAAACATCCAATTCAACCAAATCATGCTTGAAAACATTTTATCCAAATTTTAAGCCCTAAACTTTTTCATGCTCAAACCTTGCTCTAGATGCCATTGTAGGTTTCTATTAAGGTCCTAAGATCAATAATAAGCATGAATCAAGTGCGAATACAAATCGAAGAAGTTGTGGAATACTCACAACGATCGGTTGAACGACGCGGAGGCGAACAAAATCTGATTTTCTTCTCTTGGACTGCTCACGGCAGTGGCAGTGAAGTCTTCACTAGTTTGGCTCGGTTTGGGTCCTTCGTCAAGCTCCGAGCTTCGTCGAACGGTTCCCGGCTCATGGGTGGACTTCCCTATCACCTTCGCATGTCTCGTAAGTGTGCTAGCACTTGTGATTTTGCCACAAAATCAAACTCTTGCTTTCCTCTAGCTCACGGTTTAACCAGAAACAGAACCAGAAAAATGCCAATGTTGGGCGAGAGAGTGATGTGTTTTGTTGCTAAAAAAATTGGTAATAGATTTTTCAAAAATCAAATACCAAATTTTTGCCTCCAAAAAGTCAAGCAATTAAAGCAATAAATGCTTTCCAACCACACACATCACACCATCAATCCATCAATCAATGAATAGTGACTGGCGTCAATCACTCAAAGTGAAAGACATCCATCACTTGATTGACGAATGATGTGACGCTAGATGCCACTAGCGATTTGACGCTTGATTTGACTTGCGTGCCGCACTCGAATTCGAAATGCGAATGCGCTCGCAAATAATCCCGGGCTCGGGTTCGCTAATTCCAAATTAACGAATTTTCCGTTGCGTCGTAATTAAATGATTACGCCTAGAGAAGTCACTATTCACATCGCCAACGAATTAATTCTAAATTAATTTGTTCGCCCGAATTAAAATCTAATTTTAATTCCGCGTCGAAATCTAATTTCATTTAATTATCAAATATATTAATTTCTCGATTAATTCCAAATTAACCGTTACCTCTCTTTTTAAATGATATTTTATCCCAGATAAAATATCTTCGTAATTAATCCCAGATTAATTTTCTCTCTCTTATAATTAATCCCAGATTAATTTAGAGTGCAAGTCATACGTCATTGGTGAATCTTTGGGAAGCGACCCATGAGATCCCCGGATATGTTGGCAGTAAATTCGGTCGTCGGACTATCCGAACACGTAAGTACCAAGTACTACGTTTATACCGATTTACAAGACAAGGTTGGCCTCTAGCAAAGCGCCATGTCTACCCAATTCTCCGGAAATATCCTTACAGGAATAAAGATCTATATCAGGCGTAGTATACGTAGTATTGCATATTTCTGTCCAGTATCGAATGATCACGTGCTAGGCCTGGGGCTGGAATTATGTCTGCCCCGTACGAGAAGCACATGTCGGATGTCTGGTGACTAGTCTCTATAATCGGATAAACTTGACCTTGTCATTTTATCTCGATAGCTGCAGCATTTAAGAGAACCTGTCCCGTATCCTACGTAACCATCATCTCCATATGACTGGAGTGACACTTCTGTCTTGACATCACACCCAACACACTATGATTCTCAATATACCCAGTATTGGCATACACAGAACCTGTTAAAGCCCTGGACGACCTCAACCAAAGTATATTGATTGTCGCAAGTATTAGCGGTGCAAGTCTCAGGTTAAGACCAAATACACCTACCCTGATTTCGGATTTCCATAGACACATAGTCATACTACCAATGGAATTCCGAGGGGGTCTATCCAGAGCGAAGCTGTTTCCCGTACCATCGGTAAAACACAACCTCATATTACACTTGCATGAGTATCCTATACCCAAATATATGAGAACTATTTCGTTGTGCCCTCACAACGCGCACAAGTGTAATACTGGTCTTTTACGTATTTATCGATGTCCAATCTCGATAATACTCTGACTATGGATATTTAATGATTTATCCTTCGTGGACTGATACTGTCTCATATCATTCTCCGTCCAGGAACAAATCATAGGGACCTCCTATCATTTATATATCTAGGTGATCTAATCACAAATGATAAGAGTGCAATCTCATTTGTCACATAGTCAATTTGTACAACAACACCATGATCTATACAAATAGTGACGTTATGGGTCATAATTGTCCAACAAGGTGATAGGGAAACAAACCCTTGAGCATGGAATCCATTCCCAAGCATGGAGCTTGACCGAATTTGGAGAGCACAACAAGGAACCCATGGCTGAAAGCTTCAAGGAAGGTGCAAACAATTTTTCTTGTTCCTCGCATCGCAAAAGCCGATCTTTGTAAGTATGATTCTGTCATACTTCTTATGAGTATTCACACATGATTTCTATGCTTTAATGATCTTGGGACTAACATAGAAACCCAACACGTTGGACTATCCGAACACGTGCGTACCCCGTACCACATTCTTACCGATTTACAAGAGATGGTTGGCTTCTAGCAAAGCACCGTGCCTACCCAATTCTCCAAAAATTTTCTTTTAAGGAATACATAATCTATACCAGGCGTAGTATACTGAGTATTGCGTATTGCGATCCAGCATCGGATGTCATATACTAGGCCTGGGGTGGAATTGTGTCTGCCCCATACGAAGCATATATCGGATCACTAGCAATTAGTCTCTTTAATCGGATAATCATGACCTTGTCATATTATCCCGATAGTTGCAATATAATAGAGAACCGATTCTGTATCCCTGCATGATCATCATCTCCATATGACTGAAGTGATACTTCCATCTTGACATCACACCCAATACTTTGTGATTCTCAATAAACCCAGAAAAGGCGTACACAGAACCTGTTAAAGCCCCGGACGACCAAAACCAAAGCGTATTGATTGTCGCAAGTATTAGCGATGCAAGTCTCAGGTTAAGACCAAATACATCTACCCTGATTCGGATTCCCATAGACACATAGTCATACTACCAATGGGATTCCAATGGGTCTATCCAGAGCGAAGCTGTTCCCGTACCATCGGTAAATAGAACCTCCTATTACACTTGCATGAGTATCCAATACCCAAATATATGAGAACTATGTCGTTACGCTTCCATAACGCGCACAATTGTAATACTAGCCTATTCCTCATTATCGATGTACAGTCTCGATAATACTACGACTAGGGATATGTAATGATTAGACCTTTCATGGATTGAGACTGTCTCATATCTTATTAATCCGGAACTAATCATATGGACTTTTATCATTTATATATTCAAGTAATCTAATTATAAAATGATAAAATAGCAATTTCCTTTGTCACATAGTTAATTTGTGCAAAAACCACAATGTCTTTTACAAATAGTGATGCTATGGGTCATAATTGTGCAACAATCTCCCATTTGGCCTATAGACAATCACTCAAGTATCTAACACCTAAACTATGTACATGTCGCTCAAACGTTTGCTGAGAAATAGCCTTCGTCAGTGGATCTGCAATGTTGTCATCTGATGCGACCTTCTCGATCTTCACATCGCCATGATGTATGATCTCACGAATCAGATGGAAACGTCAAAGTGCATGCTTGGATCGTTGATGAGACCGCGGTTCCTTAACATGCGCTATAGCCCCGTTATTGTCACAATAGAAAGGAACGGGCTCAGCTGCTAACGGAACTACTCCTAATCCAATTAGGAATTTACGGATCCAAACTGCCTATTTTGCTGCCTCAGCTGCAGCAATATATTTTGCTTCTATTTTTAAATCGGCAACAGTCTCTTGCTTGGAAGATTTCCAGCTCACTGCTCCGTTGTTCAAACAAAATATGTACCCGGATTACGACTTATGGTCATCTTTATCGGTTTGGAAACTTGCATCGGTAAACCCATTTACCTCAAGTTCTCCATCTCCATAGACTAAGAAAGCATACTTAGTTCGTCTAAGATACTTAAGGATGTTCTTAACCGTAACCCAGTGACCATCACCTGGATCGGCCTGATAGCGATTACACATGCTCAAAGTATACGAGACATCAGGTCGCGTAAATATCATGGCATATATGATCGATCTGACTACAGTAGCGAACGAGATCTGACTAATGTTATCTCTCTCATCTTGAGTTTTAGGACACATGTCCTTAGATAGAGAGACGTCGTATGACACTGGCAACAGTCCCCTCTTAGACTGATCCATGTTGAATCTCTTCAACACTTTGTCAATGTACGAGCTCTGGGAGAGTCCAAGCATCTTTCTATATCTATCCCGGTAGATTCTTATTCCCAGAATAAAAGTTGTTTCTCCCAGATCTTTCATGGAGAATTTTAATGAAATCCAAGCTTTCACCGATTGTAGCATGGGAATGTCATTGCCAATAAACAATACATCATCTACGTAAAGTAAAATGAATGTCAGTGTGCTCCCACTAACCTTCTTATATACACAAGGATCATCCTCGTTTTGAACGAAATCATATTCTTTTATGATATCATCGAAGCGTTGGTTCCAAGAACACAATGCTTGCTTCAATCCATAAATGGATCGATTTAACTTGCAAACCTTATTTGCAAGTTTTGGTACAAAAAAACCGTCAGGTTGTTGCATATAAACATCCTCCAAAAGGTTTCCATTAAGGAAAGTGGTTTTGACGTCCATCTGTCATATTTCATAATCGAAATATGCAGCAATAGCAAGCATTATCCGAATGCCTTTAATCATGGCAACAGGTGAAAATGTTTCATCATAATCGACCCCATGTCGTTGACGATACCATTTCGCTACAAGCCTAGCTTTGTACGTTTATATGTTTCCATCCATGCCAGTCTTCTTCTTGAAGACCCATTTGCAACCAATAGGCTTTACGCCTTCTAGTGCATCAACCAGTGTCCAAACTTGGTTGGTGTACATGGAATCCATTTCGAACTTCATGGCTTCTTGCCATAAAGCGGAGTCGATATCTTGTATCGCTTCCTCATACGTAGCCGGCCTATTATCCTCAATAAGATTAATATCCACATGAGGTGAGATCAGAAACCCATACCTCTCAGGTTATTTTCTGACTCTCTCCGGTTAGAAGATTGTGGTTTTTGTGTATTAGAAGATTGTGGCACAGTCTCATCCCTGATGAACTGTTCGTGTTCCGTTTGGGAATTGGTGCCAGGAACAGTATCACTCTGATTTTCATCGAGTTCTACTTTCCTCTCACTTACCACTGCATTTAGGAATTCCTTTTCAAGGAAAACCGTATGTAGAGCAACAAATACCTTGTTCTCTTGTGGGTGGTAGAAGTAATATCCTTTGGTTTCCCTGGGATAACCTACAAATAGGCACTTATCCGATTTGGGTTCAAGTTTGGTACCATCCAAACGTTTAACGTATGCCCAGCATCCCCAAATCTTCAGGAATGAGAAACCCGGTTTCTTTCCTATCCATATTTCATATGGAGTCTGCTGTACAGACTTTGACGGAACCTTATTCAAAACAAGTATTGTACTGTTCAATGCATATCCCCATAAGGAATTTGGTAGCTCAGTGCGACTCATCATAGACCTTACCATGTCCAACAAAGTTCGGTTTCTCCGTTCGGACACACCATTTAATTGAGGTGTTCCGGGAGGAGTCCACTGTGAAAGAATACCATACTCTTTCAAGTAATCAAGAAACTCATTGCTCAAGTAGTCTCCACCACAGTCTAACCGTAATGTGTTAATACTTTTACCTGTCTGTTTTTCTACTTCGTGTCGAAACTCTTTGAATTTCTCAAAGGTTTCTGACTTGTGTCTCATAAGATACACATAACCATAACGCGATGCATCATCCGTAAAGGTTATGAAGTATTCATATCCACCTCTAGCCTGGCTAGACATGGGCCCGCATATGTCACTATGAACGAGGGCTAACAGTTCAGTGGCACGTGCACCTTTACCACTAAAAGGTCTTTTAGGCATTTTGCCTAATAAACAAGATTCACATACGTCATATGAATTTGGATCAAATCCGTCCAAGTATCCACTCTTCGAAAGTGTGGATATACGAGTTTTGTTGATATGTCTCAGACGACAATGCCACATATAAGTTTCATCTTTGTTACTTAATTTAAGCCTTTTGTTTGTCATGTTATATGTTTGAGATTGATTTATATTCAAAATATAAAGACCATTATTAACATCAACACTGTATATCTCAAAATCATTTTTATAAACAAAACACCATGTGTTCCTGAATACAAAAGTATACCAATATTGGGTTAAACAAGATACAGATATAATATTTCTAGTCAAACTAGGTGCATAATAGCAGTTTGATAAATTAAGTACATGCCCCGATGGCAGTTCCAAAATATAGGTCCCAACAGCCAAAATGACAACTCTAGTCCCATTTCCAACTCGGAGGTCGATCTCTCCTTAAGCCAGTCTCCTGCTAATCTGCAGATCATGCACATCAGTACATATATGAGTACCACAACCAGAATCAAAAATCCAATTTTTAAAACTAGAAGTAGACATGTTTATTTCAAAAACAAACATACATGAAGCCGATGCCTTGCCCGCCTTCACTTCCTTCATGTGCGCCTTGTACTCACAGAAGTCACGCTTCCAGTGACACTGTTTGCCACACTGTAGGCAGACATCTTGGGATTTGTCATTTGTCTTCCCAGAAGACTTTGATGATTTGGCCTTGCCCTTTCTCTTATTCTTCTTCTTTACACCTCCAAAAGCCTTCGGCCAAGCCTTGGCATTCTGAGATGTCGAAGCGAAGTGCGCCTCGCGCTTCTTGCCCCTCAAAAGCTTTTTTTTCTGCCTCTAGCATTGTCATTAACTCTCCAATAGTATTTTCTTGGTTCATCATATTGTAGTTCATGATGAACCCGCCCCAACTGTCAAACAGAGACTATAAAATCAAATCTATAGAAGTCTCAGCCTCGAAGACTATGCCCAGCTGTTCGATGTCAGCAATCATTTGTGACACATGGTGCTCGACAGATGTACCCTCTGACATACAAGAACGAAATAGCTTCTTCTGCAATTCGTACCTCTATGATCTAAGGTTAGATCGATGAAGGTCCCTCAATTTCAACATCATTTCATAGGGATCTAGTCCCTTATTTTGACGATGAAATTATGGGGTCATTACATCAAGCATAACAGATTGAGCAGTTGAGTTGTCATCGCTATGAGTCTTCCAAAGCTCAAGCTCAAGCGGCTGCTCAATTCCGGGCTTAGGCCCGATAGGTCTCTCTATTGTATAGAGCATCTTCTCAGCCCCCAGGACAATCCTGAGGTTCATATCCCAGTCAGGAAAGTTCGCACCATTAAAGACATTTTCGCCCATGATAATGTCCCTAACGTTAATCTTTCCGGCCATCTTAATTGCAATAGTCTAACTATTCAATTAACAATTTTGGGTACTGTACAACTGTTACAAGAAAAATAATAAAATATTAGTCCAACTAATATAAATATATAAAATGACGAAAATAACAGTCCAACTGTTATGATATTTAACTAGGTAGATCTTTAAGATCAATTGGATCCCATCCAATTCCTAGATCCAGTAGGTGGACCTCCAAGTCCGAAACATATATACAATATATATGTCAATATATCCAATATATTTCCTAACATTTTCCTCTGAATCAACTAAGCCTTGGCTTTTGCTCAACAAGCTTAATGATTCCAGTAAAACGGGACCCATTGACAGTGAGAAAGCTTCGTAATCCATGTCGATGAACAAGAAGTGACCTTGACTTTGGCCAATAAGTCACAACTGCCCAAGACATGTGATATGGAACAAAGCTTTTGTGGTTCAAACACATCCGCAATGGACATTGATCTTGACTTTGGCCAACAAACCAATGCCAATCTTGGATCTTGAGAGAGAACCACTCAATGGAAGGAAAACGCTTAATATTGATTGAGGGTTTTCGAGTAAATTGGCAACCAATTTATTATCTTTGATTAGGTCTCATCATACACCCTTAAGCATGCATTCTAAAAGCATAATAAGGCACAAAATAAATAATAATGATATAAGGATGGACATTTAACAAATTGTTCCTAGAACAAATCTCTCAATTTCCTCTCCCCGGCTAGCATTATTCTAACTTCTACCCAATTACATAATGCTATAAAGAAACCTCATTAACATTGAAGGGAATTGGTGAGAAGAGAAATACAAAGAGTCAAGAGATATAAGGCTGGACACGCAGGTCCAATTTAATAAATTCTAAATATATTACAACAATTTACAAAATTTCCCTCACCCTTCTAAAATCCATCTGATATATATTATTCATACAATACATCCATGTATTCACACAAATCATGTCATTCAATCAATCTAATCCAATTAATTAATCTTTGAATTAATGATCATCCAATGTTCAAACAACGATTTGATTTGCGCGAGTCCAACTCGTTTAAGAATAAATACTTAAAGTACGTATTCTTGAATTATATTGAACTACAATTTTAAATCCAATTTAATTTGTATTCAATACTAATTCTAATTTAATTCCAAATTAAATAATTACACTTATTTGTGTGCCTTTTAGACTTAGATTCTAAATCCAATCTTAATGGATCTCAAAGGCCCAATTAACATCCAATGTCAATTTAATTAAAGTCCAATGGGCTTTTAATTAATTCTTAAGGCATGGGCTTTGACCAATATGGATCAAACCCAAATGCCAAGGCCCAATTTAGGAATCACCTTATTTGCCAAAAATCAATTTTGGCCTATTAGGCCCAATTAAATATTTAAAGGCCCAATTATTATATTTGGACTTTATAGAATGGTTTTAAGCCCAATTTGAATCCAATCCAATTGTCCTAAACCAAGTTGGCCCAACCAAGCTCATTAAGCCCAAATACACCAATATTAGCCCAATTCAAAATTAAAGACTAATTTATTTAATTATAATATTCCAAATATCACAATTATTTTAATTAAAGTGTAATTACCATAATTAATTAATTAATCCAATGTTTCCAAAACATCAATTAAACTAATTAATCATGCTTAAATTAATCAACTTATATCCAATACAAATTGAAGCAAAATCAATCAATTTCATGCTTCTTAAGTCATGGCAATATGCATAATTTATATCCAATTTTGATTTCAATCTAATTAAATCAACAATCAATATACACATCATGCTTTAAACACATCCAATGGTCTATCAAAAATCAACATGATCTATATTAGGGTTCATATTCGGCATTCTCAAGGAATTTAGGGAAAAATTATCCAATCAATTTTTCTCAAATTTTAAGATGCATAAATCTAATTCATCATCATCCAAGCTCATCCAAACAATCAATTTGAAGTAATCATGCTCAAAACATAAAAACCCCAAATTAAAGTATATAAACCCTAAAGTCATTTCATGCTTAGAAAAGGCTCTTGATACTATTTTTGGGTTCCTAGAGCATGCCAAGGATCTTCTAAGTCATGATTTCATTTGAATACTCAAATAAGTTGCGGAAAAAACTTACATTGATAGGTTTCATTGGATGTTGAAAGTTCAAACTTTTGATGAAGAAGAAGAGCTCCAAGGCTTTTCTTTGTGTTCCAAACTCAAGGATTGGTTTCCCTAACACCTTGAATGACTCCTTGAATGTGCTAGCAAGAAGAAATTTTGACAAAATTTCTAAGGGAGAGGTAGAAGCATTCGGCAATTATGAGGAGGGAGAGAGAGAAGTATTTTGTTTTGTGTATTTTGATTTTCTAAAAACCAATTGTCCATTTACCAAATCCAATTTAGGTATATGTCTTTCAAAATGACAAAATGTGTTTTACAAGTTATCAACCAAATCACCACCAACTTCTATCACCAAAAAGTAAATAAAGTTGACTAATGATTTGAGTTGGTGGGCCCCACTTTAAAATTCAAAATTCGAGTGGGCCCGCTTAACACACTTCGGGCTCGAATTCGTTTAATTCTGAATTAACGAATTTTCTGTTGCGACATAATTAAATCCAATTTAATTAAATAATTATGCCTAGCAAAATTATTATTAAAGTCGCTTACGAATTAATTCGTTCGCCCGAATTAAAATCCAATTTTAATTCCGCTTTGAAATCTAATTTCAATTAATATAACGAATATATTATTTAATCGATTAATTCCAAATTAATCATTCTTTCTCTTCTAATCAAATTTTATCGCAGATAAATTCTTGTCGTAATTAATCCCAGATTAATTTTCTCTCTCTTATAATTAATCCTAGATTAATTCTGTTCGAGTCAAACGTCATCGGTGCATCTTTGGGAAGTGACCCATGAGATTCCTGGATATGTTGGCAGTAAATTCGATCGTCGGACTAACCAAACACATGCGTACCCCGTACTACGTTCTTACCGATTTACAAGACATGGTTGGCTTCTAGTAAAGCATTGTGCCTACCCAGATCTCCAGAAATTTTCTTTTAAGGAATACATAATCTATACCAAGCGTAGTATACTGAGTATTGCGTATTGCGATCCATCATCGGATGTCACATGCTAGGCCTGGGGCTGAAATTGTGTTTGCCCCGTACGAAGCATATGTCGGATCAATAGCAACTAGTCTATTTAATCGGATAATCATGAACTTGTCATATTATCCCGATAGTTGCAACATATTAGAGTACCAGTTCTGTATCCCTACGTGATCATCATCTCCATATGACTGAAGTGATACTTCCATCTTGACATCACACCCAATACTCTACGATTCTAAATAAACCTATAAAAGGCGTACACATAACCTGTTAAAGCCTCGGACGACCAAAACAAAAGCGTATTGATTGTCACAAGTATTAGCGATGCAAGTATCAGGTTAAGACCAAATACACCTACCCTTATTCGGATTCCCATAGACACATAGTCATACTACCAATGGGATTCCGAGGGGTCTATCCAGAGCGAAGCTGTTCCCGTACCATCGGTAAACAGAACCTCCTATTACACTTGCATGAGTATCCAATACCCAAATATATGAGAACTATGATGTTACGCTTCCATAACGCGCAAAAGTGTAATACTAGCCTATTCCGCATTATCGATGTCCAGTCTCGATAATACTACGACTATGGATATTTAATGATTAAACCTTTCGTGGATTGATATTGTCTCATATCTTATTAATCTGGAACTAATCATAAGGACTTTTATCATTTATATATTCAAGTAATCTAATTACAAAATGATAAAACAGCAATTTCCTTTAGTTAATCAGTACAAAAACCACAATGTCTTTTACAAATAGTGATGTTATGGGTCATAATTGTCCAACATAGATCACTATACGATCTAAGTGAGTGGACTAAAAACGAAAAACTGTTATAAAAATATTTGGTTCTAAAATCAGAAACTCATGAAATAGCTTTATAAGAAAACTGGTTTCAGTTTTAAAACTCTGAGCTTCTTTCTAAAAATCACTTATAAAACTGTTGTTTCTGGAAACTTTCTTTTCTGAAAAACTCTTTTCGAAAACTGTAACTGAAAACTGAAAACTCTTTCTGAAATCTGTGTCTCTGCCTGAAAAACTTGAAGCACGGGTGCGTTACGTATCAATGTCCCCACATACGCCTAACTGTAGCTAGCAGTGCAAATCCATGACTTTGGGGCGTTACGTATCGCCGTCCCCAAAACATGCCACTACTGTCTCTGAAACTGGTGGTCTTGGGGCATTACGTATCGTCGTTCCCCATGCCATAAACTAAAACTGGGGGTGCAGATCTATGCTACCACCCAAGCTCTGAAACTAGGGTATAGGGGCGTTACGTATCATCGTCCCTCTAGCCCTGCTCTAGGATCTGAGGGAGTTACGTATCGCCGTCCCTTCAGTCCTCTACATGTGCATATGTTCTCTATCCGTCAATTCCATTTCTGTATAAGTTACATACCGGGGTGGGTTTTTCTCCCATGCCCCGAAAAATATAAAAAAAAAATCATATTGAAAACATCTATTTCTAAAGCATTTCTCAAAAAATGCTAAATCATAAATGATATGAAAACAAACTTGTCTAACGCCCTATTTGTAGAAAAAGTAAGTCTGATCTAAAAATGTGAAATGAAAATAAAGTAAAAGAGAGAGTGTCCACTCACTGATTTGGAATCTGGCTGGCACTGGATCCATTGTCGAAGGAGATTGCGGTTCCTGTGGATAATCTATGATCAGGAACTTAATTAGCATCAACGTAGTAAAATAATCCTCGATACTTTACAAGGCTTAAATATACATCCATATATCATATACACGAGGCTTATGGTGATCATAATTTGATATATGATATATATACAAACTGATCTGAGACCCTAAAGGTGGTCTCTAACACGCTAGGGCAGAACTGGGGGGTTTAAAACTGATTCTGGGAAATTTTGCGCCTCGCGTCGCGACGCAAACCCTTTGCGTGTCGCGACGCGCAACATCCAGAATCTTGTTGTCATTCTCCTCTTGCATCGCGATGCGACCTAGGTTTCCAGGATTCTGATTTGCTTCTTTAAGTTCATCCAAAGCTCAAAACATCAAAATCCACTCCATACCAACACTTCCATACTAAAAACCAATAAACAATACGTCATCTTACACTCAATTTCACATCTAATAAACCACCAATTCATCAACAACTCAACTTTAAATCTATTTTATAAACTTCCCATAGTTGTACCCAAAACCCACAAGTTGGGATTTAGCAAAGTTTCTATTGTTTTAATGTCAAAAAATCATACTATCATCATCACAACTCAATCACCAACACATAATATTCCAATTTAATCTTCTAATCTCATATTCCCTACTTATCTCAAGACTTAAGGTTTCTTATAAAATTTGGGTAACACACAACAATCAATTCCCAAGCTTATATCCTCATCAATTGGAACCTCAAACATATTATTGTCATCATCATATCATTCATACCACCAAAATCAAGAACTCAAGATTTGGATCAACATATGCTTACCTTAATTTACTTGATTTCTTCTTATTCCACAATCTTCTATTGTTGTTTATCTTCTTTCTTGCTTTATCATCTCCATTTCTTCTCTCTTTCTTCTTCATCTTTTTTCTATTTCTTTCTTCTTCTCCTCCTTCTTCTGCTTCTTCTTTCCCTCTCTTTTTCTCACATTTTTTTTGCCTTTCTTTTTTGTGTCAAAATTTTGTGATTTGAGATTAGTGGGCTCTTTATATACTAGGGCTTAGTTGA
The DNA here is from genome assembly GCA_019454045.1 of Zanthoxylum bungeanum. NCBI lineage: Eukaryota > Viridiplantae > Streptophyta > Magnoliopsida > Sapindales > Rutaceae > Zanthoxylum > Zanthoxylum bungeanum. The sequence continues at coordinate 123,203 of SKCR01032776.1, read as the reverse complement.
TATTTGGATAAGTGTAGAAGTGTGTAGAAAATTTGAGATTTTTGCATTTAACCCCAAAATCACTATTCATCCGAATTTTGACTTGCGTTTTTGACTCATTTTTGGTCCGAATTTGGGAAAGTTTTCAACGCGGACATTGTGGGTCTCAATCTTGGCTTTCCGAAGATATAAAATTTATAAATGTCGGAGTTCATATGCAAAAGTTACGCCCTAAATACCACAGGCTGTCCAAAACAAACTATGTACAGTCTCATCCCGGGACTTCGAGGAATTTACCGATTGTCCCCAAAGTCATCCCATGAGTATATTTGAGTCTCAACATAATTTATTTTATGTGCCTTCATCCCGTACGTAACAGTATCACTGTAAGCAGTAGTAAAAACTATTGGTCGTTACAATTTCTCCCCTCTTTAAATAGGATTCATCCTCGAATCCTTTTTAAACTTGGGATCTCACCATAGACCCTCGGGTTCACGGCCTCGCTCTAGACCATCAGTCTTAACTAACTCCATACCCGAAACCATCTTGCTTTACATGTTAGAACTCTTATTTTTCTGAAAACTAATTCACGCTCGCCTCAGTTCTTCCGTTATCTTGGCTTCTGTTTCCTACTTGGTACTCTTAACTTTAGATCGAGAGGGAACTCATCATTCTGTTTTCATATCTTCCTGTTCAATACTTTACACTATGGCCATGTCTCAACTCTTATGGTGTATCAAGGAATCTCACTCCTAGACTTTTCGTTAGACTCTACTTACACCAGCTCATTACCGGCATAAGTTATCAGTTTTGAATGATTCTATGTCTGTGGTCTATGTCCACTCCTTCTATTTCTTGACTGTCAAGACTTCTTATATTTATTCCATAAAAATATGTATTCTAAGAATCTCCTTACTAATAACTCAATGCCCTTATACGTATTCCACAAAACTATTGGGCTAGATTTTTTTTTTAACTTTACTTACGGCTCTTTTATCTCTGTAGGTATTTGGGCTTCTCTAACAGAGTTCTTTTACTTTGGCTTTGACTCCGAAAGATATATACATCCACCTTCGTACTAGGCTGCTTACCAGTTCCTTGCTGCAATTCTCTTACTTCTGCTTATCTGTATAACTTAGGTTCTTGTGGTGCAAGGTCTGACTCTTTAAATACCTGTGTCCTCTATTATTTTTCATCTAATGGGTTTATACTAAGTAGGTTGGGTTCTAGTAACTTTGTTGGGGGCTGAACTGTATGCATACTTTTGCTTAAACAACACTTCTTGCTATAAATGGGGACCCTGGCAACTCGGTTCTAGCTATAGTCCATGTTCCTTTTATATCTTATGTTTATTAGTGCTATAAATCTGGTTACGGTGTTTTATATTGATTGCATTCCATGTTCTAGTACTGTTAAGGGTCATATCTCAAATACATGCGAACATCACATGCCATAAGGATTCACTCCTTATGCTGATTGCAACTTGCAGTAACTTGTCCCCTTGATTCGTACTATTCTACACATCTACCAAACCACCCATACCCGTGGCTAAAGCCGTCCCAAACCTGTAGTGGTTTTGTCAACTTAGACTAGGGCTGGGTACTTATGTGACTCACGTGAACTAACACGTAATGGATCTTTAGTTACATTCTGACACTATGAAATATTATAGTTACACACTTTACCTTTACTTGCTTGGTATTCTTCTACTTTCGTCACTGCACCTCCACATCTTTACTTTTTAATATTTTTCCTTTGCACTCTTCTTGTCTTCTGCTTGTCTTATGATATACTAAGAACTCATATGGTCTATGTCTCTGGTTCTTTATCTGAAGGATATTTTTTCCTTTCTCTATCCATTACTGTGTCTAGCATTTGTTTCTTTGTATCCTAGTCAATACTTGACTACTACTTTATCCTTGTATCATATCATATGAACAACTTCTTTCCTAACTTTTTGATCTAGCACTGTCTCTTACTTTTATTATGTTCTTAAACTATGTCTGAAGATCTTTTGTTCCAGTTTTCTTCCATTATACTTTCAATTATTCCTGGGAATGTCTTGAGGCAATCATCAGGATCCACCTCTGCTGCTGTTGTCTAACGATGGTTGGGAGGGTGGGACCTTGTCTTAAGATTCTGGTAATCCAGTGACACATGTTCTTTGCTTGGGACTCTAATGTATACATGTCTGGTGTCTCTTCCTACACTGGGTATTACTGCTAAAACTTATCTGACTTTCCTTTTCTAACTTTACTCCAGGTCATTTTCATCAATCAATTACTTCGCATCTCATACATGTCCTTCTAGAAGCATACTCCCTAACAAGTTCCCTATACTGTCTCTTTACCCTTTCTGTTGCTTAATTTTCTGTTGTTACTAAGTTCTCTCTCTATAATCTATTTGCCATCTTTCCTAAGGGACTCATTCTGTTACGAAGGTTCTTTTCTTATCTTAATTACTCAAACTATTTACTCATTTACTCCCTTGAAAACTCTATTAACTTTGATTGCTTAGGATATCTCTTACTAAGTTTTTGGTTCAAGGGCTACTCCTTACCCTAGTATTTCCTCATCACTACCATGAGACTCTGAATAAGTTGTACACCATATTTCTAAGAAAGATTGTTTCCTAGTCTTTACATACTTCTAGGTCCTTACTTCTTTAAGGGCTCTTTAATTCATCGGTGGCTTCCAAACTTAACTCAACTTACTGTGGCATCGTGTTATTCTATCTCATGATTTTTATCTATATTACACCGGAATATCGATTTGGCTGTCTAGCTATCTCCCAATCCACCAAATCTGTCAATTGCCCTTCTTCACTATTCCTTCTCTTTACTAGATTCTAAATTGAGCATATTCATTCCATAAGGATCTTCAAATACGTACTTCTGATTTACGCTTAAGTTTGGTGACGCTCTAGCTAGGTATCTATAGTTTTACAAAAATCGATAATTCTATGAGAAATGGTCATCGTACATTTTGTAGGGACCTAATTGACTACCCCATGTCTTGGGATCCTACTGTATTTCTTCATCACTTCACGCATCCCCTCTACTATTCACATACCCTTTTCTTTGCTTTATGTCTTTCTACTGTGGCTAGTGGTGTTTTGTTCTCCTAACTGCTTTCTTAGGTTTTTGCTCTGCTCCCATTTCTGACTTTAAATGTAAACTTTGGCACTCTGTTCTACTGGTTATACTGGTGCTTTTATTACTTTCTAAATATCTAAATTCGCTCGAGTCTATTTATTTATACTTTCACTGATTTCTTCTAACTTGGGCTGGTCTATGGATTCTATTGTGTTTGGTTTATCTATGGACTCCCACTAGTCTTGCAAACCTCGCTCTAATTTCCTTTAATCTTTGGGTTATCCTAGGTTCTCTTCTTTACATCCTCGAAACTTCCTTGATTCTTCTTCTATATGGTCTTCCATTCAAGGTCCTCCATTTCTTAAGATAACTCTCATTGGGTTTCTTACAGTCGTCTATATCTATGCAGGTAGGAACGATTTATATCTCGTCGATTCTTTTCTTTATGTTTCAATGGGTTTCAAGATCCTTGTCCTAATACTCTAGGTCCTAGTATAGTTTATTGCTCATATAGGATAGGTATGAGATAGGCTCTGTCATGACATCTTGCTTAATTGGTTATGACGGAAGGGTGAGGATTTGGGTAGGTCGGGGCCTTATTAGATTCTTTTATTATGAAAACTAGTCATTTTCCTATTGTTATTTCTCTGATTGGCTTGTGGGCCTAGGTTTGGGGATTCAGAATCTCTGCACTATCATGGCATCTCATATCTATTAGAAACCCCTATAACTATACATGATTTCTTGTTTCTACTGTCTTATAACTATTCTTGGTTATTTGGAGAACTGGTTATCTACGCGAAATACTCGAGGGTTATTGGATCAACTTGGAAAAACTTTCTGAAGAGGAAAGGAATCATGATTGAAGGAAAGAAATTTTGCTTAGATCTACTCGACATTCATTTATGGTCTAATCTTGCTACACTCTTCTTTACTATCGGCTCTGGTATTTTCCTTTATTACATAACTATGTGTCTCTAATTCTTGTCACTACAGATTTCGGCATTTCTTATCTGTTTCTATTCCTCTATCTCTATTTACTTCCAATTACTTAGAAATCTGCCTTCTGTATCTTATTATGCTTCCTAATATTTTCTTTCTTTCCTATTTTTCCTAGGTGGGTACTCATGGGACTTTACTATCTATAGAAAGTACTTGAAGACTACTATTTCGGCTTGAAGGAATGTTCTGAGGAGGGAAGAGATTTTACATCTTCTAGGTACTTTATTACTTGTTCGGGCTTTTCTATTCTCTTTCTATTATCCAGGGTAGATATCCTCAAATTTTCACTACCTTATTCCATCTCTTTACTATTCTTTATCTCTGGTTACTTATACTCTTATGCATGTTGGTTTATTCTAAGGTCCCAAGATCAAATCAAGACATGAAAACATGCGTGAATACACCAATGAAGATAGCGGAATACTTACATTGATCGGTTATGTCGATTTGAAGACGAATCAAGGCCAAAAACGTACTGCCTTGCTCACGCCACTGCAACCAGTCCATGCTCACTGTCTTGGCAGTTTCGGGTCTCAAAACGAAGCTCCAAACTCCATCGGATGAGTCCCGCCTCATGGTCGAACCTCCCTACCACCTTCGCAAGACTTGAAAGTGTGCTAGCACTTGATTTCTCACCATGAGAAACCACTCTTGGCTTCCCTTTGTTCACGCCATTTCTGGTTCAAAACCAGTGAACAATTTTCTTCATTTGGGCGTGAGAGAAGAGAGAGTTGAGAGAGAAGAAGTTTTGTGTTAAGTTAAAATGATTTACCAAAAATCAATTTATATTTATGCCATAATTTTTATTAAATTAATAATAAAATTATGACACAAAACATGCAATGGCTTAGAGTGTCAAACACTCAATTTCCATGCAATAACATTGAGTGCAATGTACACAATCTACATGCAATGCATTAGAATGACATGTGTCATATGGGCCCCACACGTTTCCAAATGAAAGTGGGCCCACGTGCACTCACGCGTTCGGGTTCGATATTTCCGAAATACCGAGCTTACGTTGCGACGTTAATTCAATCGAATTTAAATAAATAATTGCGCCTACCGAAATTATTATTTACGTCGCTAACGAATTAATTCTAAATTAACTCGTTTGCCCGAATTAAAATCTAATTTTAATTCCGCGTCGAAATCTAATTTCGTCTAATATATCGAATATATTAATACATCGATTAATTCCGAATTAATCGTTCTCTCTCTTTAGACGACATTTTATCCCGGATAAAATATCTCCGTTATTAATCCTAGATTAATTTTCTCTCTCTTCTGTATAATCCCAGATTATTCAAGAGTGCGAGTTGTGCGTCATCGGTGGATTATCGGGAAGCGACCCATGAGATCCCCGGATAAGTTGGCAGTAAATACGGTCTTCGGAGTATCCGAATCACGTACGTACCAAGTACTACGTTCTACCGATTTACGAGACAAGGTCGACTCCTAGCAAAGCACCAAGTCTTCCCAAGTTCTCCGGACATATATTCATTAAAGAATATCTAGATCTGTATCAAGCGTAGTATACAATTGTATTGTGCATATCGGTCCAGTATCGGATAGTCACGTGCTAGGGCTGGGGCTGGATAAGTGTCTGCCCCGTCCGAAACACATATCGGATGTCTGGTAACTAGTCTCTATAATCGGATATTCATGACCTGGTCATAATATCACGATTGGATGCGCATCACTTAAGAGCACTAATACCGTATCCTGCGTGACATCATCTCCATTATGACTGGAGTGACACTTCCGTCTTGACATCACATCCAATACACTACGATTCTCTGATAAACCCAGAAGAGGTGAACACAGAACCAGTTAAGATCCCCCACCACCAAAACCAAAGTTTACCGATTGTCGTAAGTATTAGCGATGTAAGTCTCAGGTTAAGACTATACACACCTACCTTGATTTCGGCCTCCCATAGACACCTAGTCATAATACCAATGGGATTCCGAAGGGTCTATCCAGAGCGAAGCTGTTTCCCGTACCATCGGTGAAACACGACCTCCTATCGCACTTGCACAAGTATCCAATACTTATATATATGAGAACTATGCCGTTGTGCCCTCACAACGCGCACAAGTGCAATACTAGCCTATTCCGCATTATCGATGTCCAGTCTCGATAATACTACGGCTAGGGATATTTAATGATTAATCCTTCGTGGACTGATACTGTCTCATATCATCTCAATCCAGGAACTAATCATAGGGACCTCTCTTCATTTATATATCTATGGTGATCTAATCACAAATGACGAGAGTGCAATTTCCTTGTTACATAGTTAATTTGCTACAACAACACAATGATCTGTGCAAATAGTGACGCTATGGGTCATATTATCCAACAATCTCCCACTTGGCACGTAGCGAGTCACTCAAGTGTCCTACACTCGAACTATGTAAGGTTCGCTCAAATTGCTGAGGAAAGGTTTTCGTCAGCGGATTTGTTTGATTATCGTTTGACGCGATTTATACGATCATCACATCGCCACGATGTATGATCCGAACGAATCAGATGATATAGAAGTATATATCTGGATCGTCGATGAGACCTTTAATTCCTTAGCTTGTGCTGACGCCTAGCTCAGCTGCTAACAGAACTATATCTAATCTAATTAGATTTATTTTGATCCAAATGGCTTCTATTGCTGCCTCAGCTGCAGCAATAATCCGCATTTGTTGTTTATTCGGCAACAGTTATCTTGCTTGGAAGATTTCCAGCTCACTGTCCCGGTGTTCAAACTTTATAGTACCGCAGTATTTAATCGTTTGGAAACTTGCTGCAGTGATCCCAGTCACTTCAAGTTCTCCTTCTCCATAGTAAAAGATAGCATCTTTAGTTCTCAGAGATACTAACAGATGTTCTTAACTTCAATCCAGTGACTATCACTTGGATTGACCCGATTGTGACTCCATATGCTCGAAGCGTATGAGACACCAATACAAGTACATTTTAAATGTACAATTTCCTAGAGAGTGTTAACAACTCCAAATCTATCCCAGTAGATCTTTATTCCTGAATAAAGGTTGTTATCCCCAGAATTCTACGGAGAATTTCTATTGAAAGCCAAGCTTTCAATAATAGCTTTATGGGAATTTAATTGTCAGTGCGCTCTCCCACTAACCTCCTTATATACACAAAATTATTTCGTTTTGAGTCAAATCATAAACCATTATGATTATTTCAAAACGACAGTTCCAAGAACCTTATGCTTGCATTGATCCAAACATGGATCGAATAACCCGCAAACCTTGTTTGTCGGTTATATAAAATCGTCAGGATGTTGTAAACATCCTCCAAAAGGTTTCCTTTTCAGGAAAGCGATTTTGATTTATACTGACATATTTCATAAATGAAATATATAGTTATTTTCAAGCATTTTCAAAATGGATTTACCATGGCAACAGGTAAAAGGTTGAACCGTTATTAACACAATGTTGATAACGATACCTTTCCGTCAAAAGCCTAGCTTTGTACGTTTATGTTGCCATCCATGTATGTCTTCCTTGAAGACGTTAATGTACCATAGGCACAATGCCTTGTGGTACAAAACTAGTATCCAAAATAGTTGTTATACATGGAATCCATTTCGGATTCATGGCACTTTGCCATAACATGGAGTCGATACCTCGTATCACTTCCTCATAACGTAGTCGGATGGTACACCACCATAAGATTGACATCTTTATGAGGTGAGATCAGAAACCCATACCCTAGGTTGTTTTCTGACTCTATCCGATCTATTAGGTTCTTGTGTATTTGAAGATTAATGGTATAGTTTCATCATAGATGAACTATTTGTGTTCCATTAAGGACTTCGTGCCTTGAACAGTATTACTCCGATTTTCATCGAGTATCACTATCCTCCCACTGACCACTGCATATCGGTATTCCTCTCAGGAAAACCGCATGGTGAGCAACAATTACATTGTTCTCATGTGGGATTTATAAGTACTATACTTAAGGTTTCCCTTAGGATAACCTATATTGGCACTTATCCAATTTGGGTCCTTAGTTTGGTATCATCCAAACGCTATGCCTGGCATACCCAAATTATCAGGAATGAGAAACCTCGTTTCTTCCCTGTTCATATCCTATATGATATCTGTCAAACAGATTTATATGGAACCTTATTCTAAATAAGTTTTGCACTGTTAATACATATCCTGTTGAAGGAAATAGTATAGCTCAGAGCGACTCGTGATAAACCTTATCATGTCCAACAAAATTCGGTTTTAGTTCGGACACACCGTCTAACTGACGTGTCTCGGGAGGAGTCCTCACATGAAAGAACACCGTACTCTTTCATTTATATATGAAACTTACTGCTTAAGTATTTTCCATTTCGGTCTTACCGTGGCGGAATAAACTATAGCCGATCTGTTGTTTTCTTCGTGTCGAAACTTCAAAAGTTTCCGATCTGTGTTCTTCAAAAGAAACACATAACCACAACGTGATGCTCACATCCGTTAAGGTCACGAAATATTCATGTTCACATTAGCCTAGCTAGATATGGGCCCACTTAATTCACCATGAATAGGGCTAACAGATCGGTGGCCCTTTTACTATTACCAAGTAAATAGTATTTTAGGTATTTACCTAATAAACTAGATTCGTAGACCTTATTTGAATAGTCAAATCAGTCCTAGTACCCACTCTTCAAAAGTGTGGATATACGAGTCTTGTTTAATTGTGTCCTAGACAACAATGCCACAAATAAGTCTCTATTGATCAAATCAATTTGAGCTATTTATTTGTCATTTTATATGTTTGAGATTTTATTTATATTCAAAATATAAATTCTGTTATTTACATCCAATGTATTTATCTCAGTATCAACTTTATATAATGAAACACTTTAGTGTTCTAGAATATAAAGGTTTTATCCGCAATGGATTAAACACTGATATAGAGATAATGTCTCTAGTCAAACTAGTTACATTATAACATTTCCTAATTTAAGTACATACCCAAAGGGTAGTTCCTAAACTTAGGTATCTACGGTCGAAACAGCGACTTTCGTCCCGTTTCCAATTCGCAGAGAAATCTCGGCTTGAAGCCAGTATCCAGCTCACAGCGGATTCTGAACGTCAATACATATATGTATTATGTACCACACTAAGTATTTAAAATCCAATTTTAATACTAGTAGTGAACATAACTTTGACAAATATTTTAAAGTTAGAGCCTCGCCCTTTCTTTAATTCCTTCGTGTCTTCCATATCCAAATGGTAGTCACTTTGGGATATGTCAATTATCCTTTTCAATATTTCACAAACCACTTGGGTTTTAGAATATCGAAATGATGTGCACCTTGTGCTACATGCCCAATTGCAAACTTTGACTTTTCTCCACTAGAATAGTCAATTAATTCTCCAAGAATTATTAATTGCAATTTAAATACTTTTAAATCTAAAGATAGATTTATTATAAGTATATTAATTAAGCACTAAAGTCATCATCACATAAATCTTCCAAAGACTTTATGCTCTACTATTTGCTTAATAATGGGCTTAGTCATAATAAGTTATTTTATCAAATAAATTAACCTATTATTAATTCCCAATTGAAAATTAAATCATTTAAAACATTTAATCCAAGGATTTATATTTTAAATATTCAACTTTTCAATTCTTTTTGATTTCAATAGTCCAACTATTTAATCATTTTAATAAGGTACTATTTATTATAATGATTACAATAACCCAATTAATTCAACTATAATTTTAATATTGATTACTATAATCCCTTTATAAAATCAACTATCATTTAATTCAATTATATTGATTACTATAATCCAATTACAAAATCAACTATATATTGAATGAGTTTGTATATAGTCCAACTATATATATTTTAAAAACAACATAAAATATTAGTCCGACTAATACTTTTAATTAATATGACGAGTAAAATAAATGAGCGTGTTTAGCGAGTATTGAACGAATGTTGCAAATTCAATACTTGCCTCCCACTATTTTTCGTCGAGCCTCTAACCCTCTGTGGAGTACTCGGGAAACCGTGTTTCCTAGTGGGCTAGGATCCTATTAAATAACACACAACCTGACTTTGGCCAATAAAAAGCTGTATGCTATTTAACTAGGTAGATCTCTCAGATCAATTGGATCTCATCCAATTCCTAGATCCGGTTAGGTGGACATCCAAGTCCGAAACATATGTATAATGTCAATGTATCCATTACATTTTCCTAACCCTATCCTCTGAATCATTTAGGCCTTGGCTTTGGCCAAACACAAACCTAATGATTCCAGTTAAGCGGGACCCATTGACGAGGAAAGTTTCGTAATCAATGTCATTGGACAAAAAGTGATCTGACTTTGGTCAATAAAAATCACGATTTGGACAAGACACCGATATGCAACAAAACTCTCATGATTCAAGTACATCCTTGATTGACAAAGGTCTTGACTTTGGTCAAAAACAAACCAATGCCAACTTCGGATCTTGAACAAGAATCATTCAATGGAAGGATATTTGCTTAATATAAACGAGGGTTTTTCGCGTGCAAATTGGCTACCAATTTAATTATCTTTGTTAGGTCTCATCATCATACACCCTTAAACATGCATTCTAAATACATAATAAAGCGAGTATGAAATAAAATAATAATGATATGCGGATGGATACTAACACATTGATCCTAGATCAAATCTCTCCTTTCTCACTCAAGCTAGCACTTGTACTACTTCTACCCGTTACACTACACTTCTAAAGAAACCTCATATACATAGAGGGGAATAGGTGAGAAGAGAATACAAAGAGAAAGAAGGTGATAAGGCTGGACACGCAGGTCCAATTTAATAAATCGAATTTATTACAACAATTTCTAAAATTGCCCACCCGACTAATATCCATCCGATATACATTATTCATTCAACACAACCACGTATTCACACACATAAGCATGCTATCAATCAATCTAATCAAATTAATTAATCTGATAATTAAGTGATCATCCAATGTTCAAACAACGATTTGATTTTGTTCGAGTCAAACTCGTTTTTGCGAATAAGTACTTAAAGTACGAATTCATGAATTAAATTAAACTACATCATTAAATCTAATTTAACATGTATTTAATACTAATTCACTATTCAATTCCAAATTAAATATTACACTTTTATTTAATAAACCTTTTACGATTTAAATTCCAAATCTAATCGTAACGCGTCTCAAAGACCGATTAACGTCCAACGTCAATTCAATTAAAGTCCAATGGGCTTTTGATTGATTTCTTAAGGCGTGGACTTTTGGTCAACTCGGGTCAAACCGATAACCAAAGTCCAATCCGGGATTTACCCCATAAGCCCATAAATCAATCTTGGCCCATTAGGCCCAATTGAACATTAAAGGTTCATTAGTCGCAATTGGGCTTTATGGTTAAGGTTTTGGGCCCAATTGGATCCAATCCACTTGGCCTAAACCAAACTTGATAAATCAAGCCCAATAGGCCCAATTACAACTTTAAATTCTAATTTCCAAATTAGGCCAATTAATTAAATCCAAAAATCCCATTTTCACAATTTAATTACCAAAAGTGCATTATATGATTAATCGACTAAATCAATATTTCCGAAGCACCAAATTAGTCCAATTAATCATGCTTAATTCATTATCATATGTCCAACACACAAATTGAAAATCAAACCCATAACATGCTTCAATGCTCTCGGCCAAGGAAGGTTATTTTGTCCGATTTGAATTCAATCCGATTAATTACACAATCGACAACGTATAACTTCCCGAATGATTTCATACACATCCAATGTTCATAAAATCAAAAAACCAAGACATTAGGGCATTACACCAATTCGGCCATGGTAAGGAATTTGGGGTTTTGTCCAATTCGAAATCCAATCCAATTCGATTCAAATTAACATCAACCTAATCGATTCTAACTCATCAAATGAATCAAAAATCAAAAAATCCAAGATCCAAAAATCACAAACCATTCGGCCAAGGCATTAATTTTTGGGAAAATAATTCCAAATCATTTTTCATCAAATTAGTCCAACCAAAATGAATTTAAACATGTTATAAGCATACTCAAACAAGCAATTTATTCAAATCATGCTCAAATCACATTTACCCAAATTTTAAACCCTACAAATTTCATGCTTGCAACATTAGCTTTGATGCCATTGTTGGTTTATTCTAAGGTCCCAAGATCAAATCAAGACATGAAAACATGCGTGAATACACCAATGAGGTAGCGGAATACTCACATTGATCGGTTATGTCGATTTGAAGACGAATCAAGGCCAAAAACGTACTGCCCGCTCACGCCACTGCTGCAACAGTCCATGCTCACTGTCTTGGCAGTTTCGGGTCTCAAAACGAAGCTCCAAACTCCGTCGGATGAGTCCCGCCTCATGGTCGAACCTCCCTACCACCTTCGCAAGACTTGAAGTGTGCTAGCACTTGATTTCTCACCATGAGAAACCACTCTTGGCTTCCCTTGTTCACGCCATTTCTGGTTCCAAACCAGTGAACAATTTTCTCATTTGGCGTGAGAGAAGAGAGAGAGTTGAGAGAGAAGAGTTTTGTGTTAAGTTAAAATGATTTACCAAAAATCAATTTATATTTATGCCATAATTTTTTTAAATTAATAATAAAATTATGACACAAAAACATGCAATGGCTTAGAGTGTCAAACACTCAATTTCCATGCAATAACATTGAGTGCAATGTACACAATCTATATGCAATGCATTAGAATGACATGTGTCATGTGGGCCCCACACGTTTCCAAATGAAAGTGGGCCCACGTGCACTCACGCGTTCGGGTTCGATATTTCCGAAATACCGAGCTTACGTCGCGACGTTAATTCAATCGAATTTAAATAAATAATTGCGCCTACCGAAATTATTATTTACGTCGCTAACGAATTAATTCTAAATTAACTCGTTTGCCCGAATTAAAATCTAATTTTAATTCCGCGTCGAAATCTAATTTCGTCTAATATATCGAATATATTAATACATCGATTAATTCCGAATTAATCGTTCTCTCTTAGACGACATTTTATCCCAGATAATAAAATATCTCCGTTATTAATCCTAGATTAATTTTCTCTCTCTTCTGTATAATCCCAGATTATTCAAGAGTGCGAGTTGTGCGTCATCGGTGGATTATCGGGAAGCGACCCATGAGATCCCCGGATAAGTTGGCAGTAAATACGGTCGTCGGAGTATCCGAATCACGTACGTACCAAGTACTACGTTCTACCGATTTACGAGACAAGGTCGACTCCTAGCAAAGCACCAAGTCTTCCCAAGTTCTCCGGACATATTCATAAAGAATATCTAGATCTGTATCAAGCGTAGTATACAATTGTATTGTGCATATCGGTCCAGTATCAGATAGTCACGTGCTAGGGCTGGGGCTGGATAAGTGTCTGCCCCGTCCGAAACACATATCGGATGTCTGGTAACTAGTCTCTATAATCGGATATTCATGACCTGGTCATAATATCACGATTGGATGCGCATCACTTAAGAGCACTAATACCGTTGCGTGACATCATCTCCATTATGACTGGAGTGACACTTCCGTCTTGACATCACATCCAATACACTACGATTCTCTGATAAACCCAGAAGAGGTGAACACAGAACCAGTTAAGATCCCCCACCACCAAAACCAAAGTTTATCGATTGTCGTAAGTATTAGCGATGTAAGTCTCAGGTTAAGACTATACACACCTACCTTGATTTCGGCCTCCCATAGACACCTAGTCATAATACCAATGGGATTCCGAAGGGTCTATCCAGAGCGAAGCTGTTTCCCGTACCATCGGTGAAACACGACCTCCTATCGCACTTGCACAAGTATCCAATACTTATATATATGAGAACTATGCCGTTGTGCCCTCACAACGCGCACAAGTGCAATACTAGCCTATTCCGCATTATCGATGTCCAGTCTCGATAATACTACGGCTAGGGATATTTAATGATTAATCCTCGTGGACTGATACTGTCTCATATCATCTCAATCCAGGAACTAATCATAGGGACCTCTCTTCATTTATATATCTATGGTGATCTAATCACAAATGACGAGAGTGCAATTTCCTTGTTACATAGTTAATTTGCTACAGCAACACAATGATCTGTGCAAATAGTGACGCTATGGGTCATATTATCCAACATGCATCCTTCTATACTTTCTTATAGCTCTTTTCTCACTCCTCATACTTTAAAATCCTACTGTCTGGTTTCATAGCTTATTTGTTTCTCGAGGGTAGGCTGACTAACTTCGAAGAAGATTCCTAATCTGGTCTATAGTATGATATTTTTGTAAAGAATACTATTCGATTAGTTTAGGAAGGCTCACTAACCTGTCTATAGATCTTTGAGGACGTACCGAGGATCGGATAACTGGAGAGGTAGTGCCTTGCATACGATTATTCGGACATACTGCGTATACCAGACTCCATCACTCTGCCCACTGCAGTCACTGACTCCTAGACCATGCTCTGATACCATCTTTGTAACATCCCCTATCGGAAGATGTTAACGGTAGGGGATAGACCGTTCTAACCCATAAGCCTCTGACTCTTCTATCATGATCAATTACTAATGCTCTTATAATATATCATATGTATGGGACCATGGCCCAAACTGTTAGGGATATGCCCTATACCCAACTTGTGGATGGGCTATATGTACATGTATTTGTAATATTTTCATTAATTAATAAAATGGAAATCTTTATTATACATGTCTTACATAACTTATATGAATCATCAACAACTGTAATAAAGCCATTGGAGTAATAAGACGATGGCTTCCACGCCTTATGAGAATCATTACTCTTAAATGTTCCTAGTCATAGTTTTGTGAATAATTGGGCGTTCACAAAGCAGAGAGACTAGCATGATGATATGATCCGCCCTTAAGTGGGGTAGCCGATCTCATAGGCTACTAGCGGAGATCCATCCGATTGGTGTATCACATGGATGCATGAGTTGCTCGTGTCCATCGAACTGACCGCTGAAAGTTTTCATATGGAGTGTTTATCCCATGTGCCTGTGAGAACTTTCATGTATTGATTATATGACTAGTCCTTAGACTTGAGGTCTTTACAATCTTATGTGTGGATCAAATAACTTTGACATTCTCCTTCCCCGGTTCAAAAGATCCGGTCATAAGGGTATGATTGGGTCATTTGTTGAAACACATGAAGTTTGTAAAGATACAACAGAGAATCGCCACTCTCTCGGATAATATTTTATTATAAGAGTAGTATTCCAGTTCGCGGGTTGATATGTGTGATAAGTGCTTGAGACTGTGGCCACAGCGGAAGAATCATGTGAGATTCTTGGGTTAGCACGATTCATGACACTATCAACATCATACCTTTGACCATATGGGTAGACACTTTCCGTACCCTAGGTCAATAGGTGGGGATACAGTGAGGCGAGGGACCGTATCATATGTAAATCGCATACAGAATGGGTATATATATCTTTCCTTCTCATTTGGGGGCCTTGGCATGTTGCTAGATGTCAACCTTAGTCATTGAAATCGAACGACCATCTGATCGGAGGATAATTTATGTTCGATTAAATTATCACGATTCATTTCATATCCAACTTGAGGGGAACCCAAAAGGTCACACACAACAAAGTCGAAATCAATGGTTAACAGTGCACAATACATATTTAACAGCATATATGATTGCTGTAGGAATTGTTCATAAATGGTTCAATGTGTTTAATTATTGAACATATCATTTATGAGGTTCCATAGTGGCTTAAGGATTGGTGAATGACGATAGGGGCACTTTGGGAATTGGAATAAATAGATAAAAAAAAAAATATTACTATTCACGTGAATAGTAACCTGTGAATAGAACTGCGTGAATAGTAAATTTTTTTTATTTAATTTGAATTCCAATTCGGCCCAAACTCTTATTAGGGTTTTATAATCTCATTAAACCACTAAATTAAGATCCAATGGCTAAGATTAAATTGGCTTTTATCACACATCGGATTCTTAATTAATTTTGTTGTCTTTGGAGCACTATATAAACCCAAAGAACGCTTCACAAATTTTTGCACCAAACATTTCAAATCTTGGGTTTATATAAGTGAGCAATTTTAAAGTTATAAGAGTAAGACACTGATTTTGAGGATCCTTAAGTCTAATTGACTAGAGGAACCTCGAGTTAAAAGTTTTGAGGTATTTGCCTAGGCTAGCACCAAGGGCAAAATACCCGTGCACTCAAGGCGTAGTCTTGCCGTTGAGTTTTGGCTTTGGTGTGTGCATCTTTGGAGGCCACACACTTAGGTGGCTCTTTGGAACGTGGAAGAGCTTGCTGAGTTCGAGAAAAGCTTGTAGATTGGAGGGAGGACTGTAGGAGTCTACGGTTCAAGTAAGTATTTTTCTTTCTTTATTTTAATTAGAGTTCTTATGATAGTTAGCATATTTAGGTTTATGTTCTTTGCATGTTTTATGAGTTTTATGCTTAGAATATATAGTAACATGCCTAGGCTTGTAGAATAATCAAAACAAATGGGTCTTGGGCAAAGGGAAAACGACATAATAATTTTTATTTTTCTGCTGCGCACTCGCGGCCGCTTCCCAACACAAACTTAATAAAAAAAACATACAACTCAACTACAATATCTATATTTGTATACATGTTAACACTTGCTTTTACAATGACTGCTTTAAGAAAAAACTAATTAGCGACTTCTACTTATCACTTACTGGACATCTCTGACTCTGACTTGGATTGGTGGACTCAGACCCACTAGTGACTGCCATCAGTATCCGTCCTCTCGAGCTCGTCCTCATGGTATACCTGCAAAATAGAAATCTGGGAGTGGGGTTAGATCGTTATACGATCTAAGTGAGTGGACTAAAAACGAAAAACTGTTATAAAAACATTTGGTTCTAAAACTGAAAACTCATGAAATAGCTTTATAAGAAAACTGGTTTCTGTTTTAAAACTCTGAGCTTCTTTCTAAAAATCTCTTATAAAACTGATGTTTCTGGAAACTTTCTTTTCTAAAAGCTCTTTTTGAAAACTGTAACTGAAAACTGAAAACTCTTTCTGAAATCTGTGTCTCTGCCTGAAAAATTTGACGCATGAGGGCGTTACGTATCGCCGTCCCCCCATACGCCTAACTGTAGCCACCAATGCAAATCCATGACTTTGGGGCGTTACGTATCGCTGTCCCCTAAAGCATGCCAATATTGTCTTTGAAACTGGTGGTCTTGAAGCATTACGTATCGTTGTCCCCCAAGCCATAAACTAGAACTGGGGGTACGGATCTATGCTACCACCCAAGCTCTGAAAATAGGTTCTATGGGCGTTACGTATCGCCGTCCCCCTAGCCTTACTTTAAGATCTGAGGGAGTTACGTATCGCCATCCCCTCAGTCCTCTACATGTGCATATGTTCTCTGTCCGTCAATTCCATCTATGTATAAGTTACATATTGGGGTGGATTTTTCCCCCATGCCCAAAAAAACATAAAGAAATCATACTGAAAATATCTATTTCTAAAACATTTCTCAAAAAATGTTAAATCATAAATGATATGAAAACAAACTTGGCTAACGCCCTATTTGCAAAAAAGGTAAGTCTGATCTGAAAATCAGATATGAAAAACAAGTAAAAGAGAGAGTGTCCACTCACTGATTTGGAATCTGGCTGGCACTGGATCCCTTGTCGAAGGAGATTGCGATTACTGAGGATAATCTATGATCAGGAACTTAATTAGCATCAACGTAGTAAAATAATCCTCGATACTTTACAATGCTTAAAGATACATCCATATATCATATACACGAGGTTTATGGTGATCATAATTTGATATAGGATATGTATACAAACTGATCCGAGAACTTAAAGGTGGTCTCTAACACGCTAGGGCATAACTGAAGGGGTTTAAAACTGATGCGCAAACCCTTGCGCATCACGTCGCGCAACGTCCAGAATATTGTCGTCATTTTCCTCTTGCGTCGTGACACGACTTGGGTTTCTAGGATTCTGCTTTGTTCTTTAAGTTCATCCAAAGCTCAAAACATCAAAATCCACTTCACACCAACACTTTCATACTAAAAACCAATACACAATACATCATCTTACACTCAATTTCACATCTAATAAACCACCAATTCATCAACAACTCAACTTTAAATCTATTTTATAAACTTCTCAAAGTTGTACCCAAAACCCACAAGTTGGGATTTAGCAATGTTTCTATTGTTTTAATGTCAAAAAATCATATTATCATCATCACAACTCAATCACCAACACATAATATTCCAATTTAATCTTCTAATCTCATATTCCCTACTTATCACAAGACTTAAGGTTTCTTATAAAATTGGGGTAACACACAACAATCAATTCTCAAGCTTATATCCTCATCAATTGGAACCTCAAACATATTATTATCATCATCATATCATTCACCAAAATCAAAAACTCAAGATTTGGGTCAACATATGCTTACCTTAATTTACTTGATTTCTTCTTATTCCATAATCTTCTATTGTTGTTTATCTTCTTCCTTGCTTTATCTTCTCATTTTCTTCTCTATTTCTTCTTCATCTTTTTCTCTTTCTTTCTTCTTCTCCTAATTCTTCTACTTATTCTTTCCCTCTCATTTTCTCACGTTTTTTTTTTCCTTTCTTTTTTGTGTCAAAATTTTATGATTTGAGAATAGTGGGCTCTTTATATACTAGGGCTTAGTTGATATTTGGATAAGTGTAGAAAAGTGTGGAAGTGTGTAGAAAATTTGAGATTTTTACATTTAACCCCAAAATCACTATTCATCCGAATTTTGACTTGCATTTTACTCATTTTTTGTTCGAATTTGGGAAAATGTTCAA
The DNA here is from genome assembly GCA_019454045.1 of Zanthoxylum bungeanum. NCBI lineage: Eukaryota > Viridiplantae > Streptophyta > Magnoliopsida > Sapindales > Rutaceae > Zanthoxylum > Zanthoxylum bungeanum. Next base: position 104,231 of record SKCR01032776.1, on the reverse strand, counting down.
CGTCAAAGTTGTGGGTCTCGATCTCAGTTTTCCGACGATATAAAATTTATAAAAATTGGAGTTCATATGAAAACGTTACGCCCCAAATACCACAGGATATCCAAAGGGAACTCTGTACAGTCTCGTCCCGGGACTTCGAGAAATTTACCGATTGGCCCCAAAGTCATCCCATGAGTATATTTGAGTCTCAACATAATTTATTTTATGTGTTCTCGTCCCGTACGTAACAGTATCACTGTAAGCAGTTGTAAAAACTACCGGTCGTTACAAACCGAAACCGGAACCGGAACCGAACGGTTCGGTTCCGGTTGCGGTTCCGGTTCGGAACCGAACCGAACCGTCAGCCACCTCTAGTTGAAACAAAGTAGCTAATTAAATATATGAGATAGTTAATTAGGGTACCATATTTAACTCCCGAACCAAACCAGAACCGATTAGGAACCGATAAATAGAGTGTCATATTCAATTGAGTAGGTTTCAATTCTAAAATATCGCGAATTGATTTTTTTCCGGATAAATTCCGGTTACACTCGGAACCAGAACCAAACCCGATTTTACATATCCCGAGAAACAAACCAATGACGGGAGGCCCACTCGCTTTACAATACCTAAAAATATATTTTCAATATCGTTTTTCAAAAAAAATGTTATTTAAAAAATATCGAGTTGCTAATTGGGGGCTGTTTAATTATGTTCTTTGTATTATAGTTTTTATTTTAATAATATTATTATCATAAACTAAATACATCAATGGATATAATAAAAATTAAATAACTTGGTGTGGTCAAGTAGAGTTCATTACTAAACAAAGTACCTATTGAGTTCTATTTGGTGATTGATGAGATCCACGGTCTAGCTTAATATTGTATTTAGTTGGGAGATTTCCCATCCCCCTTATTTTGGTTTCTTTGAGATTTTTTTTCTTAATTTTATGAGAATTTTAACTTAGAAAAAAAAAAGAAGAAAAAAAAAAAGAAAGAAAGAAAGAAGAAGAGCTCATTAAAATAGATAGATTGTCCATAACTATGGTGGATTTATCCAATCTAACTATAACACACATTGGCTCAGTGGTGGGCTTGTGCTCTCCCACAAGTTCGACTCACTGCAATGACAGGGAGTCAAAATCTCACAATTTTGGGAGTAGAAAATTCTCTCCAAAATGGGAGTAAAATTCTCCCCATATTTAAGTGAGACCAGATATTTCGACTCCAGTACACTTAGAATGATGAATGTACTATAATTATATTATAATTAAAATATATATATATATATATATAGAAAGAAAGAAAGAAAGCAAAAAAAAGAAAAAAAAAAAAAAAAGGCCACTTCATACAAATTCTAGACATTTCTTTTTTCTTCTTTTCTTCTTCTCTTTCCCCATTTCACGCCAATCACCCCACCAATTCCATTGAATATTTGCCACACTTCTTACATCATTCACCTTAGATAAAAAGAAGTGTTCCATTGACTAAAGAAGCCATGATCAAGAAATTTTTCACTTGACCAAATTTGCCCTAACCTGAAAGATTTGGGGGTTTTCGAATTTTTGAGGTAAGAAGTTCTATTTAATTACTATTTTGATCAAGTAAAAAGAAGTGTTCCATTAATATGGATCCATTCTGTTTACGTTCTGTTAGGGGCTAGATGGGACAAGGTGAAATCAGTGTGTGTGGTGAGCTGAGTTTAAAAAGAAGAAACATGTTGCTGTGCTGTGAACTGGGGGGGGGGGGGGGGGGGCCATATTATGTTTAGTGATGCCGTGAGCAAGGGAGAAAATTTTCGGCTGTGGACTTTGTATTTGGGTATGAATATGGGTATGATGTGTACATGTATGGTGTTATTGGATAATGGTGAAATTGGTTAGTGTAGAATAATGGGGTAAATGGTTGTGAAACTTTCGGTTAAGTGGAAGGAAGTGGGGCTGTTTAGATTGCTCCAGGGTGCTCACGAGCTGATGAGTGACTGTTATGCTTGGTGTTCTTTACTGTTACGTGTGGGTGTGGTACTAGTGGAAGTATGGTTTGGGGATTGCTTGTGTTTTGGGGATATTGTGATAAAATATTAGGTGTGAGGACTTGGAGGGAGAGTTAAAAATTTCGACCATGGACTGATGTGCAAGGGCTGTTTTGGTGCGGATGGATTAAAATTGTATTGGTGTTTTAATTTGCAATAGGAAGATAATATTGTAAAAGATAAGTTAATATTTGGGGAGTGCCTTAACGCACAATAGTTCACAATGGGGGAAATAACTTTATTCTGGATAAATGAGGTAAATCAGGATGTGACACGTTTGAGAAATAAATGATAGCATACTTGAATTACATTTTATTTGCGTAGTATTTTCCTTGCTCCAAGGAATCAAGTCAAGAATCTTACCTATTTTCATCTTATTGTAGATCGACAGCTTGATCAACCGCCTACCTCTCAGTAATCTTCTGTGATTCGCCACTGTGCGTAGCTGCCTCGTTTTATGTTTTCTTTGTTTAAGTTTCACATGTTTTAAGTTATGATTTGAATTGAGTTTGATTTGTTAAAGAATATGCATGATATTTTTATGCTTCCGTCTCAGCGCTTGTTTACTGCTTTTATGCTTTCTGAGCTATCTATATGTTTTCGTTGAGATGATCGATCATTGTTATGTTTCCGCCCCGACGCTCGTTGCATGTTTTTATGTTTTTATAACTCATCACATGTTTCCGCCGGGGTGCTCGTTAGGGTCTCATCCATCAAAAATGGATTGACCCGCTACCTTGTCGACAAGGGATCGTTCGTTCCTCGCTCAATATATGCGCGCGACTTGGGCGTTGAGCGCTTGTTATGTTTTTGACGATGCATGCATGAAAATTGTTTTATAAACCTGTTTTAAATGTCTCGTATGATTTGTTTTCTTTGGTATCTACTCACTGAGTTCACACGACTCATTCCCCCCCAGTTTGTTCATGATTGCAGGTCTTCTTTTCTTTTGATGCAATCCTTACTTTTGACGGAGATTTCGCCGGATGACAAATATTATTTTGTAAAGTCACTATGCTTTGTCTTTTTGTTTTAGGTTATTGGGATGGTTTGTTATAATGGAAAGTGTAATACTTAAGTCTGAATTTTACGTTTATATTATATATATGATTTAATAATGTGGGCACGGAGCCCCTGAGTGATATTTTGGATTTGGATGTGTCATGATGGCCTGAGGCCTTGTAATGTGTTTGATGTTTTGTTTGAGTTTGCCTTGATGCTAGATTTTGGTCCAGGTTGACTAGTTTTAGGATAGGTCATGTTCGTTTTTCTTTAGAATGTTAAAGGCTTATGGAGACGGGTTAATCTTGTCTCCTACCGGTAGCTTCCTACCTCTGGTCGGGTGTTACAGTTACGATATCAGAGCGGGGTTTTAGAGTTTGGGATAGGAGTATGGTGACTTGCAAATGAAGGATATGGGGTATTTTACATGTGTAGTATGTCCGGGATACTCGTATGTAAAATATTTCCTATTTGATATCTGTATTATTCGAGTATATCTTCGAATGTTCATATCATGTATTCTCAATGAATTTTTTTTCCTCTTTCTCCTAACATCTTAAAGTTCCTTTTGTAGATCTATTGTATGCCTCAACGAAGGAGAGGTGCATGTGGGCGAGCCCCACAAGAGCTTGCCTCAGGGGAAGGGGGCGCCCTGTTCGGTTCTCTAAGAACATTCCTAGGATCAATTAAGCATAAAACATGTGAATACTCGAAGTAAGATTGCGGAAAAATACTTACAACGATCGGTTATATGGATGCGGAGACAACGAAAATTCCAAGCTTTTATGTAGAGATCCAAGTCCTCCTTTGATTGTATGTTGAGCTCCAAGCTTGATCTTTTGAATTCCAAACTCAAAAAGATGTTTCACTATCACCTTTGTAAACTATTTAATGTGCTAGCAAGTGGAATTTTTTGCAACAAAAATTCCATTGTTCATGAGAGAGCAACTCTCGGCAATATCAAAGAGAAAGAGGGGAGAGGTTCACGCCAAAATGCAAAAAAGAGAGAGAATGATTTGTGTTGACTTGTTTTGATTTTCCAAAATCAAAAGACATATACCAAAAAATCCAAAGTTTGGTAAAAGTCATTCACAAATCAAGCTTGAGTATTTTACAAGCCATCACCAACAACTAACAACTTCCTGTTGGACAGTTATGACCCATAGCGTCACTTTTGTACAGATCATGATGTTGTTGTACAAATTAACTATGTGACAAAAGAGATTGCTCTCTTATCATTTGTGATTAGATCACCTTAGATATATAAATGATAGGAGGTCCCTATGATTAGTTCATGGATTGAGAATGATATGAGACAGTATCAGTACACGAATGATTAATCATTAAATATCCCTAGTCAGAGCATTATCGAGATTGGACATCGATGAATGCGTAAAAGACTAGTATTACACTTGTGCGCGTTTGTGAGAGCACAACGGCATAGTTCTCATATATTTGGGTATAGGATACTCATGCGAGTGTAATAGGAGGTCGTGTTTCACCGATGGTACGGGAAACAGCTTCGCTCTGGATAAGACCCCATCGGAATTCCATTGGTAGTATGACTATGTGTCTATGGAAGTCCGAAATCAGGGTAGGTGTATTCGGTCTTAACCTGAGACTTGCACCGCTAATGCATACGACAATCAATATACTTTGGTTGAGGTCGTCCAGGGCTGTAACAGGTTCTGTGTACGCCGATGCTGAGTATATCGAGAATCGTAGTGTGTTGGGTGTGATGTCAAGACGGAAGTGTCATTCCAGTCATATGGAGTTGATGATCGCGCAGGGATACAGAACTGGTTCTCTAATAAAGGTTGCAACCGTCAGGATAATATGACTTGGTCATGATTATTCGATATTAAAGAGACTAGTTGCTTGTCATCCGATATATGCTTCGTACGGGGCAGACACTGAACCAGCCCCAGGCCTTGCATGTGATCATCCGATACTTGACAGAAATACCCAATACTACGGTATACTAAGCTTGATACAGATCCTTTATTCATGTAAGGATATTTCCGGAGAATTGGATAGGCATGGCGCTTTGCTAGAGGCCAACCTTGTCTTGTAAATTGGTATAAACGTAGTACGAGGTACTTACATGTTCGAATAGTCCGACGACCAATTTGACTGCCAACATATTCAGTGATCTCATGGGTCGCTTCCCAAAGATTCACCGATGACGTATGACTCACACTTATATTAATCTGGGATTAATAAGATGAGAGAGAAAATTGATCTGGGATTAATTGCGGAGATATTTTATCTGGGATAAAATACCATTAAAGAGAGATAACGATTAATTTAGAATTAATCGGTAAATTAATATATTTGATATATTAAATGAAATTGGATTTCAACGCGGAATTAAAATTAGATTTTAATTCGGGCGAGCGAATTAATTTTGAATTAATTCGTTAGCGACGTGAATAGTGATTTCGCTAAGCGTAATCATTTAATTACGACGCAACGGAAAATTCGTTAATTTAGAATTAGCGAATCCGAGCCCGAGATTATTTGCGAGCGCATTCGCATTTCGAATTCGAGTGCGGCACGTAAGTCAAATCAAGCGTCAAATCGCTAGTCGCATCTAGCGTCACATCAAGCGTCAAATCATGTCACTTTGAGTGATGTGACAATTGATTAGATTGATTGATTGACAAGACTTGATGTGAGTGGTTGGAAATCAATTTTTTTAAAGTTGAAAGACATATTGTTTTTATATCTTCCTTTGACTTTTTGAAAGAAAAGGGAAGTGTATTTGCTTTTATTATTTGTAGAAAATATATAAGCAAATTAAAACCAATTTTCCAACACACTTTTCACTTCTCTCTCTCACCATTTCTCCTTCCTCTCTCACACGCATTTCATCTTGTTCTTGAGGCAGTGAACTGTCGATGGAAGCAAAGGAAATTAGGGGAGCAAGTGTGATTTTGTGGCAAAATCGAGAGTGCTAGCACACTCCGGGATCAATGCGAAGGTGATAGGGAAGCTCACCCATGAGCCGGGAATCGTTCGACGAAGCTTGGAGCTTGTTCGAGGACTCCGAAATGGGCCAAAACAGAAACCAATCTGCAACAGTGGGCGCACATTGCAGTGAGGCAGTGAGAAGTTTTGGTGTCTTCGTGGCCTCCGCGTCGCTCAACCGATCGATGTAAGTATTTTGCGACTTTCTCGATTTGTTTTCACACATATTTCATGGCTTGTATTCGATTCTATGGACCTAGAAACTCCAACAATGGTATCAGAGCGAGTAAAAGCATGAAATACGACTTAGGGATAAAATTTGGGTAAAAATGTGTTTAGCATGTTTAATGAAATTGGATGATTTAGTGTGTTTATAACATGTTTTATTGATGATTGATTAGATCAATTTGAACAAATTTGATTTGGAACAAATTTTCCCCAATTGTTATGTTGGCCGAATAGGTTAGGGTTTTGAATTCTTGGAATTTTTCATTTTGATTCATTGGATGAGTTGGAATGACATTGGATAATGTTAATTTGAAATTAATTGGATTGAATTTTTAATTGAACAATAATTCCCAAAACCTACCTTGGCCGAATGGTGCCCTAAGTGTGAGCTCTTGGAATTTTAATTTTTGATTCATTGGATGTATTAGAAATGATTTGGGGATATTGATTTAATGTTGAATTTGATTCAATTGGATTGAATTTGAAATTTGGCATAATAATTCCCCTTGGCCGAGAGTCTATAAGCATGATATGGGTTTGATTTTTGATGAAATGTGTTGGACATATTTTATTGTTAATGAGCATAATTAATTAGCCTAATTTATGTTTTGGAAATAATGATTTGGGTGATTAATTATGTTAATGCACTTTGGTTAATTAAATGTGGAATTGGATTTTATGTTTAATTAAATTGGGCTTGAAATTGTATTTGGGCTTAAATGTTGATATTGGGCTTAATGGGCTTTGTGTGTACAAAGTTGGGTTAAGGCAAATTGGATTGGATCCAATTGGGCCCAAAACCGCTTCCATAAAGCCCAAATGCGACTTAATGGACCTTTGTAGTTTAATTGGGCCTAAGGGCCAAAATTAATTTAAAGGCTTATGGGGTAAATCCCGGATTGGACTTTGGTTATCGGTTTGACCCGAGTTGACCAAAATTCCACGCCTGAAGAAATTAATTAAAAGCCCATTGGACTTTAATTAAATTAACGTTGGACGTTAATCGGGCTTTGAGACCCGTTACGATTAAATTTGGAATTAAGTCGTAAAAGGTTTATTAAATAAAGTGTGTGATATTTAATTTGGAATTAAAAAGTGAATTAGAATTAAATACAAATTGAATTGGATTTAATTGTGTAGTTTAATTAATTCGAGAATTCGTACTTTAAGTACTTATTCGCAAAAACAAGTTTGACTCGAGCAAAATCAAATCGTTGTTTGAACATTGGATGATCACTAATTATCAGATTAATTAATTTGATTAGATTGATTGATAACATGCTTGTGTGAATACATGGTTGCGATGCATGAATAATGTATATCGGATGGATATTAGATGGGTGGGACAATTTTAGAAATTGTGTAATAAATTTGATTTATTAATTGGACCTGCGTGTCCAGCCTTATCACCTCATATTCTTTGTATTCTCTTCTCACCTATTCCCCTCAATGTAAATGAGGTTTCTATAGAAGTGTAGTGTAACGGGTAGAAGAAATATTTGTGCTAGCGGGAGAGAGAAAGAGAGAGATTTGATCTAGGATCAATGTGTAAAGTATCCATCCGCATATCATTATTATTTTATCATATGCGTTTTATTATGTATTTAGAATGCATGTTTAAGAGTGTATGATGATGAGACCTTAATAAAGATAATAAATTGGTAGCCAATTTGCACGTGAAAAACCCTCGCTCAATATTAAGCGTCTTTCCTTCCATTGAGTGATTCTCACTCAAGATCCTAGACGGCATTGGTTTGTTGGCCAAAGTCAAGGCCTTTGTCTGTCGAAGATGTGTTTGAATCACGAAGGCTTTGTTCCATATCAGAGTCTCGTCCAAGTTGTGGTTTGTTGGCCAAATTTAAGACCACTTCTTGTCACTCGACATTGATTACGAAGCTTTCCATGGTCAATGGGTCGCGCTTGACTGGGATCACTAAGTTTGTTGTGCCAAAGCCAAACTCAATGGAAGGAAAGACGCTTAATATTGAGCGAGGGTTTGGCACAACAAACTTAGTGATCCCACTCAAGATCCTAGACGGCATTGGTTTGTTGGCCAAAGTCAAGGCCTTTGTCTATCGAAGATGTGTTTGAATCACGAAGGCTTTGTTCCATATCAGTGTCTTGTCCAAGTTGTGGTTTGTTGGCCAAAGTCAAGACCACTTCTTGTCACTCGACATTGATTACGAAGCTTTCCATGGTCAATGGGTCGCGCTTGACTGGGATCACTAAGTTTGTTGTGCCAAAGCCAAGGCTTAGTTGATTCAGAGGAAAAGGTTAGGTAATACATTGGATGTATTGGCATATATAAGATATATGTTTCGGAATTGGATGTCCCCCTATCGGATCTAGGAATTGGATTGGATCCAATCGATCTTAGAGATCTACCTAGTTAATTATCATACAATTTGTTGTCCAAAGTCAAGATTGTGTGATATTTAACGGGATCCTAGCCCGCTAGGAAACACGGTTTCCCGAGTACTCGACAGAGGGTTAGAGGCTCGCCGAAAAATAGTGGGAGGCAAGAATTGAATTTACAATATTCGTTCAATTACTCGCCATACGCGCTCAAACCAATATCATTCGTCAAAATAAATTAAATGTTAGTTGGACTAATATTTAAATTGTTGTTTTTATAATCAGTTGGATTGTATTATAGTTGATTATATAATTGGATTATAGTAATCAATATATTTGAATTAATTAATTTCTATTTACAGTTGATTTTATAATTGGATTATAGTAATCAATGTAATTGAGGTTAATTAATTTAAATTATATTTGATTATATAGTTGGACTATAATAATCAATATAATACATAGTACCACAAATCGTTGATTAAATAGTTGGACTATTAGAATCAAGATTAAATGGAAAGATTGGACATTTAAATATAATCTTGGATTAAAGTATTTAAATGGTTTAATTTTCAAAATTGGGAATTAAATTTCAGGATGGTCCTGGAAATAAATAATAAGTTACTTTATTTGATAAAATAACCTATTATGCCTAAGCTCAGACTTAAGCAAATAAGTAGAGCATAATCTTTAGAAGATTTATGTGATGATAACTTTAGTGCTTAATCTGATATACTTATCATAAATCTATGTTTAGATTTAAGAAGTATTAAAATTGCAATTAATAACTCTTGGAGGGTTAATGACAAATCTCGAGGAGATAAAGTCAAACTTTGCAATTAGGCAAGTAGCGCAAGGCGCACTTTACTTCGATATTTTAGAAACCCAAGGCTTGGCCAAAGGCTTCTGAAATATAGAAAAGGGTAAAAGCAATATCATTATAATCTTCTGGGAAGATAAAAGACATATCCCAAAGTGACTGCTGTTTGGATATGGCAGGCATGAAAGAATTAAATAAAGGGCAAGGCTCTGACTTTAAGAATGTGTTTGTCAAAATTATGTCCATTACTAGTATTGAAATTGGATTTTAAAATACTTAGTATGGTACATAAAATATATGTATTGATGTTCAGAATCTACTGTGAGTAGGATACTGACCTCAAGCTGAGATAAATCTGCGAATCGGAAACGGGACGTAAGTCGCAGTTTCGACCGTAGATACCTAAGTTTAAGAATTGCCCTTCGGGTTTGTACTTAAATTAGGAACTGTTATAATGTAACTAGTTTGACTAGAAACATTATCTCTATATCAGTGTTTAATCCATTGTGGATAAACCTTTATATTCTAGAACACTAAAGTGTTTCATTATATAAAGATGATATTGAGATAAACACATTAGATGTGAATAACAGTATTTATATTTTGAATATAAATAAATCTCAAACATATAATATGACAAATAGATAGCTCTAACTGATTTGATCAGAAGAGACTAATTGTGGCATTGTTGTCTGGGACACAATTAAACAAGACTCGTATATCCACACTTTTGAAGAGTGGGTACTCGGACTGATTTGATCCTATTCAAATAAAGTCTACGAATCTAGTTTATTGGGCAAAGTGCCTGAAACACTATTTACTTGGTAAAAGTGCAAATGCCACCGACATGTTAACCCTAGTTCATAGTGAAACAAGTGGGCCCATGTCTAGTTAGGCTAGATGTGGATATGAACATTTTGTGACCTTTACGGATGTGGCATTGCGTTATGGTTATGTGTTTCTTTTGAAGAACACAAATCGGAAACTTTTAGAGTTTCGACACGAAGTAGACAGACAGATCGACTAGAGTATTATACCGTCACGGTAAGACCGTAATGGAAAATACTTAAGCAGTAAGTTTCTCATATAGTTGAAAGAGTAAAGTATTCTTTCAAATGAGGACTCCTCCCGGAACACGTCATTTTGACAGTATGTCCGAACAGAGTAACCGAATTTTGTTGGACATGATAAGGTTAATCATGAGTCGCTCTGAGCTACCATTTCCTTCAACGGATAAGCTTTAAACAGTGCAAGAACTTATTTAGAATAAGGTTCCATAAAAATCTGTTTGACAGATATCATATTAGGTATGAACGGGAAAGAAACCGGGTTTCACATTCCTGATAATTTGGGTATGCTAGGCATACGTTTGGATGATACCAAACTAGAACCCAAATTGGATAAGTGTCAATTGTAGGTTATCCTAGGGATAACATAAGTATTGTACTTATACATCTCACAAGAGAACAATTAGATTGTTGCTCGCCATGCGGTTTTCCTAAGAGGAATACCGATATGCAGTGGTAAGTGGGAGGATAGTAAAACTCGATGAAAATCAGAGTAATACTATTCCTAGCATCGATTCCTAATGGAACACAAATAAGTCATCAAAGATGTACCTATACCATAATCTTCGAATATACACAAGAACCGCGTAGTCGGAGAGAGTCAGAAAACAAACCTGGGGTATGGGTTTCTGATCTCACCTCATAAAGATGTTAATCTTATTGAAGTATACCAACTGACTGCGTATGAGGAAGTGATACAAGGTATCGACTCCCTGATTATAACAAAGTGTCATGACGTCCAAAATGGATTCCATGTATATCAACAAGTTTGGATACTAGTTGATGTACCACAAGGCATTGTGCATATTGGTACTGTATAAGTCTTCAAGGAAGACATACATGGATGGCAACATACCAATGTACAAAGCTGGGCTTGTGACGGAAAGGTATCGTTATCAACATTGTGTTGATTACAATTCAACATTTTATCTGTTGCCACGATAAATCCGTTTGGATAATGCTTGCAAATGCTGCATGTTTCATTTATGAAATATGGCAGCATAACGGGAAAATCGCTTTCCTGAAAAGGAAACCTTTCGGAGGATGTTTACAACATCTTGATGGTTTTGTCGAACCATAACAAGCAAACTAGGTTTGCAGGTTATTCGATCCATGTTTGGATCGCAGCAAGCATTGGTTCTAGGAATTGTCGTTTTGATGTAATCATAATGGTGTATGATTTAATTCAAAACGATATGATTCTTGTGTATATAAGAGGGTTAGTGGGAGCGCACTGAAAATATTGTCCTATAAATAATGATAATATGTCATTTCTTGGAAATGATATTCCCATAAAACAATCGGCGAAAGCTTGGCTTTCGAGAAAATTCTCCGTAGAATTCTTGGGAGAAACAACCTTTATTCTAGGAATAGAGATCTACTGGAATAGATTAAGTTGTTAAAACTCTCCGAGAAATCGTACATTGAAAAATGTACGCGACCTAGTGTCTCATACGCTTTGAGCATATGGATTCACAATCGGGCCAATCCAAGTGATAGTCACTGGATTGAAGTTAAGAACATCCGTTAGTATCTTAGAGAACTAAGGATGCTGTCTTAAACTAAGGAGAATGAGAACTTGAAGTGACTGTGATCACTACTACAAGTTTTCGAAACTGATAAAGACGACTGAAAGTCGCAAACAGTACTATAAAGTTTGAATAACGGTACAGTGAGCTGGAAATCTTCCAGGCAAGATACTGTTACCGAATAAACAACAAATACGGGATATTGCTGCAGCTGAAGCAGCAATAGAAGCCATTTGGGTTGATAAAATATCTAATTAGATTAGATATGATTCTGTTAGCAGCTGAGCTAGGCGTCAGCACAGCCTAAAGAATTAATGGTCTCATCAACGATCCAGATATATACTTCGATATTCATCTGATTCGTTCGGATCATACATTGTGGCGATGTGATGATCGTATAAATCGCGTCAGACGATAATCATATAAATCCGCTGACGAAAGCTTTCCTCAGTAGTTTGAGCCAACCGTACATAGTTCGGGTGTTAGGCACTCGAGTGACTGGCTATAGGCCAAGTGGGAGATTGTTGGACAGTTATGACCATAGCGTCACTTTTGTACAGATCATGGTGTTGTTGTACAAATTAACTATGTGACAAAGGAGATTGCTCTCTTATCATTTGTGATTAGATCACCTTAGATATATAAATGATAGGAGGTCCCTATGATTAGTTCATGGATTGAGAATGATATGAGACAGTATCAGTACACGAAGGATTAATCATTAAATATCCCTAGTCAGAGCATTATCGAGATTGGACATCGATGAATGCGTAAAAGACTAGTATTACACTTGTGCGCGTTTGTGAGAGCACAACGACATAGTTCTCATATTTTTGGGTATAGGATACTCATGCGAGTGTAATAGGAGGTCGTGTTTCACCGATGGTACGGGAAACAGCTTCGCTCTGGATAAGACCCCCTCGGAATTCCATTGGTAGTATGACTATGTGTCTATGGAAGTCCGAAATCAGGGTAGGTGTATTTGGTCTTAACCTGAGACTTGCACCGCTAATGCATACGACAATCAATATACTTTGGTTGAGGTCGTCCAGGGCTGTAACAGGTTCTGTGTACGCCGATGCTGAGTATATCGAGAATCGTAGTGTGTTGGGTGTGATGTCAAGACGGAAGTGTCATTCCAGTCATATGGAGTTGATGATCGCGCAGGGATACAGAACTGGTTCTCTAATAAAGGTTGCAACCGTCAGGATAATATGACTTGGTCATGATTATTCGATATTAAAGAGACTAGTTGCTTGTCATCCGATATATGCTTCGTACGGGGCAGACACTGAACCAGCCCCAGGCCTTGCATGTGATCATCCGATACTTGACAGAAATACGCAATACTACGGTATACTACGCTTGATACAGATCCTTTATTCCTGTAAGGATATTTCCGGAGAATTGGATAGGCATGGCGCTTTGCTAGAGGCCAACCTTGTCTTGTAAATTGGTATAAACGTAGTACGAGGTACTTACATGTTCGAATAGTCCGACGACCAATTTGACTGCCAACATATTCGGTGATCTCATGGGTCGCTTCCCAAAGATTCACCGATGACGTATGACTCACACTTATATTAATCTGGGATTAATAAGATGAGAGAGAAAATTGATCTGGGATTAATTGCGGAGATATTTTATCTGGGATAAAATACCATTAAAGAGAGATAACGATTAATTTAGAATTAATCGGTAAATTAATATATTTGATATATTAAATGAAATTGGATTTCGACGCGGAATTAAAATTAGATTTTAATTCGGGCGAGCGAATTAATTTTGAATTAATTCGTTAGCGACGTGAATAATGATTTTGCTAGGCGTAATCATTTAATTACGACGCAACGGAAAATTCGTTAATTTAGAATTAGCGAATCCGAGCCCGAGATTATTTGCGAGCGCATTCGCATTTCGAATTCGAGTGCGGCACGTAAGTCAAATCAAGCGTCAAATCGCTAGTCGCATCTAGCGTCACATCAAGCGTCAAATCATGTCACTTTGAGTGATGTGACAATTGATTAGATTGATTGATTGACAAGACTTGATGTGAGTGGTTGGAAATCAATTTTTTGAAAGTTGAAAGACATATATTGTTTTTATATCTTCCTTTGACTTTTTGAAAGAAAAGGGAAGTGTATTTGCTTTTATTATTTGTAGAAAATATATAAGCAAATTAAAACCAATTTTCCAACACACTTTTCACTTCTCTCTCTCACCATTTCTCCTTCCTCTCTCACGCATTTCATCTTGTTCTTGAGGCAGTGAACTGTCGATGGAAGCAAAGGAAATTAGGGGAGCAAGTGTGATTTTGTGGCAAAATCGAGAGTGCTAGCACACTCCGGGATCAATGCGAAGGTGATAGGGAAGCTCACCCATGAGCCGGGAATCGTTCGACGAAGCTTGGAGCTTGTTCGAGGACTCCGAAATGGCGCAAAATAGAAACCCAATCTGCAGCAGTGGGCGCACATTGCAGTGAGGCAGTGAGCAGTTTTGGTGTCTTCGTGGCCTCCGCGTCGCTCAACCGATCGATGTAAGTATTCCGCGACTTTCTCGATTTGTTTTCACACATATTTCATGGCTTGTATTCGATTCTATGGACCTAGAAACTCCAACACTTCCATCAAGCAAAAGTTTGATAAAGTTGATTAGGTGATGTGACTTATGGGCCCCACTTAAATTCAAAATCCGAGTGGGCCCGCAAAATACATATCGGGCTCGGGTTCGTTATTTCCGAATTAACGAATTTTCCGTTGCGACATAATTAAATCAAATTTAATTAAATAATTATGCCTAGCAAAATTACTATTAAAGTCACTCGCGAATTAATTCTAAATTAATTCGTTCGTCCGAATTAAAATCCAATTTTAATTCCGTTATGAAATCTAATTTCATTTAATATATCGAATATATTATTTTATTGATTAATTCCAAATTAATCGTTCTCTCTTCTATTCGAATTTTATCCCAGATAAATTCTCGCCGTAATTAATCCCAGATTAATTCTCTCTTCTAATTAATCCCATATTAATTATGTTCGAGTCAAACGTCATCGGTGAATCTTCGGGAAGCGACCCATGAGATCCCTGGATATGTTGACAGTAAATCTGGTCATCGGACTATCCGAACACGTGCGTACCCGGTACCACGTTCTTACCGATTTACAAGACATGGTTGGCTTCTAGCAAAACACTGTGCCTACCCAATTCTCCAGAAATATTCTTTTAAGGAATATATAATCTTTATCTGACGTAGTATACGTAGTATTGCGTATTGCGATCCAGTATCGGATGTCACATGCAAGGCCTGGGGCTGGAATAGTGTATGCCCCGTACGAAACATATATCGGATCATTAGCAACTAGTCTCTTTATTCGGATAATCATGACCTTGTCATATTATCCCGATAGTTGCAAAATAATAGAGTACTATTTATGTATCCCTGCGTGATCATCATCTCCATATGACTGAAGTGTTACTTCCATCTTGACATCATACCCACTACACTACGATTCTCAATAAACCCAGAAAAGGCGTACACAGAACCTGTTAAAGCCCCAAAAGACCAAAACCAAAACGTATTGATTGTCGCAAGTATTAGCGATGCAAGTCTCAAGTTAAGACCAAATACACCTACCCTGATTCGGATTCCCATAGACACATAGTCATACTACCAATGGAATTCCGAGGGGTCTATCCAGAGCGAAGCTGTTCCCGTACCATCGGTAAACACAACCTCCTATCACACTTGCATAAGTATCCAATACTTAAATATATGAGAACTATGTTGTTACGCTTCCATAACACGCACAAGTGCAGTACTAGTCTATTCTGCATTATCGGTGTCCAGTCTCGATAATACTACGACTAGGGATATTTAATGATTAAACCTTCGTGGATTGATACTGTCTCATATCTTATAATCCGGAACTAATCATAAGGACTTTTATCATTTATATATATTCAAGTAATCTAATTACAAAATGATAAAATAGCAATTTCTATTGTCTCATAGTTAATTTGTACAAAAATCACAATGTCTTTTACAAATAGTGACGCTATGGGTCATAATTGTCCAACAATCTCCCACTTGGCCTATAGCCAGTCACTCAAGTATCTAACACCTGAACTATGTACATGTCGCTCATACTTTTGCTGAGGAATAGCTTTCGTCAGCGGATCTGCAATGTTGTCATCTGATGCGACCTTCTCGATCTTCACATCGCCACGACGTATGATCTCACGAATACTAATTTACTCAATTAATTATGTTTATCATCATCAACTTATGTCCAACACAATTGAATCAAAAATCAATCATTTTACATGCTATATCATTCACGGCAATTAGGGATTTTCATGTCTGATTCCGAATTCAATCCAATTAAATCCTAAATCAACATTTCCCAAATGATTTCAACTCATCCAATGATCAAAATCAAAAATCACCATGACTTAGGGCAACACTCAACTTTCGGCCAAGCCTCAAATTTGGGAAAAATTGATCCAATCCAATTTTCATCAAATTGATCATGCATAACACCATGTTATCATCATTCAAGCATATATCAACAATCAATTTCATCAAAACATGCTCAAATCATTTTTACCCGATTTTACCCTAATTTCAATTTCATGCTCAAAATGGCTCTGATACTATTGTTGGGTTTCTAGATTAGTCCCAATATCAATTCAAGCATAGAAACATATATGAATACTCATAAGAAGTATGGCAGAATCATACTTACAAAGATCGGCTTTTGCGATGTAAGGAACAACAAAAAAATCTTCAAGCTTTCGGCAATGGTGCTCATTTGTGCTCCATCATTTTCGGTCAACTCCATGGATGAATCTCCAAGCTCCAAGCTTTGTGTTGTGACTCCATGCTTAAGGGTTTGTTTCCCTATCACCTTGGATGACTCTTCATGTGCTAGCATTGGAAAATTTGCCACAAATCTTCCTTAAGTTTCTTCTTGTTCTCGGCCTAGCAAGAAATGAAGAAGAAAATTGGCTTCAAAGGCGAGAGAGGGAGGAGAGAAAAGTTGGTTCCAAACCGTGTAAGGGAGAGAGAAGAGGGAAGAGAAAAATGTGTGATATATATATTTTTGGTTAATTTCATTTCCAAAAACAATTACCAAAAACAATTACCATTTTTTCAAAATCCAAATTTTTTTTGGTATAAGACTTTAAGTCTTCAACCACCCCCATCAACTATTCACATCAATCAATGATGACAAGCATCACTTCACTCAAAGTGATGTGACTTCCATCACTTGATTGACTAGTGATTTGACGCTTGATGTGACTTGTGGGCCGCACTTGAATTCGAAATGCGAGTGGGCCCGCAAACACTCCCGGGCTCGGGTTCGCTAATTCCGAATTAACGAATTTTCCGTTGCGACGTAATTAAATCAAATTTAATTAAATAATTATGCCTAGCAAAATTACTATTCATGTCGCTAGCGAATTAATTCTAAATTAACTCATTCGCCCGAATTAAAATCTAATTTTAATTCCGCGTCGAAATCCAATTTCGTATAATATATCGAATATATTATTTTATCGATTAATTCCAAATTAATCGTTCTCTCTCTTTAAATAATATTTTATCCCATATAAAATATCTCTACAATTAATCCCAGATTAATTTTCTCTCTCTACTTATTAATCCCAGATTAATAAAGTGCGAGTCATACGTCATCGGTGAATCTTCGGGAAGCGACCCATGAGATCCCCGGATATGTTGGCAGTAAATCCGGTCGTCGAACTATCTGAACACGTATGTACCTAGTACTACGTTTTTACCGATTTACAAGACATGATTGGCTTCTAGCAAAGCACCGTGTCTACCCAATTCTCCAGAAATATTCTTAAAGGAATATATAATATTTATCAGGCGTAGTATACGTAGTATTGCGTATTACGATCCAGCATCGGATGTCACGTGCAAGGCCTGGGGCTGGAATTGTGTCTACCCCGTATGAAGCACATATCGGATCTCTGGTAACTAGTCTCTATAATCGGATAATCATGACCTAGTCATATTATCCCGATGACTGCAATACATAAGAGCATCAGTTCCGTATCCTACGTGATCATCATCTCCACTATGACTGGAGTGATACTTTTATCTTGACATCACACCCAATACACTAGGATTCTCAATATACCCAGAAGAGGCGTACACAGAACCTGTTAAAGCCCTGGATAACCAAAACCAAAGTATATTGATTGTCGCAAGTATTAGTGTGGATGCTGGATTTCGCCCGAGGTCCACAATCAGAATTTGTAGGTTGGGGGCATTAACGATCCTGCAAAACAAAGATAGAGTGAACATGAGTAGACTACCACCGGTATGGTGGGTGCCGGGTACACTCCGACACTCAAGTCAGTATAGTGAAATGAGCTGCCATTATGTAATATGCGGAAATAAGGCTTATTATTACCTTACTTTCTTTTGATAGCCGTGAGGGCGGTGACAAAGAAAGAAATTCTCAGAACTTGTGTCACAGAGAATAGAAGTTTGTAAGAATGATGTCAAGCCTGCCATGAACCCTGAGTTATCTTCCCTTTTATAGATCTGAAAAGAGATTATTTTGTAGCTGTGATAAAAGCTGGCAATGGGTCCACAACGTGCTGATATATCTGGCTATGGAACCCACAACGTGTCTTGGATCAACTTTCGGCGTTGCATGTGTTTGTGTTTAGAAAAAGTACAATTAGTTAGTAACAATCATGTTTTATGCTGTCTACTTTATTTAACTTTTCATTTGTAGTGTTATGTACCGATGGAATAAAGTCTTTTGGGCTGGGTTTTCTAATATGGTTTTTAAGGGCCAATATTTGTGGGCTTTTGGTATTGAATTTTGACGTAAAAAGACAGTTTTACCCTTGGGTCCAAATTTGGCACGTACAGTTTGTTCCCTACTCTTTAAGTCAAAAAGTTTTTGACTTTGAGAGTAATAAATCGAATGTATCATCTGGGATTTGCTCTTTAGTATGTAAACTTTTTCTGAATCGTTTGGAGTAGTCACAGGTTAAGACTTAATCTTAACAAGATATGTAAGAATGATTTACTGAACCAGTTGAAGATCAGGATTCTGTCTAATTCCACCTGAACAAATGGGGAATATTCCCAGTCGATTGAACCTGGTGAAGGTCAGGATAATCCCCATGCTACGGGTCCATGGACCAGGGGAATTACTCATGTCGCCTGGACCAGCTGAAGGCCAGGTCTTGAACTTGACTCTATGTGAGCCAATGGGGAATGTTCCCAGTCGACTGAACCTGGTGAAGGTCAGGATAATCCCCATGCTACGGGTCCATGGACCAGGGGAATTACTCATGTCGCCTGGACCAGCTGAAGGCCAGGTCTTTGAACTTGACTCTATGTGAGCCAATGGGGAATGTTCCCAGTCGACTGAACCTGGTGAAGGTCAGGATAATGGGAATATTGTCGAATGTGTTCATTAACGAGTTCCAAGCTAAAGGCATGTAGATGTCGACTGAGATGAACACCAAGTTTCAAGTTAATGTGATGCGTCGACTGGGTTTTGCATTAAGCCCCAAGTTCAACTAGTGCCAAACATTATACAAATGTCGAGTGTGATATCCCTAAAAAGTCTCGAACCTTACTAATGTCGACTGAGAAGCACACGCCAAATCCCCATATAATGTCGTGTCGATTGGAATATCTGCAAAGTCTTCATATTTTCATGTCGACTGGAGGAATAACCCTAAATATTTTCTAATGTTTGTCGACTGGAATACACCTGCAAGGATCTTACCATAAACCTGTCGACTGGAATAACAACTTGGAACATTCTTTCTTGTTCGTCGATTGGAGTGTTCCTACAATGATCTTACTACATACTTGTCGACTGGAATATCTGCAAAGTTTTTATATATACATGTCGACTGGAATATATGTACATCAAGTCTTCATGTAGTGTCGACTGGAGTGTGCCTGCAAACTTTGTAAACATAGAAGTTGACAAGAAAATTCATACATAGCTTCACGAATACATTTCGACTGGAATAATAACCCGAAATATTTTCTAATGTTTGTCGACTGGACTACACCTGCAATGATCTTACCATAAACCTGTCGACTGGAATATCAACTTGGAACATTCTTTCTTGCTCGTCGATTGGAGTGTTCCTACAATGATCTTACCACATACTTGTCGACTGGAATATCTGTAAAGTTTTCATATATACATATCGATTGGAATAATCTTCTAAAATGTAAATGTTACCGTTCAATATGGGAATGTCGACTGAAGAAGATCTGCATACTTTGTACATATTGTCGACTCAATGACGCAAGCAGACTGAGGGAACTTACAGAGATTCATATACCAACGTCAACCTGTCTGTAGTCTATATGTAAAAACGTTGATTGAAATCCAACGAACCTTTGTAGAATGAAACAAGATGTCGAGGTTTTACTCTGTAGGGAGTAATTTCATTGACAGATGTCAACCAATCGCCAAAGTTGTCTTCACAATGATATATTATCCTTGGAAGGAAGTTGGGCTTGTGGGTGATTGGAGCCCAAGTTCATTTATTAAAACCCTAGTGGGGTTTTCGAGGTGTCTTTTGGAGGGAAATTGAGGCGCCTAAAAGGAGAGTATAAGAATGAGTATTGAGTCTCATTTGGTCTCAAACAAAAGTTTCTCTCGGTTGGCAAGCTTAAGGGAGCTCTCAAGATTTCAAGGTACTCTTCATAATCTTCTTCGTATTCTTCAACATCTTCAAATGTTCATATTGTAGATTCAATTTGTTCTAAGTCAAATAGGCCATTAGATCTTGAAAAACATAGTGAAACTTTCGGATTCTGTTTATGGTTTAGACGTGTTTAGATCTTCAAAGGGGTAGAAATTTTTAGGAAATTTGTGTTTGTTGCTTGGAAAATGTCGAGTGAGGATTCGCTGGGTAGTTTAGGTGCTCAAATTGACAAGTATATTGAACAACCTATGGGTGATTCAAGTGATGAGGAAACTATTAGGGATTGGTCGCATGAAGATTTTAAAGAGGCTGGAATTGTAACTATAGCTAAACCACCGTTAGGAATACCCACCGAAGCTACGCCACTTAGATCATTACCTACAATTGAGGAGTCGAGTGAGATTCCAAGTACGAGTGAACCAACAAATATCTTGACCAAAAATCCAGCTAGTCGAGTGACTGAAAGATCAATGAGAGAGATGAGATTGAAATATAGATTTCCTTCATCAATTGAAGTAAGGTTAGCGTCGCCGACTGAAAGGATAGACTACAGAATTTCTGGGTGGATTGGGTTTTACGAACGTCCCTTTATTGATGGATTCAGATTCCCCGTTCCAAAGTTAGTATGGGAAGTCTTGAATCATTACCAACTGGCTCCATCGCAACTAATGCCAAACACTTGGAGGATTCTACTGTCGCTTGAGTGTATGTCTTTTGAATTGGGGATCGTGTTTGGGGTGCGAGAATTATTGTATACTTACTATATGAAAGAACACCTGAGAGAAAAAGGGAGATATCACCTGTATCTACGCCAAAAGAGGGAGCACTTGGTATTGGGGCTTACAACAAATGATAGGGGTGATTGGCAAAAAAGTTATTTCTTCGTGAGAGGAGAGTGTGTGTTTGGGTCGAATGGGAGTGGAGAAATACCTGAACATTGGAACTCGTCGAGTGAGTATTTCTTCACCCTTATATATTCTATATTACAACTTGTATGATTGTAAATATTCTTATTATCTTCTTTCAGGTCTTCAGCTGAATAGAACATTCGATACTACTCATCGAGCCGTCGCAAATACTAACCGCATCCTCGGTTTGCCTGACTCGAAGAGGAATTGGAGAGCGGCCTTAGAAGAGAGGAGACTGAGGTTAACTCCGCTGTGGAAAGAAGTGGTTTATTCTGAAGGTACTCCCTTGGCTTTGAGTAAGCATATTTTGGCCGTGATTTTGTGCACTTGGGCGATTGAGGTTACATTTGGGAGGCTGCTATTTCTAACATCGCTGACTCCTGAAGAATTTTTATGCGCAGCTGAGATGATGTCGGGTCCATTTAAGGTGCCAAAACTTGATGAAATGAGGAGCCGGAGGAAGACTACGAAAGCTAAGAAGAAGGAGCCTGAAGCTGCAAATTTGGATATCGCCAAACCAGATGAAGTCGTTCCGGTTAATGTGTCCGAACCAATGACCCAGCCGACTGAGAAGGTGTCTGCCTCGAAAAAGAGGAAGGCAGTAGTAGAAGTGGAGGAAGACGTGGAAGGCGTTGTGGTGAGGATCCCCCACGGGTCAACTGCAATTTCGGATCCTTCTAGCCTTTCTAAATTTATCAAACGTCTGTTGCTGGAAGAAGATGAGCAACGGCTGATTGAGTTGGGTCCAACCGAAACAAGCAAGAAGATTGCGGCTTTAAGTTATCAGGTATATATTTATTACTGAAAACATGTACATTATCTATTAGAAGAAGTCGTATGGAATGTACTAAAAGGAATTTGTTTCAGGTTATGGAATGTGGTATTTTCATGCAACAGTATGCTGAATTAAGCCAAAGGAGGATGAGGGACTTAGAGAAAGCAAACACATCAGTCAGAAAAGATTTCGGTGAACTGAAAGCAAATTTTGACGCTACCGAAAGGAAATTGAGAATGGTCGAGAAGGAACTGAGAGAGACTCAAGCGACACTGAAATTGGAGAAGGAAGTGTCTGAGGCTACCAATGAAGCGTTCAAAGAAAGTGTGGAGAGCTTGAGGAAAGAAAAAGCCGAGTTGCTTGACCAACTTGAATTGGTTGCCTTCGAATCAATGATGAAAGAGATGAGCAATTTAATGGAAGAATATTTAGCTGGCCAGAATGTCGCTTGGAAGCCGAAGAAATGGATTCGAGAATATGAGAGGCTGGCTGCTGGGGTTTCACTTACAAGCGAGGGTGAAGAAGAAGAAAAGGGAGAAGAGGTGATTTCAAAAGAGGCTGTTGAAGAAGAACAAATGGCCACTGGAGAAGCCGAAGAGGTGATGAAAGTAACGGAGAAACAGATTGAAACGGATGTTGCTCCTTCTTCGACTGAAATAATCCCTCTTGTTCCCAGTCAGACCGCTGATGTTCCACCAGCGGAAGCTCAGCCCTCTCCTGAGGTTCCGTCGACTGATACGCCTGTGGAATGAATATGTAATTTTAACTTTTGACTATCTTTTGTAATGGGAAATTGCGAATATATAATGTTTCCTTTTTGCTTGATATCTAAGATTTCATATTTATTTTCACTATATGGATATCAGAATGCATAAATTTCATCACACAACATTTTATTATAAAATACTTCATTGGCCGAGCGGGCAACACAAAAAGAAAAATAAAAATTACCGGTAGAATCGTTTGAGATGAATTGCATTCCAACTATTTTGAATTGGCCTTCCTTCTGTCGTTTCCAATTTGTAGGCGCCCTGCCCAACGATCTTCGTAATGACGTATGGGCCTTCCAAATTTGGTCCTAGCTTTCCATCTTTGATCTCTTTGGTATTCTGAAATACTTTCCGTAGGACCCAATCTCCTTCTATAAACGTTCTGCACCTAACATTCTTGTTAAAATATTTGGCCATTCTCTGCTGATGTGCTGCAAGTCGTATCGAGGCTCGTTCCCTCATTTCGTCAACCGTATCAAGGCTATAACTCATGAGTTGTTGATTCGTGTTTTCTTCGAGCCATTGGTATCGAGGAGTTGTAACAACTCCTTCGACTGGGATCACTGCTTCACACCCAAACACAAGGGAGAATGGGGTTTGTCCTGTTGATGACCGGGATGTAGTTCTGTAGGACCACAAGACTCCTGGAAGTTCATCTGCCCATGCTCCTTTTGATTTCTCTAATCTTTTCTTCATTGTATTCAAGATCGTTTTGTTGGATGATTCAGCTTGACCATTCGCTTGAGGAAAACGTGGGGTTGAAAAGTTCAATTTGATTCCCCAATTCTTGCAGAAGTCTTGGAAACGGTAGCTGATGAATTGGGACCCGTTGTCAGTTACAATTTCCTTCGGCAATCCGAATCGACAAATGATGTTTTTCCATACGAAGTTTTGCACTTCTAAGTCCCGTATCTTGGCAAAGGCTTCTGCTTCGATCCATTTGGAATAGTAATCTGTAAGGCGAGCATGTAGACTCGCTGTCCAGGGGCGGTAGGTAGCTTCCCAACGATGTCCATTCCCCATTTCATGAATGGCCAAGGTGAGAGAATCGGCTTCAATTTCTCTGGTGGTAAGTGTGAGACGGGGGCAAATCTTTGACACTTATCGCATTTTCGAGTGAATTCAACCGAATCAGCCCGCATAGACGGCCAATAGTATCCCATCGTGTGGGCTCGGGAGGCTAAGCTTCTTCCACCAGAATGGTTTCCACATTCTCCTTCATGAAGTTCGGTTAAAACGTACCGGGCTTCCTCTGGAGTGAGACATTTGAGGTAGGGACCAGAAAGTGATCTTTTCAAAAGTTGCCCATCATGTAGCGTGAATCTGGCAGCTTGTCGTTGAATCTTTCGAGCCTCAATTTTATCTTCTGGAAGCATGCCATTTTGTAAATATTTCTCAATTGGAGTCAACCATGAGTCGCCTGATGTGAGTGTTGAAACTTCTTCGACACCATTCTTCCAAATCGCAGGCCACTGCAAATATACAATTGGGATGGACTGGATTTTTTCTCCTTCAATCGCCGAACCCAGTGTAGCTAAAGCATCTGCGTGCTTATTTTCATTTCTGGGGATTTGAGAAATGGTTATCTGTTCAAATGTCTACTGGATTTCCTTTAACTTTTTTAGATAAGAAACCATCTGTGAGTCTCTAACTTGATATGAACCCTGGAATTGATTGACGATTAATTGAGAATCTGATTTCACTTGAGTACCGAAACCAGTTCTCCCGGGGAAACAGTAAAATTGTAGTCTGGGAGTCTCTCCCTGTTAGCAGATTTGTCTTGTCCCCTGAAAGTTAACGGTTGGCGCTTGAAGTCCCGGTTGAAATGTTGATTCATTTTCGGAAGATCCTTATTGTCTGTTGGCCGAGGTGCTCTATTGAGAAATTCTTTGCGCCGTTTAGTAGTATCTTGAGTGTTATTGTATTGCAAACCAGAAAAATTCTCTTTTCTCTTGTTCCTCTTGTCTTCTTCCCATCTTATTTCAATTTGGGCTCGAGCCATGGCCTGATCCATCGTGTAGCATCGGAATTTAGTGAGTTTCTTGTAAAGTCCGCTTTCTAGAAGCAAACCATTTCTGAATGCTTCTACTGCAGTAGGTTGATGGAGGTCCGGGATAGTTATCCTTTCTTTATTGAAGCGAGCTACGTAACTTCGTAAAGATTCACCTTTCCTTTGCTGGATGGCACAAAGGTCGTCTGAAGTCTTCTCAATCTTGCAAGAACTCGCAAAATGCTCTACAAACTTGTCTGCCAGATGTTGGTATGACCCAATGGACCTATACGGGAGATTGATGAACCAAGTTAGGGCTGGACCTGCCAATGTCTCCCCAAATCCTCTGCACATTCCGGCCTCCCACTGTCGAGGGGTCAGGCCTGTTGACATCATCTTATATTTGTAATGGATGATGTGGTCTTCTGGGTTAGTAGACCCATCATACATTTTCATATCTGGAGGGCTGAATTTCCTTGGCAATTCTACAGAGGTGATAGCCTCAAAAAATGGTGTGTCAGAAATAGTCCATGCTCTACTTTTTCTTATTGGCAGTTTGACGCCTGGTAGACTGGACAATATTGCTTCTTTGAACTCTAACATTTCTTTGCGCATGTTGGAGGCGACTTGCTGAGCCTGGTCGGCTGGGGAAATTGGCGGAACTGTATGATTTCTTGGGTGGTCACCCGGTGAAGGAATATCATTTGCCACATCGTTGAAAGTTTCCAAAAGATTGGATGGAATTATATCATTGTTGGCATTGCCCGGTGAATCACGTTGTTGAGAGGTGGGAGAGATTAATTCTAACTGCTTTCGAAGGTTTGTATTGGAGCTTCGCATGGTCAAATTCTCCTCCTCCAAAGTTCGTAACCGTTCTTGTAGCATAGATATTTGGGCTGAAGTTGGATCTGGTGTCAGCTCGTTACTTGAAGCCATGAATGACAGTTAGAATTGTAGACTGTGAAATCTTTTGTTTGTTATAAATCGCCAAGGCCCCACGGTGGGCGCCAAATTGTGGATGCTGGATTTCGCCCGAGGTCCACAATCAAAATTTGTAGGTTGGGGGCATTAACGATCCTGCAAAACAAAGATAGAGTGAACGGGAGTAGACTACCACCGGTATGGTGGGTGCCGGGTACACTCCGACGCTCAAGTCAGTATAGTGAAATGAGCTGCCATTATGTAATATGCGGAAATAAGGCTTATTATTACCTTACTTTCTTTTGATAGCCGTGAGGGCGGTGACAAAGGAAAGAAATTCTCAGAACTTGTGTCAGAGAATAGAAGTTTGTAAGAATAATGTCAAGCCTGCCATGAACCCTGAGTTATCTTCCCTTTTATAGATCTGAAAAGAGATTATTTTGTAGCTGTGATAAAAGCTGGCAATGGGTCCACAACGTGCTGATATATCTGGCTATGGAACCCACAACGTGTCTTGGATCCAACTTTCGGCGTTGCATGTGTTTGTGTTTAGAAAAAGTACAATTAGTTAGTAACAATAATGTTTTATGCTGTCTACTTTATTTAACTTTTCATTTGTAGTGTTATGTACCGATGGAATAAAGTCTTTTGGGCTGGGTTTTCTAATATGGTTTTTAAGGGCCAATATTTGTGGGCTTTTGGTATTGAATTTTGACGTAAAAAGACAGTTTTACCCTCGGGTCCAAATTTGGCACGTACAATTAGCGGTGCAAGTCTCAGGTTAAGACCAAATACACCTACCCTGATTCGGACTTCCATAGATACATAGTCATACTACCAATGGAATTCCGAGGGGTCTATCCAAAGCGAAGCTGTTTCCGTACCATCGGTAAACACAACCTCCTATTACACTTGCATGAGTATCATATTCCCAAATATATGAGAACTATGCCGTTATGCTCTCACAACGCGCACAAGTGTAATACTAGTCTTTTACGCATTATCGATGTCCAATCTCGATAATACTCTGACTAGGGATATTTAATGATTAAACCTTCATGGATTGATACTGTCTCATATCATCTCAATCTAAAACTAATCACATGGACTTCTTACAGTCCAGACGACACATGTCGTGTGAAATAACTCATGAACCTTCATCTAGTTCAGTCGACTGGGAATATTCCCCATGGCTCATGTAGAGTCGAGTTCAACATATGACCTTCATCAAGTCTAGAAAAATTTGAAGACTCTCCTGGTCCTTGACCAGTAGTATGGAGATTGTCCTGACCTTCATCTAGTCCAGCCGACCGGGGACATCCCCATAGACTCATGTCGAGTCAAATGAAGACATGTACTTCCTATAGTCCAGACGACACATGTCGTGTGAAATAACTCCTGAACCTTCATCTGGTTCAGTCGATCGGGGACATCCCTCTTAGACTCATGTAGAGTCGAGTTCAACACACGACCTTCATATGGTTTAGAAAAAATTGAAGACTCCACTGGTCTTTGACTAGTAGTATGGATTATCCTGACCTTCATCTGGTTCAGTCGACTGGGGACATTCCACATGGCTCATATAGAGTCATGATCAAGACACAAACCATCAGCTATACTAGACAACAGGAACATTCCGCAAGGCTCATGTTGATCTCTCAGATCAACATCCGGATCTGGTCGACTGACGATCATCCTTAATATTTAGTGGATTCCATTAAACATGATATTACCTTTGACAAGTTCAAGCGACATTAACATTCATATCTGGTCGACTGAGAATCATCCCAGATATTTACTTAGCTCCACCAACGTGGAATGACCTTTGACAGGTTCAATCAACGTCAGTGTCAGGTACGCTTACGCGTTTTACCTTAGATGACATATTCGTCGAATACTCTCCAAGCCAATGACTCATTGACTTAGAGAGTATGGGACAAATTATACATGCTAAATTTGGGCCAAAATATATTTTCATCTTTTCGCCATATGCCTTAACCCAACTCTTTCTGATAACCTGAATCGGAGGCTAAGATTGGGCCAAAGATTTGAACTCATCTCGAACCCAATTAAAGCTTTTAGGGAAACCTATTGGTCCTTCGAATGGGTCCTTTATCGAAAAACATCACATCAACTGATGTATCCCATTTTCTAAACACAAAATATAATTTCACATGCTAAGATTCTTCATTACCGAAAGATGAAGTCTTGAACATGTTGTGGGCCCCGTCGCCAGAGATATCAGCACATTGTAGATCCCACCATCACATGTACAACTCATATTACAACTATAATGTAACGCATTTCAACCTATAAATAGAGTGGAACTGAACATACAGGTCATTTTCTCACATTGAGGCTTCACTTCTTTCTTACAAGCTTTTAGGAGTTATGATGATTACCTCCAAATCTCCTAATTTCCTTAAACTTTTTTTCTTGATTTCTTCACTTTCTTCCTTGTTTCTTCAAATAAATTTTAGGAGCTTTTCTTTATAGAGAGATTCGGCCATGGCTTCTTATGAATGAGAAAACAAAATTTTCTCACTTTAAATAATAAGCATAACCAACTTTAGGGGGAGAAGAGCATTTTGGTCATTTGTTCATTTTAATCAAATTAAATAATGATAAGCTTTAAGTTAACAAATCCAATTTGTAAACTTTAACCTCAATAGAATCATGCCACATGTTACCAATAATAATCAAACATATTGCATAATAATTATGTAATATTGAAATAATTTAATTATCTATATATTTAACATTTAAACATCTAAAAAATTAATTTATGCGATTATTATTATATATGTATTTTTATTTATATTAAATAATAAATACATATATTAATGGCATGTGTCAAAGTCTCATTTGACAATTAATTAATATGTATCAAATCAAATCTTTTATCAAATACAAATACAAATTAATTATTAATTGATCGAAATGCCCCTAACGCATGTATTTTCGTTTAACTGTTTAAACGATTCGAATTAACTCATTTAATACGGTGAAATATTATGAATAATCTATATAATTCATAGCGCGTTGCCCAAGTACTCAACGGGTACACTTCATATTGTGAGACTCTCTAAGTTTAGGTTTATCCGTCACAGAATCAAATTTTGTGTCCATAATGCACTCACTCATGAATTATGACGACCACGGATAATCTCGCTAAACTATGCAGGTCGAGGTCATTGAATACATAGAATCCCTACACTACTTGAGAAGATTTTTATTGACGTTGGTGTACCATCTATTAGGAAATCTTCGGTGAGTCGTTTAATATTTATCAAATAAACACCTACATGTCTATACGAGTCTCCCAAAACTCATGGTTCATTGGGATTAACCACCGGTCCAAGTCTCTATATGCGACATGTACTGGTCTCAAAAAATTTTACTAACCGACTTGTGTCAGTAAATCTTGACTAGGAACTTTATTTGATAATATACTTCTAATAGTGACACTTCCCAATGTCAATTACAAACTACTTTGTAACTGCGCACTACAAAATATATTATCGGGTCTTTGTTTAATATATACATATCACTAAATCATATTTAGTTTCAATCTAATCGTAATTAGATCGAATATGTATATAAAAGCAAGAAGTACTACCATAATTAAGTAATATTATGAAAATATAAATTTTTCGTATTCATGGATCGGACATAAATACGATCCAGATTGACACTCCGAGCATCAACCTTAACATATACAACATATCAATATATCATATTTGACTCTTAATTATATAATAAGATTTTATTTTTATTGGTGGTGATCTCTGGCAAGCCCACTAAATCTCATAAAAGGCCCACCATTAAGATAGGCCCATCAAAATATTACAGAGGTAGACCCGACATGCCTTATATTATTTTAGACCAAGTTAAAATAAAATAATCTCCTTACCATATCAGGAAAGACATAGGAATAATTTCTAGTACTAAAAAGGAAATCAGCGACATACGTTAAAGATAAAAAAAGTTCTACAAGAAAAAAGAATTCTAACACAACTCAAACAAGGAAAGAGAATTTTAACACGACCCAATAAGCAAACTCGCTTCTACCGTCTGAAGGTTGGGATTTGGTTTGGTTTGATTTAGTGATTGGTGTTGATGGTTAACAAAAAGGGATCCTCATAAGAAAGAAGACATAGATGAATGATTTGAGTTTTTAATGGTGATCTCTAGATGAGAAAAGAAGATTCCAAATATTTATATAGATTAGGATTTTCCAAAATATAATTTGTGCCTATGAAGTAATTACTGTAGAAATACATTAAAAGATTTGTTAGAATGAACCAAGGACGAATTTCGAACGAGAACTTCATAAGCTTGTCCGAAGAGTCCAAACATATCGAAAACACCCATAAACCATTATAACTCGATAGTACAAGTTTTGTCATGGAATTTATCAATATTTAAAGTCCATTAGATGCACTTTTTATACATGTAACTGTTTATTGACCTTAAATCAAGTAGGGTTCGATTTTTAATATCGATTCATAAAATTCGAAGTATTTAGATCAAAGTCGGTCTGGCTACCCAACAGAAACTAATGGGCTGGGCCCAGATTGAAAAGGCACCTATAACGAATCATTTTCGTAAAGCATCAGAATTGCTTCTCTTCATCTCCTATAAGAAAGCATGTCGTATCTGCTCTCACCTTGTCGGTTCACTGCCCCCAGAAGTACCTTCCTCAGCATTCGCACTAACATCTCACCCGCTCTTCGTTTTTCGGGCCGACTCAGTTCGATCTCAATGAGTCATTCCACCGCCGATTCTGCTTCCATCACGTCCACAAACGACGCCGTCAAAGCAGATAACAACGACAGCAACACCGACAACGTACTGGTACAGTACGTGGTGCTCCGACGAGATCTGATAGACACCTGGCCGTTGGGGAGCGTGGTGACTCAGGGATGCCACGCCTCCGTGTCAGCCATTTGGTCCCACAAAGACGATCCTCATACTCTTCAGTACTGTAGCCCTCAAAATATCGAATCAATGCATAAGGTATTGTACCAGAATTTGTATAAACTTATATTACATAAATTGTTAAATACTGAGTCTGAGATTGTAGGTGACCCTTGAGGTTAAGGGAGAGACCCAGATTGTGAATTTGTCGGAGAAGCTCACTGCCGGTGACATTACTCATAAGCTGTGGATTGAGCAACCTGAAAACATACCAACGTGCCTTGCTACTAAACCTTACCCTAAGTCTTTGGTATCCTTGTATTTTAAGAAACTCAAACTTTGCAAGTGATGTATGTAATCTCAGTTTGCTTTTGCACTTCCAATTTTTTTTTTTAATTTTTTTAATTTTTTTTTTAACCAGGCTTCGCATCAAATTGTGTTTTACTTGGATTTTTAATCTTCTGCTATTTCAGTAGTGAATTCATAATAAGAGCCTCACATTTGAGTTGAATCAGTAAGTCTGACGTCTTTAACTATTAAGCGAACGCGATGATCAAAGTCTCAACCATCAAGCGAGTTTGCATCTTGAAAACAGCCAGAAAAACATGAAAAACAGGAGTAAGACTGCTTGCCTAAATCAGAAACTAGGGGTGAACATAATTTCGGGTCAAACCGCGAACCGCAGGTTTGAAAAAATATTAAAAATGATTTTGAACCGCACCGAATCGAACCGTAAATTTCGGGTCAGTGTGCGGTTTTGACCAATGTCAAACCGCGAACCGCCCAAACCGTAAATTTTGACTCGAACCGCGACCCGAACCGCCTAAACCGCCGACCCGCGTTCAAATTAAATATTATTTTATATTTTTCTTATTCTTTAACTATGAAAATTAAGATATTTAATTATCATATAACAATATGTAATGAATAAATGAAAATTATGTAATTTTTTCTTCAATTATAATGTGAAAACATACAAAATTTTCTTAAAAAATTTATAATCCAAACCGCCGACCCAAACCGCTAAACCGCCAACCCGAACCGCCGCGGTTTTCCTTATCAAATTTGCGGTTTCGTTTTCTAATTTCCCAAACCGCCAACCCGCGCGATTTGAAGTAAAAACCGAAAAAATCGCCCCGAACCGCACCGCGAACACCCCTAGTGGAAACTTTACAGACCCGATTTATAGCAAAAACTTGAGATTGTCTAAAGAAAGACAATTGGCAAGATTGGGAAAAAAAAATGTTAGAAAGTTCATTCACCCAGTGTACTAAAATTGACTTTATTATCCCGTGGATTTTACATTAGTGTTGAATTTTAAGCTCTGTTTTTTGGTCGGTCTTCTTATTCTGATGTAGCCACTAAGCTTGCCATCAGTCTGCTTCTCAATGCTTACATTTACCAACGCATCCTCAGCACCGAACACGCCCTTGGCATATATATGTTTGCTGCTAGGAACCCACATTCACCATGTAGTGCAGAGCTGCTGTCGAAACCAGGCAAAACAACAATCACTAAGTTTGGGATAATTATAGAGGATGATTCACATGCATTAAAACCCGACTGTTTCCACAACTTGGAAGACTGGCCTAATTGTTACAGTGTTATGGTTCATTCATCATAAGCTCCAAAAGACCAAGTGAAAGGGCATCTACGGCCAAGACTAAAAGAAAATAACTACACAGCCGTGACTTGGATAGCTAGGAAAGAAAGTACTATCATAGAAAGGACAACAATAGCCGTGATTTGATGTTAGCCTTTATTTGCTTGCTTCATTCAAGAGCTAATGTGTAATTCTGTGGACCCTCAACAAGTTTAAGATCACCCATGGTAGCGAATTCCAAGCACAAATTTTGGACGGTTTCCTTGGTGCAGTTGATAACTGTAACATCAAGGACGATATCATAGTGGTGAACAGTAACATACACTTCAGCATACACAGGGTCAATAATCCCAGTGAGTTGAAGAATGCAGTTCAGCTTATTTACATCATCTCCATCCATGATGAACTCTCCAGTTGCATGTTTTATATCGTCTTGCACCTCATATTCCAACTTCAGCTTACACTGGAAGTTTAAGGTCATGATTTTCGATTAGCGATCACTATCATACTTTTAATCATCAACAAATGCAACGAAACATAAAAGAACCGAATTTGAAAAACATAAAAAAATTACAATAACTAACAAGCAAGGTAACCTAAGCATATCTTAGAATCAAGATTTTTTTAAACAGAACCAAAAATGCAGACCAAGATCCCAATGTATAGCTTTATCAACCAAACCATTTAAATTCCCCTCTTCTCCTTTATTTCCTCTTTCCTTCATAAACAAACAGGCCAAGAAATAGATTTTTGAAAATTAAGATCAATCTGAATAAAAAATCCCTAATCCTTATTCCTTGTCATCCACACATTCAATAGCTATTACCTTCCTGCTTCTCAGATGGTAGAAGTCATCATGGTCATCTGGCTGTGCATGAGAAATCTGAGCCTCTGCCTTTAATTCCTCTGATTCCCTCAACTGTTTCTCTGAAAGCATCTTCACAAAGCTCTGATGTCAAGACTGCAACCATATATTCCTAACATCATCACCAGTGTTGCAAAGTAGTTTTTTCCACAAGACAATCCCTATCAATTGGGTGCAGCAGAACTGCAGATTGTCCTAATTGCAACATTGAGACCATGATCAATAATGCCTGACAGGATACTTTATTCACTTCAACTTGTGATGACTGCATGATAGAGTAGTGACTCAAGTGTACACCAGGAAGAAAAAGAAAGGAAGTACTGCTTTGATCATTGACCAAGAAAATCTTGTTGAGTTATTGGACCCGCTGGATCGTGAAGTATCAGGCCCGGATAATTAAATGGCGTTGCTGCATTATGATTGAAGGCTTTCTGTTACCAACTGTCATTTTATTATTATGCCAAGTGTCATTTTGTTATTAGTCTAGTTGTTATTTGGTTATTTCTGGTATGCACCCCATGCGAGGGAGACAGAGTAGAATTTGGAGTAAGAGAGAGGAGTGACCAAGTGACTAGAACAACTTGGAGGCGTTGCCATTTTCTTTTCTTTGAAACTCTTATTATCAATCCAATTTCATCGGAATCCATACAACATTTTTTGTTATTTTATTGCTATCACTTGAGGTTCTATCAAATTGGTATCAGAGCAGTTTGATCCTAACCATGGCGCCCCATAAAAACAACAGTAAAGCAGAAGGAATTGAAAAGGAAGTTTCTGGATTAAAGGAGGAATTTGGGGAAATGAAAACAGACATGGGCACCGTTAAATCTGACATCAAAGAACTAAAATCAGGGATGTTCAAAATCTTAGATTTACTTGGGAAAGCAAAAGGTAAAAAGAGGGAGGATGAAGGTACCATGAATGACAGTGCCATAGACAAGTCTTCCCCAGATAATGAGACCCATGCCCAGCATAGTAAAAATCAATTCACAGAACAAAGTTATGATCGATATGATACAAAATGGAGGAAGTTGGAGTTACCTGTATTTGCAGAAGATGAGTATGGGTGGATACTGAGAGCGGAACGATGCTGAGAGCGGAACGATACTGAGAGCGGAACCAAGTAGCTGAGGAAAAAATTGAAGCAGCGACTGTATGCATGGAGGGGAGGGCTCTCAGCTGGTTCCACTGGGAAAACTCACGTTCACCGATCACAACTTGGGTTAGACTCAAGGCGCAACTGTTGAAAAGGTTCAGGGATTCTCAAGAAGATGACGGTTATGAGCTTCTAGTTGCTCTCAAACATATAGGTTCAGTTGTTGATTTCAGGGAAAGATTTGAGCTTATAGCCGCATCTCTAATCGACTTAAGTGAGGAAATGCTTGTGGGTGTTTTATGAATGGGCTTAAAGAAGGCAGATTTACGTTTAATCCGCCCCTCAAAATTGCTGGACATGATGGAGACGGCGCAACCTGTTGAAGAGAGAAACGTCGCATGGGAACCTGCACAGGACCTGAGGGTGAAGGCAAGAGGGTTGGCGGGTATAACTCGTGGGTTAAAGGATATGGGCTAGAGTTATGGGTCAGGAACGGACAGGTCTCCTGAAAGAAACAGTAATTGAGTTGGCTTGCTGCAGAACTTTCTTAGAAGAATCAATTTCCTCCCCTTCTTCGGAGACTGAGAAAAATGGCAACTCTCCAAGACATTGCTTAATGGTAGCTATGCCATTCTCAGCTTCGGAAAGATACTGGCAGTACTCTCCAATGATCCAAAGAGCACAAGAGCAAGTTCGTGAAGCTCTGATCTGGTAGAAATTGTCCAATAACCTGCTTATAATATAGACCCTCAATTTACGATTCATTGCAATTATTTCTCGAACAAAAATAATCACATTGATAGCTAAAGCCTCCCAAGAAATCTATTAGCAGATGGACCTCTGTGCTTGCTGCTTCTGGGAACTTAATGGCACAAGAATGGATGACTTGAATAAGCATTTGCCTATACTCACCATTCTTCTCAAGCTCTTGACCCCGAGTCTTAACAACTTCCATCTTCAACATAAGAACTACCTCATTGATGTTCCTAGTAGTTATCAACTCAAGCACAATATCAAGAGTCTTCCTTCGAATGTCAAGATTAGGGCTCTTAAGTGCCCTCAGAACATCCATGATCAGTCAACCATTATTTCTTTGTGTGAAGACTTGCATCATGCAGTCGGTCAAGTACAAAAAGTTTGACATTGTTGACTTCGTGTTAGAAGAAGCTGACAGTAGGTGTTATCAGCTGCTCTAATAGCAGTGGGTGTAAAGGACAAAGAGACAAGTGTCCCAGCACATTCATAAATAACTGCAGTTGAAGGAGCATTCAACAACGATATTATAATATTGATATATTTACCCTTCTCTCCCTTGTTTGTTTGGCAGACTTTCCGAATCAATTCCAATACAACCATTTGAAGCAATTCACCCCACTCAGAAACCCTATCAACATTGCTCAACAGGTAATTAACTGCTCGAGCATGAAGAATGCATTCCGATTAGCAGATAGATCCTGCTCTGTTGAAAGAACATTTTCAATCATATCAGGTGCATCCACCAGAAGCTGCTCACCCTGTGGAAACTTATATATTGCCATTATAGCCAAAATGACATTCCTCCTAATATATGGGTGCCGATGTTGCAAATTTTGCAAAACTGAAGGAATCAACGGCTCAATTATTTTTGTCACGTTCAAGCGGCAAAGAAACCTAACGCCACAAATATATTCATTTGGGTGCTGAAGATTGTTCCTTAGATTTTGGCAAATCAAAATCATTTCAGGCAAGACTCTACCCTTAGCATCTATTTTTCAATGATCTGAAAATATAGAAGCAACAATTTATGTATTTGTGAGGTCCTTAGATGGAAAAACATATCTAACAATTGTGATAAATAGCTGAGGCAAGGTTTCACCATTCAACAAAAGCATAATTGCCTTCTTCATTGCACCAACCTTTGCAGGCATATCATTGCCTTCAAGAGCTTCCTTAATTTCCTTTGCAATTGTCGGCGTCCCTTTGTCAAAGTGAATGAGCAGGGTACAACTACAAGACTTCTCGATTTTTACAGATTCTGTCATTGAAAGCTCACGTCAAAGGACAAAAACATAATAAAATAAATAAAATAATTAAAAAATGTTAAAAATATTCAATCTATAAAACCAAATTCGACTAGAACCGATCAGAATTTTCCTTAATATTCATTACATTTTGCAGTAAGTCCACTATCTATATTCTGTATCAGTCTCCTAGTTCTTGCATCCATGTAACTTAGGACATATGACCATCAGGCTTAACAAGGTACAAATAAAATTTGATTATAAACATCAAACATCCCCTTGCATTTATCCAGTCATAAAATTATCAACTAATGCAAATTTAGCAAATGCATCTCAAATAAAAATGTATCTCCCTCGTGGTTTCAAATACTTAGTGGAAAACAGAAACAAAACAGTGTATCAACTCCTAATCAGCATTGAAAGGAAAATAAGTTCTCAAATTATGAATGCATAAAAAACATGTATCCTTTACCAGATCAGATCTTAAATTAACACAAAAATATAGTTCAACAATATTGGTTAACAAAAAGCATAAGAAATCACAACAACAATTAGCCCCATCAAGATCTCACAGTTTCTCACAGTACTATCAGAACCTACAACTAATTTCATTCAATTCAATTCACATCACAAAAGAAGCAATCCGTTAAAGCGCTTAGAAAATGTAAGAACATATGAACGTAAAATTAACTAGCGTGTGATAAGCGAAAGCAAATCTCTATTGATATCCTAAACCGAACGAGAAAAAAAAAAGTGGTGTTTGGCTGCCTAGAAAATGAATCAATTAATCGGCGAGATCTAAATAAAGAGATAGAAACGACCCTTAAGCGATGAGAGCGTTGAGTGAAATTTATGATTTGGAGGTTATATCTTAAACGCTCATTAAGGTGTTTAATTGCTTAAAATATTAACGAGTGAATCTCAACATCGGCGTTGATATATCTGAAGAGCCAACAGGCGATGAGAGCATTGCCATTTCCAATTTAGCCAGCAAGGGTTGTTTGATTCAACGAAGGGGAAAGGGATAGGAGGAGAGAGATTTTAATTAAATATATGTTTGGTCAAAGCGAAAGGAAGGAGGGGAGGGTGGGGAGGGGAGGGCTTGCTGCTATGGGCCAAGCCCAATTGATATGTCAAAGTCTAGTCATTTAATGTTTTCCAGTTTCCTTTATTAGTTTCTTTTATTGTATTTAGTTTATTGTCAGTTTCTTTTGTTCCATTCATTTTATTATATTTCCCAATTGTTGTTGACGTTCAGTTAAGTTCCATTAGGGGCAGTTACTGATAGTGGCGCCGAATCTGATGGCTCCACTTGATGGTAGTTATGCAGAAAGTTGTATTTGTATGGAAAGACAATGAAATGAAAAAGGTGTTGAGTTCTCAAATTCTTCTGTTAATTATAACTGGAGGCTGGCTCCCTCGAAGAAGCCAATAATACTAGTAATTGTGATCTTAGACAGTGAAGTTCATAGCAAGTGGTATCAGAGCCAAGATCCTTATGGCAGAAGGCACTCGTCTTGCTCAGCTCGCTGAGGCTGTGGCAGGCCTTCAACAAGCTCATGGAACCATTGACCAAGCACAAGCCCTCCAACAGCAAACCTTAGAGAGACAGCAGCAGTCACTGGAGCGTATGATGCAGCAACTGGCAGGGATGAACACACGGCTTGACAACCTCCTGCAAAATCAAAGACAACAAGGAGGTGAAATGGAAGAGTTAGCACCTCGCAACAATGACTTACATGGAATTCGCTTAGCAGTACCTCGAGTGGAGTTTCCTCGGTTTGAAGGAGAGGATCCCATGAGTTGGTTGTACAAGGCCAATCACTTTTTTGCAATCCACAACACGTATCTCCAACACCGAATTATGCTAGCTTCTTACTATATGGAAGGTCCGGCCATGGTGTGGTTCCAGGAAATGGAAAACGCTGGGCAACTTACAAGTTGGGAGAACTTTTCAAGGGCAATCATGGTGAGGTTTGGACCATCGGCTTATGATGATCCCGCTGCCCAATTCAAACGATTATCACAAAATTCAACTGTCGAGGAGTACAAGGCCCAGTTTGAATTCTTGTCTAATCGGCTTCCTAATCTTAGTGCCGAATATAAGCTTAGTTGCTTCCTAGCTGGCTTGCGAGAGGAGTTAGAAATTCATGTTCGCCTTGCAAACCCTACCACTGTCACCCAAGCCTTTGGGGTGGCTAAACTACAAGAAAGATACACTACCTTAACCCAAAAACCAATCAAAACCTCACCCAGTACCTCCAACAACAACCAGAACCACCATCAAAATATAAACCCAAAACAGATCCTAACTGGATCCTCTCAGCAGAACCCCCCCCACAACAAGAAATACCATTACCACCACTCGAATTACTAATGAGAGAATGAAAGAGAGAAGAGAGAAGGGGTTATGTTACTATTGTGATGAGAAGTGGCACAATGGCCATAGGTGCAAGAAACCAACAATTTTCTTACTTGAAGGTGTCAATTTTGGAGTTGATCATGTGTTGGAGAATGGAGAAGTCAAGGAAGACTGGACTGGCGAGAAACTTGTACCATTGGAAGAAGACAATGTGGAGATTTCCCTCAATGCTGTTACGGGCTCCCCTTCACCCAGGACCATGCGAGTAATGGGGAAGTTTGGAAATCAGCCTCTTATTGTGCTTATTGATTCTGGCAGCACCCATTGCTTTATAGATGCAAAAGTGGCAAGAAAGTTACTACTCACGACTCAGAAAGGAGGACAACTACATGTGACTGTTGCTAATGGAGATAAAGTTCCCTGTCATGGCTTATGTGAGGAGGTGACTCTGGAAATACAAGGTAACTCATTTTCGGTGCCTTTTTATTTACTGCCCTTAGGGGGCTGTGATGCAGTAATGGGAATTACTTGGTTGCAAAAGCTTGGCCCTATTTTGTGGGACTTTGGGAACTTGAGCATGCAGTTTCGGTGGGAAGGAAACCATGTGGTGCTACGAGGGCTAACCCCCACGGAGTGGACAGTAGAGGAAGGGGAGGAATTCTGTAAAAACTCAAAGGGGATTCCAAAAGGGTTAATTTTACAACTCCTCCAGTGTGATATGTCTACCCCGCCCCAGCCGAACACGACCTATACCCCTGCAATACAAACCCTCTTGCAAGAATTTACTGACATATTTCAGGAACCCCAAGGCTTGCCCCCACCTCGAAGCCATGACCACCATATCCCTCTAGTTGATGAAACCAAAACCGTATGTGTGAGACCCTATAGGTATCCTTATTTTCAAAAGGCTGAGATAGAAAAATTGGTAGAGGAAATGTTAAAAAGTGGAGTTATTAGACCTAGCCAGAGTCCTTTTTCTTCCCCGGTGTTATTGGTTAGAAAGGCGGATGGAAGTTGGAGAATGTGTGTTGATTATAGGGCATTGAACAGGGAAACTATTAAGGACAAATTCCCAATTCCGGTCATTGAGGAATTACTTGATGAACTACAGGGTGCTTCGGTCTTTTCAAAAATCGACCTTAGGTCGGGGTACCACCAAATTAGGGTGAAATGTGAGGATATTGCTAAAACTGCCTTTCGCACCCATGAGGGCCACTATGAGTTCTTAGTAATGCCGTTTGGCCTCACCAATGCTCCTTCAACATTCCAAAGCCTTATGAATACCATTTTCAAGCCCTATCTCCGAAGGTTTCTTATCGTTTTCTTTGATGATATCCTAGTCTATAGTAAAGACCCCACTACCCACCTTGAACACTTACAGTTGACACTTGAAATCCTACGGAATAACAAGCTATTCGCAAAGTTGTCAAAATGCCAATTTGGAAGGGAAGAGATAAGTTATTTAGGCCATGTGATCAGTAAAGAGGGAGTCAAGGCTGACTTTTCTAAGATTGAGGCAATGAGCAACTGGCCTACACCCACTTCCTTGAAGGCTCTTCGGGGATTCCTTGGTTTAACTGGCTATATAGACGGTTTATTAAAAATTATGGAGCTATTGCTGCCCCTCTCACAGCATTACTGAAAAAGAATGCGTTCCAGTGGACAAATGACACTACAACTGCCTTCGAGACCCTCAAAGCAACTATGTCTCGGCCACCAGTTCTAGCCCTTCCTGATTTCTCTAAACCATTTACTGTGGAATGTGATGCCTCAGGAATTGGAATTGGAGCAGTATTGGTTCAAGGGGGAAGACCTATTGCATTCTTTAGCCAGGCTCTAAAAGGCAGGGCCCTTACGATGTCCACCTACGAGAAAGAACTCTTGGCACTTGTTACGGCTGTCAAGAAATGGAGGCCTTACTTATTGGGGCAGCAGTTCAAGGTTCTTACTGACCAAAGAAGTCTAAAATTCCTCCTGGATCAAAAGATTGGCACTCCCTTCCAACATAAATGGGTGTCAAAATTACTTGGGTATGACTTGGTAGTGGAGTACAAACCAGGGAAGACGAACAATGCGGCTGATGCCCTTTCACGGCTCCATGGAGAATCAACAGATACCTCAATTATGCTTCAAGCTATATCATACCCTATTGTTGATTGGCTTTCCCAGATTCCCTCCAATTACACCACTGACTCCCTGTTGAACAACTTACTGCAAAATTTCAGACTGGACAACTCTCAGCTGACAAATATGGGATGAGGGGACAAGTCTTAACCTACAAGGGCAGAATTCACTTGGGCACAGTTACTGATCTCCACCAGCAAGTCTTAAAGCACTACCACGATAGTCCTCAAGGAGGGCACTCAGGCTTCCACAAGACCTTTAGCAGAATCAAACGAGAGTTTTACTGGCCAGGACTCAAGCTCTCTGTGAGGAACTACATTAAGGCATGCGATGTCTGCCAAAGAAACAAGGCAGAAAATGTACATCCAGCAGGCTTAATTCAACCCTTACCAATTCCGGAACGCAACTGGACTGAACTGAGCATGGATTTCATTGAAGGCCTCCCAACATCCCAAGGAGCAAACTCAATTATGGTTGTGGTTGACAGGTTATCAAAATATGCTCATTTTCTTTGTCTCTCTCACCCATTCACAGCCCAGAAAGTAGCTCAACTCTTCATGCACCAAATATTTCGCCTACATGGTATGCCAATATCAATTGTCAGTGATAGGGACCCCATTTTCACCAGCCTGTTTTGGAAAGAATTATTTGCAGCACAGGGAACTAAACTTAATTTCAGCTCTTCCTATCATCCGGAGACAGATGGGCAGACCGAAGTAATCAACAAGGTTTTGGAACAATACCTCCGCAGCTTTGTGGGCGACAAACCTAAGTCTTGGGCACAATGGCTCCCATTGGCAGAATGGTGGTATAACACAACCACACATTCAGCCACTAAACTCACCCCATTCGAAGTGGTCTACGGTCAACCCCCTCCCAAACTCCTCTCGTATGTGCCAGGCACCACTCGAGTCCCGGCTGTGGAGGACGCACTTAAAAGCCGAGATGACATCTCAGCCCTCCTGCATCAAAACCTCAAAGAATCACAAGAACGTATGCGTAAGTTTGCAAATCGTCAACGGACTGAGAGAGAATTTACAGATGGAGATTGGGTTTACCTCAAGCTTCGTCCTTACAAGCAGATGACAGTTGCCCTCCGACGTAACCGCAAGCTCACTGCGAAATACTTTGGGCCCTTCCAAATTCTTCACCGAATTGGCAAGGTGGCTTACCGCTTGGATCTCCCAGCTCATTCCAAGATACACCCAACCTTCCATGTCTCCCTCCTCAAAAAACGCATTGGAGATAACATTCCAGTCTCCCAGACCTTACCACCGGTTGATGATGACGGAATGATCCAGCCCGAACCAGAAATTATTTTAAACAGGAGAATCAAGAAGAAGAGTAATCGAGCCGTGGTTGAAGTCCTGGTGAAATGGCAGGGCATTCCAGTGGAAAACTCGAGCTGGGAAGAGCTTGATGTCCTAAAGACGAAATACCCCAACCTTGTGGGCAAGGTTTTCTGAAGGGGGAAGGATTGCTATGGGCCCAAGCCCAATTGATATGTCAAAGTCTAGTCATTTAATGTTTTCCAGTTTCCTTTATCAGTTTCTTTTATTGTATTTAGTTTATTGTCAGTTTCTTTTGTTCCATTCATTTTATTATATTTCCCAATTGTTGTTGACGTTCAGTTAAGTTCCATTAGGGGCAGTTACTGATAGTGGCACCGAATCTGATGGCTCCACTTGATGGTAGTTATGCAGAAAGTTGTATTTGTATGGAAAGACAATGAAATGAAAAAGGTGTTGAGTTCTCAAATTCTTCTGGTAATTATAACTGGAGGCTGGCTCCCTCGAAGAAGCCAATAATACTAATAATTGTGATCTTAGACAGTGAAGTTCATAGCAGAGGGGAGGAGATGGTTTTTAATTAAATATATGTTTGGTTTAAGAAGGGAGGGGAGGAATTTTAAAACTAATTTACTATTTATCCTTATAAATTAAAACAATATAAACTTATATTATCTTTGAATTAAATAAATAATAAAATTAAAATTAAAAGCTCACATATATAATACATGTTATTAAAATAAAATTAAAACAAGCATCAAACCAGTAGTTAGGTTTTGACATAGATGAATAGATAAAGAAACACTGCAAACTATCAAAGTTTAACATAATTACTAAAAGATTAAGTTCAGATAATACGCAAAATGTTAATAAGGTTTCAGCAAAATAGTTAGGAGGTGAGTTAAAATTGGCTTAGGAGAGATTTTGTAATTAGGACAATTTATGATTTTTAATATATAAGTAATGATAATTTAGTCATTGCATTTAAAATTTTAATTATTCACTTTCTCTCCCCTCCAAAACCCTCCACTTTTGGAGGGGAGCTAAAATTGGCTTAGGAGAGATTTTGCTCCCCTCCCCTTAAAAAAATTGAACCAAACAAACATAATTTAAAATAATCCCCCACCAAACATAGCCTTAAGCAAAGCCATTTTCCAAAAAAGCCACTTCTAAAATAGTCATTTTCCAAATAAGAAGAGATCACCGCATCAATGATTCTTTATTAATATTTTAATATATTGGAAAATTTAATTTCTTAGACTTTGAATTTATATTTTTATTATATTTTTTCAATCTGGATCTTAAATAAAAAACATTTCAACTGTGGTTGGGCCTTTTAATGCCCTATCCATTTGCTAACCCTAATTGCAAATCACATATTAATATCGATAAAGTACTAAAAAATGAATAACAAAGTAAATGAAAGATAGAACCTAAAAATTATTCTACTCTT
Source organism: Zanthoxylum bungeanum (assembly GCA_019454045.1). Taxonomy (NCBI): domain Eukaryota; kingdom Viridiplantae; phylum Streptophyta; class Magnoliopsida; order Sapindales; family Rutaceae; genus Zanthoxylum; species Zanthoxylum bungeanum. The sequence goes on along the minus strand of SKCR01032776.1, from coordinate 60,439 downwards.
ATTGATAAGGATGATTTTTATGATAAAGGAGAGAATTTGATTCTCTGGTATTAAAATAATTTCAATTCTATTCTCAGTGCTTTATACAATATGATTGTTGTCTCACAGGATGCGGTGATCTCTTCTTATGTAAGTTGCAATCTAATATACAAGGACGATGAACCTTAAATGGTAGAGCAATTGCACGTTGGAAATTTCTTAATTTAAATTTTCAATTAATAATAGCATACTACATTTATCTCGTATAATGTTGTATATGAGTTGACAACCAAGTTTAATTTCATTATTGGAAAATCCCATGCTTTTGTAAGGATATTTTTAAAAAATAATAGAAAATCAGGGTTTTAAAAAACATCAAATTTCGACTTATCAAAAAGGGACCTAAATGTAAATTTTTGAAACTTACGGAGACTAAAATGATAAAATTCAAGAGATTTGTAGGCAAATTTTATTTTATTCAAACATCAGGGACTTAATTGAAATGTTATCATAAATATCTAATTAGGTTCTCTCAGATGTCGACATGTGTCCCAATGGTACGTGGTACCTCTCTGTCTAAGGACATGTGTCCTAAGACTCAGGAAGAGAGAGACAACATGAGTCGGATACCGTTCGCCTCGGCAGTCGGATCCATCATGTATGCCATGATATGTACACGACCTGATGTCTCATATGCTTTGAGCATGTGCAGTCGCTATCAGGCCGATCCAGGTGAAGGTCACTGGATAGCAGTTAAGAATATCCTTAAGTATCTTAAACGAACTAAGGATGCTTTCTTAATTTATGGAGGTGGAGAACTTGCGGTATCTGGGTATACCGATGCAAGTTTCCAAACCGACAAGGATGACTACAAGTCGCAATCCGGGTACATTTTTTGTTTGAATAACGGAGCAGTGAGCTGGAAATCTTCCAAGCAAGATATTGTTGCCGATTCAACAACAGAATCGGAGTACATCGCTGCATCTGAAGCAGCAAAGGAGGCAGTTTGGATCCGAAAGTTCCTAATCGGATTAGGAGTAGTTCCGTTAGCAGCTGAGCCCGTTCCATTGTATTGTGACAATAACGGGGCTATAGCACAGGCTAAGGAACCAAGGTCTCATCAACGGTCCAAGCATGTTCTTCGACGTTACCATCTGATTCGGGAGATTATACATCGTGGCGATGTGTAAGGTCGAGAAGGTCACATCAGATGACAAACATTGCAGATCCGCTGACGAAGGCTGTTCTTCAGCAAGTTTTTGAACGACACATACATAGTTCGGGTATTAGATGCTTGAGTGACTGGCTATAGGCCAAGTGGGAGATTGTTAGACATTATGTCCCATAGCGTCACTGTTTGTAAATGATATTGTATTATTGTACAAAATTAACTATGTGATAATGAAATTGCCTTTTGCCGTTTTGTAATATTATTTACTTTGATATATAAATGGCGAAAGTCCATATGATTAATACCGGATTGAGATGATATGAGACAGTATCAATCCATAAAGGTTTAATCATTAAATATCCCTAGTCGGAGTATTATCGAGATCGGACATCGATAATGCGGAATAGACTAGTATTGCGCTTGTGCACGTTGTGAGGGCACAACGGCATAGTTCTCATATATTAAGTATTGGATACTTATGCAAGTGCGATAGGAGGTTGTGTTTTACCGATGGTACGGAAAACAGCTTCGCTCTGGATAGACCCCGCGGAATCCCATTGGTAGTATGTCTGCGTGTCTATGGGAGGCCGCATCAGGGTAGGTGTATATGGTCTTAACCTGAGACTTACATCGCTAGTACTTGCGACAATCGGTAAACTTTGGTTTTGGTGGTTGGGGACCTTAACCGGTTCTGTGTACACCTCTTCTGGGTTTATCGAGAATCGTAGTGTACTGGATGTGATGTCGAGATGGAAGTATCACTTCAGACATATGGAGGTGATGATCACGCAGGACACAGACTAGTACTCTATAAAAGGTTGCAACCGTCGGGACACAGAACTAGTACTACGCTTGATATAGATCTTATATTCCTATAAGTATATTTCTGGAGAATTTGGTAGGCATGGCGCTTTGCTAGAAGCCAACCTTGTCTTGTGAATCGGTAAAAAACGTAGTACGAGGTACGTACGTGTTCGAATAATCCGACGACCGTATTTACTGCCAACATATCCGGAGATCTCTTGGGTCGCTTCCCGAAGATTCACCAATGACGTATGATTCAAACTCGATTAATCTTGGATTAATAACGGAGAGACTTTATCTTGGATAAAGTACTATACATAGAGAGAGAACGATTAATTTGGAATTAATCGTAAAATTATTATATTCGATATAATAATCGAAATTCGATTTCGACGCGAAATTAAAATTAGATTTTAATTCGGGCAAACGAGTTAATTTAGAATTAATTCGTTAGCGACGTAAATAATAATTTCGGTAGGCGCAATTATTTATTTAAATTCGATTTAATTAACGTCGCGACGTAAGTTCGGTATTTCGGAAATATCGAACCCGAACGCGTGAGTGCACGTGGGCCCACTTTCATTTGGAAACGTGTGGGGCCCACATGACACATGTCATATTATGCATTATTTAACTCTAATGCATTGCATGGAGATAGTGTACAATGCACTCAATGGTTTTGCATGGAAATTGAGTGTTTGACACTCTAAGCCATTGCATGATTTGTGTCATAAGTTTATTATTAATTTAATAAATATTATGACATAAATATAAATTGATTTTTTGTAACAAAAATTATTCAACTCTCCTCTCTCTCACATTGCCGAAACTACATGCAGTTTTGGGCTCTCCATTTCTTCAATTTTGTGGCAAGATTTGAAGAAGTTGTGCATTCAAAATCACAACAAAGGCTAGCACCTTCAAGGGATCATACATAGGTGATATGGGAAACTAATCCTTGAGCTTGGAAGGATCAAACTCGACTTGGAGTCCCTCTTTTCTTCTTGGTCGAGAGCTTCACTGCACAAGGGAGGAATTTCGCATCATCTTAGCATCCATTTTCAAGTATTGTGAGTATGATTCCGCCATACTTCAATTAATTCATTCATGTATTTATATATTTTGCTTGTTCTTGTTGATCTTGGGGCTTGGTAATAGAAACCAACAATAAGAACTTTAAATAAAATAAAGAAAGAAAAATACTTACTTGAACCGTAGACTCCTCCAGTCCTCCCTCCAATCTACAAGCTTTTCTCGAACTCAGCAAGCTCTTCCATGTTCCAAAGATCCACCCAAGTGTGTGGCCTCCAAAGATGCACACACCAAAGCCAAAACTCAACGGAAAGACTACGCCTTGAGTGCACGGGTATTTTTCCCTTGGTGCTAGCCTAGGCAAATACCTCAAAACTTTTAACTTGAGGTTCCTCTAGTCAATTAGATTTAAGGATCCTCAAAATCAGTGGCTTACTCTTAAACTTTAGAGATGCTTACTTATATAAACCCAAGATATGAAAGGTTTGGTGTAAAAATTTGTGAAGAATTCTTTGGGTTTATATAGTGCTCCAAAGACAACAAAATTAATTAAGAATCCGATGTGGGATAAAAGATAATTTAATCTTAGCCATTGGATCTTAATTTAGTGATTTAATGAGATTATAAAACCGTAATAAGAGTTTGGGCCGAATTGGAATTCAAAACAAATAACAAATTTTTTTTACTATTCACATTACTATTCACATGAATAGTAATTTTTTTAATTCCAATCCCCAAAGTGCCCCCATCGTCATTCACCAATCCCTAAGCCACTGTGGAACCTCATAAATGATCTGTTCAATAATTAAACACATTGAACCGTTTATGAACAATTCCTACAACAATCATATATGCCGTTATATTTGTACTATGCACTATTAACCATTGATTTCGACTTTGTTGTGTGTGACCTTTTGGGTTCCCCTCAAGTTGGACATGAAATGAATCGTGATAATTTAATCGAACATAAATTATCCTCCGATCAGATGGTCGTTCGATTTCAATGACCAAGGTTGACATCTAGCAACATGCCAAGGCCCCCAAATGAGAATGAAAGATATATATATATATACCCATTATGTATGCGATTTACATATGATACGGTCCCTTACCTCACTTTATCTCCACCTATTGACCTAGGGTACAGAAAGTGTCTACCCATATGGTCAGGTATGATGTTGATAATGTCATGAATCATGCTAACCCAAGAATCTCACATGATTCTTCCGCTGTGGCCACAGTCTCAAGTACTGATCACACATATCAACCCGCGAACTGAAATACTACTATTATAAGAAAATATTATCCGAGAGAGTGGTGATTCTCTGTTGTATCTTTACAAACTTCATGTGTTTCAATAAATGACCCAATCATACCCTTATGACCGGATCTTTTGAACCAGGGAAGGAAAATGTCAAAGTTATTTGATCCACACATAAGATTGTAAAGACCTCAAGTCTAAGGACTAGTCATATAATCGATACATGAAAGTTCTCAGAGACACATGGGATAAACACTCCATATGAAAACTTTCGGCGGTCAGTTCGATGGACACGAGCAACTCATGTATCCATATGATACACCAAGCGGACGGATCTCCGCTAGTAGCCTATGAGATCGGCTACCCCACTTAAGGGCGGATCATATCCTCATGCTAGTCTCTTCGCTTTGTGAACGCCCAAATTATTCACAAAACTATGACTAGGAACATTTAAGAGTAATGATTCTCATAAGGCGTGGAAGCCATCGTCTTATTACTCCAAGGGCTTTATTACAGTGTTGATGATTCATATAAGTTATGTAAGACACGTATAATAAATATTTCCATTTTATTAATTAATGAAAATATTACAAATACATGTATATATAGCCCATCCACAAGTTGGGTATAGGGCATATCCCTAACAAGAAGTTCTCATCTCTCAATTATGTAGGAAACGACTTTCTTTAGCGCAACCGAAGTTACTTGTGTGGGCACCAGCTCCGTATGGATCTTTAAAATTTTCTTTGCTGTAGTAGCCGAAATAAATCCTTTGATGTCCGCTTGGATCAACCACTCGATCTTCCAAACTATGACTCGAAACCAATAAACCAAAGTGTGGGCTTCACTCACAAAGATTAAACTCTAAACAATTTAGAGAATAAAGATGTCACAATGATGTTTGGCTTTTGGAATTTCAAACACTATCACAACACTTGTGAATTCTTGAACTCTCTATATTTTCTCTCCTTTGCACTTGTGTGAATGAATGCAAAAATGTTAACCTTAGAAGTGAGAGAAATGGTAGAGATTATATTTTCTTACACAAGCCAACTAACCTTGTCATTAAACATCTAATGCTTTCTTGTAATGGCCAACACAAAAATGTGAATGCCGTACCAAAGCATAAGAAATGATTAGCTACAATGACTTTGTCATTAAGCATATAATGCTTTCTTTCAATGACAAACACATAAATGTGGAGGCCATACCAAAGCATAAAAGTGGATTAGCTAATGACAAAACTATTAAGTGTATACATGCCATCTAATAGACATAATAAGTTGGAGAGCATGCAATCCATATAGCTTTGTCTCAAAGGTAAATAAAAATCACTATCTTAATAATGATTAAATTACCTTCAATTATGTTGTAGTAATTTTCTCATAATTATTACTAACTTGATTATCTCATAATCAAAGAATTCTAGTAAACATTAAGTTAAACTAATTTCACATAGTTTTCATTTGTGATAATAAATATTATTAATCTCATTAATAATAAATAAATATAATGTGAGAATATTATTAGACAATCTAATCATATTAAGTTTGCTACAGTTAATCGAGCTAGCACGGGGACCAAATGGACCTACGGTTCCGAGCTCTAATAATTCCGAAATATTAATTAAATTCTTTAATCAAATATTACGAATTATTAACTCCGCGTTATTCCACTAAAAATTCAAAGTTGAACTCCCATTACTGTAGATGGATAAAATAAACCGAACAAATTCGGTGTCCATCAATATAGTCATTACATATGGATATAACCCTTCATGAATATCTCATAAATAGAGCCGGGTCAAAAATCCGTTAAACCCCTCTAAATATTTTATCTCTTAATCACCATTGATTCTATAATGAACAATTAATTCATAATGATTATGAATATAAAATTTTCTTTCGTAATAGAAAATTTGAGCGCTCAAATTGTTCAAGTCCCGAATCAACTCTTAAAAGAGATATTCTTCTGCTTCTCGTAAGAAGGAGTGAATTCAGTATCTATATAAAACGTTCCCAGCAACACACCAAAACATATCCCTAAAATACGTAGTTATTGGCCAAGAATGCAACACCAACCTCACCATAGTAAATCAAAGGACATAGCATGTCATGCATGAGTTCGCAATACACTCAGGATTAAGATCGAATCCATATATGACCATCTATTAGATAAAATGAATTTCTTCGATAAACAGATATTAAAAGAAATTCGTATTTATCTGAGTCCAGTCCTATATGATCTCATCATACATGGTGCCTCCATTCCCATGTCACTACATGAACGAACCCAGATCAAGTCGTCATACAAGTATATAATATATTGTAGCTATAGATAAACCACAAACAAATTACCCTATTTGTTTGCTCTCTATGGACTATTTAGATTACTAACATCAGACTTAAATCCTCTCGTGCATCAAAGATACACTAAGTCTGAAGGTACAAAGGTAATCAAGGTAAACAAGATAATTGGACAATAAGTGATATAAATCAAACAACTTTGATAAAATGATTAATGCATTTATTATTATTATAATAATCAATTCCGTTTACAATACATGAAGCTCTAGGACATAAATCCCAACAATCTCTCACTTGGACTAGAGCAAATGGGACATGTCATGTAATCTTAAACCCTTTAGGTGACCTTCAAACACATTAGCCGATAAGGTCTTTGCAAACGGATCAGCCAGGTTATCTACGGATGGAATCTATGTGACATCGACATCTCCTATCTGCACTGTCTCCCTGATGAGGTGATATTTTCTCTCAATATGCTTACCCTGCTTGTGGCTTCTTAGTTCTTTGGAATTCGCCACTGCACCACTATTATCACAATAAAGTGTGAGCGGTTTATCCATATCTGGAACAACTTCTAGATCTGCCAAGAAATTACGGAGCCAGACTGCTTCTTTAGCTGCTTCACAAGCTGCTACATATTCAGCCTCCATGGTTGAGTCAGGAATACAAAATTGCTTAATGCTCCTCTATACTATAGCCCCACCACTTAGGGTAAACATTGATCCAGACGTTGATTTCCAAAAATCAACATCCGTCTGAAAATCAGAGTCAGTATATCCTCTCAAGATCATATCCTAACTAGAATATACAAGCATATAATTTCTCGTTCTCCTAAGATACTTGAGAATATGTTTTACCGCCACCCAATGATCTAATCCTGGGTTGGATTGAAGTCTACTGACTACTCCCACTGCAAAATAGATGTCTGGTCTCGTGCATAACATAACATACATAAGACTTCCAACTGTTGAAGCATATGGTATTGATAAACGGTAAATATATCAATATTTACCGTCCCTTATACTTAATATTTTGTATAGTTTCTCGAGTTTTGTTAATATTTTTATGTGTTTTGAGTTATTTTACAGATAAATAAAGTTTAGGAACTCAGTGGAATTGAATTGGGGCTAAAATGGCGAAATTTGGATCTAAAAGGGCAAATTGGGAAATTTTCTGTTCATGCGTCGCGACGCACAACATCCTCTATGTCGCGACGCGCCATAATTATGTAGCCTGCCGACACGCGTCATCGCTGATGTCATCACTATAGCCCGCATTTAGTTACCACACATATCTAGAATTAAAGCTGAAATCAGAAGGAAAATTCATACATTCTTCTGGGGATTTCCTTAAGAATACTAAGAAGAATGTATCTTGTTTGTTTATTTATAGCTTAAGTCCTCATGGGATCGATACATTTTATACTACTTGAGTGATACGTGCGCTTGCATTACGTGAGTGATTTCACCGATCAGGTATACGTCTCATCTCATCAACTACTTGAGGTGTCTTAGGAGTCTGTTCCTTAGACAAATGAATTACATGCCTGAAAGGTAAATTATCTTTCTTGGCTGCATACCAAATCGCACAAGAATCTTGTCGATATTATATGCTTGAGACATGGCTAACAATCGTTTCTTGCGATCTCTAATGATCTGAATCCTAAGTACATAACTTGCCTCTCCTAAATCTTTCATTTGGAATTGGTTAGCTAGCCAATTTTCACGTCCGATAATATCTTTACATCATTCCCAATGAGTAAAATATCATCGACGTATAACACAAGGAAAACCACCTTACCATCAATGATGCGCTTGTAGACACAAGGCTCATCGATGTTCTGCTCAAAGTTATAAGACTTGATCGTAGTATCAAACCTTAAGTTCCAAGATCTAGATGTTTTCTTGAGCCCATAAATGGACCTTTTCAACTTGCAAACTTTTTGCTCTTGATCTTGGGTTGTGAACACCTCTGATTGTACCATATAGATACTCTCATCAAGATTGCCATTTAAGAATGTAGTCTTGACGTCCATTTTCAAAATCGTATAGTCATAATATGCGGCAATGGAAAGAAGAATCCTGATGGATTTAAGCATGACTACTGGAGAGAAAGTCTCTGCATAGTCAACTCCCTCTTTCTAGGTATAACCCTTTACCACTAGCCTAGCCTTGAAAGTCTGTACTTTCCCATATATTCCTATTTTTCTCTTGTAAATCCACTTGCAACCTATTGGTTTTGCTCCATCAGGTTGGTCTATAAGTTCCCATACTGAGTTAGAGTACATAGACTCCATCTCAAGGTTCATGGCTTTGAGCCATTCCTCTTTATCAGTATCTTCCATTACACTATGATAGATCAATGGATCATCTATACCATCATAAGATACAACAACTTGCACCTCACCGTTTCCTAAATAACGTGCAGGTTTTCTTACAACCCTCCCACTACGTATAGGTGGTATGGTATCCTGATAAACTTGCATCTGACTTTCAGATGTAGAAGGTGTTATGTCATTATCAATATTTGACAATGGTGTACTGGTCGTACCAGTAAGTTGTTGGACAATTATGACCCATAGCGTCACTATTTGTACAGATCATGGTGTTATTGTACAAATTAAATATGTGACAATGAGATTGCACTCTTATCATTTGTGATTAGATCACCTAGATGTATAAATGATAGGAGGTCCTTATGATTAGTTCCTGGATTGAGATGATATGAGACAATATCAGTCCATGAAGGATTAATCATTAAACATCCCTAGTCGTAGTTATATCGAGACTGGACATCGATAATGCGGAATAGACTAGTATTACACTTGTGCGTGTTATGTGAGATCATAACGGCATAGTTCTCATATATTTGGGTATAGGATGCTCATGCAAGTGTAATAGGAGGTTGTGTTTTATCGATGGTACGAAAAATAGCTTCGCTCTGGATAGACCCCTCGGAATTCCATTGGTGGTATGACTATGTGTCTATGGAAGTCCGAAATCAGGGTAGGTGTATTTGGTCTTAACCTGAGACTTGCACCGCTAATACTTGCGACAATCGGTATGCTTTAGTTTTGGTCGTCCAGGGCTTTATCAGGTTCTGTGTACGCCTCTGCTGGGTATATCGAGAATCGTAGTGTATTGGGTGTGATGTCAAGACGGAAGTATCACTCCAGTCATAGTGGAGATGATGTCACGTAGGATACGGTACTAGTGCTCTTAAGTACTGCAGTCATCGGGATATATGACTAGGTCATGTATGTCCGATTATAGAGACTAGTTACCAGACATCCGACATGTGCTTCGTACGGGGCAGACACATTCCAGCCCCAGGCCTAGCACGTGACAATCTGATACTGGATCGCAATACGCAATACTACGTATACTACGCCTGACATAGATTATATATTCCAGTAAGAATATTTCTGGAGAATTGGGTAGGCACGGTGCTTTGCTAGAAGCCAACCATGTCCTGTAAATCGGTAAGCACGTAGTACGAGGTACGCACGTATTTGGATAATCCGATGACCGTATTTACTGCCAACATATCCAGGGATCTCTTGGGTCGCTTCCCAAAGATTCACCGATGACAGTTGATTTAAATTAGAATTAATCTGGGATTAATTAAGAGAGAGAATTAATCTGGGATTAATTAAGATGGAGAAAATTAATCTGGGATTAATTGAGGTATTATTTAATCTGGGATTAAATGTGTTCGGAAAAGAGAGAACGCGATTAATTTGGAATTAATCGGTAGAATAAATTTAATAGTTAAATTTGATTTTTCTATTTAATTTATTCGTATGGGCTAAAATTAATATATCGGATATATTAATATGAATTGGATTTCATTACGAAATTAAAGTTGGACTTTAATGCGAATGAACGAATTAATTTAGAATTAATTCGTAGACGACGTTCGTAATATATTTGCGAGGCATCGTTATTTAATTAAATTAGATTTAATTATTTAGCGACGAAAGTTCGTTTAATCGGATTAAACGGAACCGAGCCGCGTCAAATGTTCGTAGAGACATTTGAATTTTGAATTCAAATGTGGGGCCCACTTCACATGTGGTTGTTGGGAGGGTAGTTGGCATTTATGCCAAGCCACCCACCATCCAACAACCTTGGAATGGTTTTGGTGAAACCATTTACCCAACTACCTTGTTTAGGTAAAAGGGTAAATTGGTTTTACCTAAAACCCTTCTCTCTCTCTTCACTTGTGTATGCATCACACTTGACACACTTTGAACAAAATAAAAAACCCTAGCTTTCTCTCTACAATGGGCGTGAATGGCCATCCTCTCTACACTTTGATTTTGTTGCAAAATCAACAAAGCTAGCACTTGGAGAAATCAACTAAGGTGATAGGGAAACAACTTCAAAAGCTTGGAATCAACAAAGGAAGAATCTTGGAGATCTTCAACTCAAAGCTTGGAATCAACAAAGGAAGCATCTTGGATCTTGGATATTCTTCTCAAAATTTTAAAAGCTCAAATCCATTCAATGTAAGTAATTTCGCAACTTATTTTGAATTTATGAACATGTTTTCATGCTTATTAGATCCTTGGCATGTTCTAGGAACACTAACAATAGCAAGTAACTCCTCAAGTAACACTTTACTTCGAGGTTTGAACTCTCTCATACAGTCATCCTCAAGAAATGTAGCAATTTTCGATACAAATATTTTATTATCTTCTGGACTATAAAAGAATCCACCCCTAGTTTCCTTAGGATAGCCTATAAATAGGCACACCTGTGAACATGGTTCCAACTTAGTAGTCTTGTTCTTTAGCACATGTGCTGGACACCTCCATATGTGGAAATGTCGCAAACTAGCTTTACGACCATTCCATAACTCTAAAGGAGTCTTAGGAACAGACTTAGAAGGAACTACATTCAGGATATACATTATAGTTTGTAATGCATACCCCCAGAAAGAACTAGGTAGAGTGCTATAACTAAACATTGATCTCATCATGTTTAGTACGGTCTGATTTCTCTTTTCTGCAGCACCATTTTGATGTGGTGTTCCAGGTGCTGTGAGCTGTGAAATAATTTCATGTTAAACTATGAATTCCTTAAAATCTCTATCAAGGTATTCTCCTCCACGATCGGATCGTAGAATTTTGATGCTTTTACCTAACTGGTTCTCAACATTAGCACGATACTGTTTGAACTTTTCAAATGTATGTGACTTGTGCTGCATTAGGTAAACATACCCATATCTGGAATAATCATCAATGAAAGTGACGAAATATTCATAACCACCTCGAGCTTTTACATTCATCGGTCTGTAAATGTCCGAATGTATTAGCTCAAGTGTTTCTTTGGTTTTTATCCATTTTCCACTAAAAGGTCTCTTAGCCATTTTGCCTTCTAGACAGGATTCACAGACATGTAAAGTACCGAGTCTTAACTGATTTAAAACTCCGTTCTTAATTAGTCTATCTATCCGGTCAAGGCTAATGTGACCAAGTCTAAGGTGCCATAAATAGGTATCATCATGAGAAATATTTTGCATTTTAGTTTTGCATCTTTCAATCTTAAACATTTCAGTATTAAGCAGTGATTCATGCATTAACGATCTTAATACATATAGATTATTCTCGGGGGTTTCCCGTGCATATATTTAATCTATTTCTACTAATAATAACTGACTTATTATTAAATGAAATAGAAAAACCACATTCCATAAGTTTTGTTACAGAAATCAAAAACCTGCGAAAACTAGGATTATATAGCACACCATTCAAACATAAATAACTCTTATTAAAATTCAAATTTGAAACTCCCACTGCTTGTGATGAAACAGCATCCCTTGTCCCAACTCTCATGGTAAAGCTACCTTCAGCAAGGTCCCTCCATGAGTCAAGTAGCTGCAAAGAACAACAAAAATGGTTAGTGGCACTAGAATCAACAATCCATATGGATTTATCATCTTCCACCAAAAGAGACTCAATGACAAGTAAATCATATTTACCTGTATTCTTCTTCTCTTTAAGCTCATCAAGGTATTTCAGACAATTTCTTTTCCAAAGCCATTGTTGTTCACAATGGAAACATTTTCCTTTGGCATTGGTTCATTTAGAGCTTTTGTTGTTTTTATTTTTCATTTGTTTTGCCTTAGCCTTCCAATTGCCTTTCTTCTTCTTCTTTGCAGATTTAGAGGATTCACCAATATTTGCCTCGGCATTGGACCTACGTGGACCCATCAAGACGAACTCATAATTGGTGAGCTCATTTAGCAGTTCAGTCAACATAAAAGTCAACTTAATCATATAATGATTGCTTTTAAACTGAAGGAAAATCTTCGGAAGGGTTTCCATGATCATTGTCACCTGACTTTGCACATGGATACGTGTACCATGGGTTTCAGCCATATTAAGATGAGACATCATCCTTAACACATGGTCTCGGACTGATGTGCCTTCCTTCATTCTAGCGGTCAATACAAAGACTATTGCCTCATGTTGTTGCCGGTCCGAAGGTTGCCCAAACATGTTCTGTAAAGACTGCATAATCATTGATGCTGTCGCCATAGGCTCATTCTGTGCAGTAAGAACCTCAGACATGGATGCTATCAAATTGCTATGGGCTTTCTCATGAGCTTTAATCCAATTATTATAGGCATTACATGCAGCTCTACCAGTATTTGGTGCTGGCTCGGGAGGACATTCCTCCATTAGGATAAATTTAAGGTCTTCGCAGACCAAAATAGCATTCATGTCAGTTTTCCATTTAATATAGTTTTCCCAGGTTAAGTTTTCTTGTTGTTTTAGAATTGAGATAATTGCAGATGCCATGGATGAAAAAGTAATAAACGCGCATTCAACATTCATTAATCGCATATTAAAATTGTCAAACATTTAGGCATAAAATTGAACATGATGTATGATCAATGTATAATGAATTAGAAACCTAAAATAATTACTATGCCACAGTTATCTATCATCCCACAAATAAGTGCCACCGTAGGGTAGGTCAATTATTCACATGATAGACCGAGACATTCTCAATTGATTAATATATCTAAAATAATTCTTATTCATATATTAATCAACTACCATTATTTTGATCAAGGAATATTTGATTAACAACTTAATCATTCCATTGTGAGTGTGACCCATTATTTCGGAACCCTTGGACTTAACTAGTGAAGTGTCGCCGTAAGGTAGGTCAAATCACCAGATACATCTAGAGTCCTTATGCTCTCGGAATCCAAACCTGTTATTGACCCAAAAAGGAAACCATCCGTAGGAGGACGAAAGCAAAGCCGTCTCGAGGTGCCTTTTGAATCTCACGTTTCTGGATAATAACGGAGATCGCGGGATATATTGTGGTACACCCCTCTCCCACTCATTATTTTAAAGTATAAGGTTTCCATCTCACTAGTATCTAATGAATCTTAGATTATGCTCGGCTAAAGTCATAACCTTTTAATACTAGTTGATAATTTAGTGATTTAATCAATTTTAACTCTTAAAATTTTATTCACTAATCCCGATTAGTCACTACAAACCAATTAACTTAATGGTTTTTCACCCAGGCAGGGCGTTGCGATGCTACAATTGGCGTCGCGACACCTCTTAAATGACCTCTCATAGTTCATCAAAGAGAGCGCGGCGTCGCGAAGCCAAATGTCTGGCGTCGCGGTGCCACTGGGAAGGAGCTGAGTATTCAGCACAGAGAGCTTGGCATCGCAGCGCAAGATGGTACGCATCGCGACGCCACGGTGATTCCATGGGCTAGAATTTTTTATTAATTCAGAAAATTACACATCACAAATTACGTTAACCGGGCTCTTATTTTTCTATACTAATTTAATTAGTACATGTAATAATCCAAGGCATCATTTGGTCTTCAAATCTTGCTCCTTGGTGTGTTGTTGAGTTCTTCGCGGAATTTCTTCGTCGAAAGTCCTTCGCGGCATCAGCTCCTCCAAGTTATAAATAGGGTTACATAATGGACTTATTACAAAGGAAATAAACTTACAACACTTGAAAGAATAAAACCTTATGGTCTTACATTTCCATTACTAAAAAAAAGCTGGAAAAATTAACGATCAACGCAATACATTCATCTAATAAATCAAAAGTAAACATTCATCACATGAACATTAAAACCATTCATCTCATGAATCTAATTGTGCCTACTCATCACAACATGCATTTTAATAATATATATCTCATATAAATTATTAAAACTAAAAATGAGAAGGGTTAAGAAAACTTTTCAACCTTAAGCTCTTGATGCCAATTGTAGGAAATGATTTTCTTTAGCGCGGCGGAAGTTACTTGTGTGGGCACCGGCTTCGGTTTGGATCTTTGAAATTTTCTTTGCCTTCTTCATTTGTTGTAATAGTCGAAATCAATCCTTTGATGTCCAATACTTGGATCAACCACTCGATCTTCCAAACTATGACTCGAAACCAACAAACCGAAGTGTGGGCTTCACTCACAAAGATTAAACTCTAAACAATTTAGAGAATAAAGATGTCACAATGGTGTTTAATTTTTGGAATTTCAAACACTCTCACAACACTTGTGAATGCTTGAACTCTCTCTATTTTCTCTCTCTTGCACTTGTGTGAATTAATGAAAAAATGTTAACCTTAGAAGTGAGAGAAATGATAGATATTATATTCTCTTACACAAGCTAACTAACCTTATTAGTAAGCATCTAATGCTTTCTTGGAATGGCCAACACAAAAATGTGAATGTCATACTGAAGCATAAGAAATAATAAGCTAAAGACAAAGACTTTGTCATTAAGCATCTAATTCTTTCTTTCAATGGAAAAAACATAAATGTGGAGGCCATACCAAAGCATAAAAATGGATTAGCTAATGACAAAACTATTAAGTGTATACATACCACCTAATAGACATAATAAGTTGGAGAGCATGGCAAGCCATATGGCTTTGTCTCCAAGGTAAATAAAAATCATTATCTTAATAATGATTAAATTACCTTCAATTATGTTGTAGGCATTATCTCATAATTATTACTAACTTGATTATCTCATAATCAAGATTTGATTATCTTATAATTAAAGAATTCTAGAAAATATTAAGTTAAACTAATTTAACATAGTTTTCATTTGTGACAATAAATATTATTAATCTCATTAATAATATATAAATATAATGTGAGCATATTATTAGACAATATAATTATATTAGATTTGCTACAGTTAATCTAGCTAGCACGAGGACCAAATGGACCTATAATTCCGAGCTCCAATAAATCTGAAATATTAATTAAACTCTTTAATCAAATATTACAAATTATTAACTCCGCGTTATTCCACTAAAAACTCAAAGTTGAACTCCCATTACTGTAGATGGATAAAATAAACCGAACAACTTCGGTGTCCATCGATATAGTCATTACATATGGATATAACCCTTCACGAATATCTCATAAATAGAGTCGGGTCAAAAGTCCATTAAACCCCTCTAAATATTTTGTCTCTTAAGCACCATTGATTTTATAATGAACAATTAATTCATAATAATTATGAATATAAAAAACTCTATTCGTAATAGAAAAGTTGAGCGCTAAAATTGTTCATGTCCCGAATCAACTCTTAAAACAGATATTCTTCTGCTTCTCGTAAGAAGGTGTGAATTCCGTATCTATGTAAAACGTTCCCAGCTACACACCAAAACATATCCCCAAAATATGTAGTTATTTGCCGGGAATGCAACACCAACCTCACCATATTAAATCAAAGGACATAGTATGTCATGCATGAGTTCATAATACACTCAGGATTAAGATCGAATCCATATATGACCATCTATTAGATAAAATAAATTTCTTCGGTAAACATATATTAAAAGAACTTCGTATTTATCTGAGTCCAGTCCTATATGATCTCATCATACAAGCTGCCTCCATTCCCATGTCACTGCATGAACGAACCCGGATCAAGGTCTTCATACAAGTATAGAATGGACTGCAGCTATAGATATACCACAAACAAATTACCCTAGTTGTTTGCTCTCTGTGGACTATTTAGATTACTAACTTCAGACTTAAATCCTCTCGTGCATCAAACATATACTAAGTCTGAAGGTACAAGAGTAATCAAGGTAAACAAGACAATTGGACAATATGTGCTATAAATCAAACAACTTTGATAAATGAATAATGCATTTATTATTATCACAATAATCAATTCCGTTTACAATACATGAAGCTATAGAACATAAATCCCAATAAATGATTCATTATAACTTTCCAAATCAAATACAAACAACAAACTTTAACTAATTTATTTTGACTTTTTCCTTTTTTTGACTTTTTTTGATTTTTGTTGATCATGTAGCAAATATTTTTCACAATCCACCTTTGTGAAATTTATTTATTTTATTTTCTAATAATTAAAATTACATGCAATACTTATGACATCTTCATCTATTTCGACCTTGAAAACCTTAGAATTAGAAAATATTATGAAGTTCAAAGTTGTAGATCTTGGAGTCTTCTTTCATCTGGAACTTGAATCACCTTAATGCGATGCCGGAGTAAAAGGTTATGGCCAATAAACGAAACTTGCGCAAAGTTGGAATTTCAAATATTGTACACTGTCAGAACACCATTACAAGTTTCCGACCTCCAAAATCCAAATGTCAAGTCCCTTTTTTTTTCTAGTTATACATCCAAATTATTATTTCACCTACGTAAGAAATAAAAATCACAATAAAATATATAAAATATAAATTTAATTATTATTTTACAAACGTACTAAATTAAGGGGATTAATTAAATTATAAGTATAAAATGATTAATTTCTCTTTTATTAGGTGTACACTTTTTAATATTCATCACACCCCCCAACTAGCTTATTACTTGTCCATAGTAATTTAAGCGAAAACTTAAAAATTGTTTTTTATCCAAGTTAGTAATTATTTTCTTTCTTTCTAAATTATCAAATAAGTAAATTCTCTTGTACTTTTTACCCTTCTCCATACGCACATAAAACAAGTTATCAATCAATTCATTGTGCCTACAATATTCACAGGTCTTGTTGAAATGAGAGTAATATTTTTGTCCTAAAATTATATTACAGTTCAGACCTTTTTGGCAATGGAAGTTTATTTATAAATACAAAATAGTTTTTTTACAAACTCAAGCTTTACCTTTTTACTCGAACAATCACTGTCTGATTACTAAGTAAGATCATGTTTAGATTTTTTGAATAAAAACACTAATTCCACAGCCTTTAGGTACTACCTCCAACAAAATAGAGAACTGAATATTACAAAATTTTCACTTACAACCCATATTTATAGGTTATCATGTATGTTGATAATACCTGTCAAATGAGCATATGAAGATCAAATTTAATCAACATTATGGAGAATTCATAAATTTAAATGATTCAAAAAGAAATGAACAAAAATAACTTATTACGAATTATTTTGAGATGCGTCTCAGGAGCGAAAACTCCTTACACAACCACATCTAAACAACAATTCCACTTGGTAAGTAAAAAATTTGTTGTTAGTTTGTGTGTATTTTTTTTTTGAAAAACACAAAAGAAAATCAACACAAAATATTTTTTTTACACATAAAATAATAACAAAGCAATTTTTTTTTAATTTTTTTTTTGTAGAAAAAGACAATAGAAAATGATTTTTTTAACAAAAACACAGCAACCAAACATAAAAATAAAAACTATCTAGTCAACTATCCCCTCCCCCCAACCAATTTGAGACATTGTCCCCACTATCTAAAAATGAAGAAGTAGAGTTTAGAAGACATCACCTAGTTAGTGTGGAATTGACAATTGAATCTACGACTATTTAAAAGAAAAAAAGAACATATTAAGATTCAAGTCCACTCTACGCCTCTTGCCATGATCGTTACCAGACCAGTTCAACTTGGAAAGAATGGGGTCGATTTTTGGTTCATAAGCTAAAAGTTGTTCAATTAAATCATCAGCTTTTCTTACAGTTAGGAATATATCTTTTATCGGTTTTGAAATAAACCAATTTCTCTTGGCATCCTCAAGAAATACAAAAGAAAATCGAAGAATCCATCAACATTAAGTAGTCCAATGAGTTTTTGGTGAATGTTCAAGTTTGCCTATGACGCAACTGAGAATATTTCCTCCAACGTGTCCAACCCACTTAGTAAAGCAATAAAAAACATCAGCATAATTAATCATTTCAGTAAGTCTTTCAGACATACCTGAGATAATACATTCTTCTCCATTTGATTTTCCGATGAGTTTTTCTTTTGTCAAAGGTTTTGGAATGATCGCCAAAACTTGACTGCCACATTCTTGCACGACCTTTGAAACACACTCCATCAATCTAAGATTGCCACCACCATATAATAAGTGCATGTTTCTTTCCGTCATAACTCTACCCAATTCTTGAGCAGCCTCAACAAATTCTGGTTTTATCCTAGAGCTAGTTCCATAAAAGACACAGATATTAGTAAATCGTCGTCTTGAAGTTTTCTCCATTTTTTGCTATCTCTCTTATCTAGATGTGTTGAAGAGAGAAATGATAAGCTGAATTTATGGATCCTGAAAAAGGGTGAGTAATAAATGCACTAGTACCTGCAAAAATGAAAATTTTCAGATGAACAGTAAAATAGATCGTGAAAGTCAAAAAGTTTAGATACTGTCGGCAGAAGTAAAGGAAATCAAAATAGTAAATTAAAGTAAATCAAAATAGTAATTTAAAGTAAAGGAAATCAAGGCAATAAATTAAAAAAATATGTACTGGTAGTTGTGATTGTGGCTCACATCTTCCTCTGGTTTTACGTCCAATAAAGGCTTAAACGCCCTCTATGGATTGAGGACAGGCTTCCCATCCAATTTTCTTATAAATTTGCAAACAAGGTCTTTTAAAATCAGATTCCCGGGACTGTATTGTTGTCCTTTTTTTGAAATTGTGTATGAAAATTGCGAATTACTCGATGAACATGTCCAATAGGATGCGTCTCAGAAGTCAATGATATATCATCTAAAGACTCCTTACTCAAGCCATCTATAATGAATTGAATTTTATCTTCGCGATTGTTAGACACCATTCCTAAACAACGACAACGAGTGTTGCACGTCCAGCGTGTACATTTATAACAAGCACCTAATTGTTTATCTCTTCGTTTCTTAGTATATGTGTTTTTCCCTAATCCAGGCATGTAAGAAATGAAAAAGTCAGTGACTCACCTACCAAAAGAACTCTTGCTTCAATTACCCAACAAATATCACTAGAAATTCCATGGATCATAAGAAGCCTCAATATTTCGGTGAGTGCTTTGTAAATTTTCATCAGAGCATTTTGGGGGAAATGAGGAAAATATTTGTGGAGTTTTGCGAGAGTTTCTTCCATGCTTTGATTGTAGGGCATCAGTAATTTTAGGAAACTGAAAGAACCGAGTTAAAGTCACAGAGTATCGTTATCCGCTATTTAACTGAGGTACAAGATTCTGACAAAAAGGAAACAAATGTTGCAAAACTCAAGAAAAATGGAAATTAGACAAATACAAAATAAAAGAAAATAAAATACATTAATCACATTACACTGGATTTGGAAGGAAAAAAGATTCTTGAAAATTTGAACACTCCAAAAATAGTTTCAGACGTTATCCATTCACTTTAAATACATCACCATCCTTAGGATTCTCAATGTCAATAGCCCCATATGGATAAACATGCTTCACAATAAATGGCCCACTCCATTTGGATTTCAATTTTCCAGGAAATAAATGAAGACGAGAATTATAAAGCAAAACCGTTTGACCAATTTCAAATATTTTTCGTGAAATTTGACTATCACGAAATGTCTTAGTTTTAGCTTTAAGAATTTTCGCATTCTCATATGAATCATTCTTTAACTCTTCAAGTTCATTTAATTGCAGTTTACGTTCACGATTGGCATTTTCAATGTTTGAATTGAATGCCTTAATAGCCAAATATGTCTTATGCTCAAGTTCTACAAGCAAATGATAAGGTTTTCCATAAATTTGATGATAGGGAGACATTCCCAAAGATGTTTTGAAAGTTGTTCAGTATGCTCAAAGTGCATCATTCAATCGAAGAGACCAATCTTTGCGATTTGGACTGACCGTTTTTTCCAAAATTTATTTGATTTCCCTATTTTCTAGTTCAACTTGACCATTTGTTTGAGGGTGATAGGAGGTGAAAACTTTATGTGTAACTCCATACTTTTTATTAAGGACTCAAAAAGCCTGTTAGAAAAGTGTTTACCTCCATCACTTATAATGGCCCGAAAGATTCTAAATCGACTTAAAATATTTTCTTTTAAAAATTTAATCATAATTTTGTGATCATTGTTTCGAAAATGAATCGCCTCAACCCATTTTGAGACATAAATGACTGCAACTAAAATATATAAAAATCAAAATGACGGTGGAAATGGACCCATGAAATCTATCCCCCAACAATCAAAGATTTCGATGACAAGGATAGGATTTAAATGCATCATGTTTCTTTTTGAAATGGATCCCAACTTTTGACAATTTTCACAAGTTTTGCAAAAAGCATGAGTATCCTTAAAAATGGTGGGCCAATAAAATCCACACTGTAAGATTTTTGCAGTAGTTTTCTTAGATGAGAAGTGACCTCCACATGCTTCTGTATGACAAAACTGAATAACACCATTTATCTCATTGTCTGATATGCATCGTCAAAAAATCTGATCAGGGCAATACTTGAACTAATATGGATCGTCCCAGTAGAATCTTTTGGCTTCGGTCAAAAATTTCTTCTTGTCTTGGTGACTCCAATCTGGAGGTATTTTTCCTGTTGCAAGAAAATTGAAAATATTAGCATACCGAGGCATCGTATATACAGAAAATAAAAAATCATCAGGAAAAGAATCATTGATAGGAGTTGTGTCAATTGATGACTCATTTGTGAGTCTCAATAAATGATCTTCAACGACATTCTCTGCTCATTTATTGCCCTTAATTGTGAGATTGAATTCTTGAAGCAGTAAAATCCACCGTAGTAATCTTGGCTTTACATCATGTTTAGACATCAAATATCTATCAGCAGCATGGTCAAAATAAACAACGGTTGTGGAACCAATTAAATATGATCAATTTTATCCAATGCAAATATTACAGCAAGTAGTTTCTTTTCCATGGTAGTGTAATTCATTTGTACACTGTTTAAAGTTCTACTTGCGTAATAAACTACATACAACTTACCTTCCTTTTTCTGTCCTTACTGCGCCAACTACAAATCACTGACATCATATATTAGTTCAAATGGCAAAGACCAATCAGAGGATTGCATGATATGAGTAGAAGTCAAAAGTGTTGGACATTATGACCCATAGCGTCACTATTTGCACAGATCATTGTGTTGTTGTAGCAAATTAACTATGTGACAAAGAAATTGCACTCTCATCATTTGTGATTAGATCACCATAGATATATAAATGAAGAGAGGTCCTTATGATTAGTTCCTGGATTGAGATGATATGAGACAGTATCAGTCCACGAAGGATTAATCATTAAATATCCCTAGCCGTAGTATTATCGAGACTGGACATCGATAATGCGGAATAGGCTAGTATTGCACTTGTGCGTGTTGTGAGGGCACAACAGCATAGTTCTCATATATATAAGTATTGGATACTTATGCAAGTGCGATAGGAGGTCGTGTTTCACCGATGGTACGGGAAACAGCTTCGCTCTGGATAGACCCCTCGGAATCCCATTGGTATTATGACTATGTGTCTATGGGAGGCCGAATCAAGGTAGGTGTGTATGGTCTTAACCTGAGACTTACATCGCTAATACTTACGATAATCGATAAACTTTGGTTTTGGTGGTAGGGGACTTTTAACAGGTTCTGCTACACCACCTTCTGGGTTTATCAGAGAGTCGTAGAGTATTGGGTGTGATGTCAAGACGGAAGTGTCACTTCAGTCATTTGGAGATGATGTCACGCAGGATACGGTACTAGTGCTCTTGAGTGTTGCGCAACCAATCGGGATATTGTGACCAGGTCATGTATATCCGATTATAGAGACTATGTTACCAGACATCCGATATGTGTTTCGGACGGGGCAGACACTTATCCAGCCCCAGCCCTAGCACGTGATTATCCGATACTGGGCCGATATACACAATACTACGGTATACTACGCTTGATACAGATCTATATATTCCTGTAAGAATATTTCTGGAGAATTGGGTAGGCATGGCGCTTTGCTAGAAGCCAACCTTGTCTTGTAAATCGATATAAACGTAGTACGAGGTACTTACGTGTTCGGACAGTCCGACGATCGTATTTACTGCCAACATATCCGGAGATCTCATGGGTCGCTTCCTGAAGATTCACCGATGATGTATAACTCGCACTTAATTAATCATGGATTAATTAGAAGAGAGAGATAGAATTAATCTGGGATTAATTCGAAGAGAGAGAGAATTAATCTGGGATTATTAGCGGAGATATTTTATCTGGGATAAAATATTAATAAAAGAGAGAGAACGATTAATTTGGAATTAATCGATAAATTAATATATTCGATATATTAATCGAAATTGGATTTTGACGCGGAATTAAAATTAGATTTTAATTCGGGCGAACGAATTAATTTAGAATTAATTCGTTAGCGACGTGAATAGTGATTTCGCTAGGCGTAATCATTTAATTACGACGCAACGGAAAATTCGTTAATTTGGAATTAGCGAACCCGAGCCCGAGAGTGATTGCGAGCGCATTCGCATTTCGAATTCGAGCGCGGCACGCAAGTCACATCAAGCGTCAAATCGTTAGTCGCATCAATCGTCAAATCAATTGTCACTTTGAGTGATGTGACTTGACAACATGTCACTTTATTAAAGTGATGTGATGTGACTTAAAGCAAAAGTTGAAATGATGAAAGCCTTTTGCTTTCTTGACTTTTGTATGGTAAATGAAAAGTTTTTGGTATTTGATTTTATTTTGGAAATAAAATATAAGTATAAGAAAAACCATTTGCCTTCTCTCTCTCATGATTCACGGTTTACACGTGAAAATGCTTCCCTCCTTTTCTCTTTCTCTCCTTCACGGTTTTGGCAACAGTCTTCTTCTTCTTCTTGTTCTGTTTTCTGCCGAGTAATAGAGAAGCAAGGTGACGTTTTTGTTGCAAAACTGAGTGCTAGCACACACCTTGAGTGATACGTAGGTGATAGGGAAGTGTCTTTATGAGCTTGGAAGCTTGAAGCTTGGAGCTTCAATGGAGTTCATGCATGGCTGATTCTTGGAGGAGGAAGCAGCCCCCACGCCGAGCAGTCTACCTTCTTCGCAGCTCACTGCCGAGCAGTAACATGCAGTGCGTTTTGGTTGTGTTCTTCCTAGCATCAAACCCATCAATGTGAGTATATTCCGCACCTCCTTTGATGTGTTCATTGTGGTTTTTATGCATGATTTGTTGATCTTGGGACTTGATTTAAAACTCCAACAATGGTATCTAGAGCCATTGATGCATGAAATCCGAAATTAGGGTTCTTGGCAAATTTGGGGCTTTTGATTTTGGCTTGATTCTGACAATTTGATTGTGTAAGAATGCTTATATATGATCTAATTTGAGATATATGTAATCAATTTGACAAAAAAATCATTGGATTGATTTTCCCCAATTTGCTTTTTTTGTCAAAACTTTAATTTGGGTAAACTCGATTTAGGCATGATTTGGTTGAATTGTTTGATGCATTATGCTTGAATGAGGTTGAATTGAATTGGTGTACATGATCAATTTCAAGAAAATTGGATTAGATCAATTTTCCCCAATTCTTTAGGTTGAAATGAAACTTGAAATTGGGTAAAATGTGTTTGAGCATGTTTTAATTCAATTGGATGTTTAAGTATGCTTAGAACATGTTTAATTGAGATTGTGTGTGATCAATTTCATGAAATTGGATTGGATTCATTTTCCCCAATTGGAGGCTTGGCCGAAAATTGGAAGAACCTAATGTCTTGGTAATTTTGTTTTGTTTGATCATTGGATGACTTAAAACAATTGGTTAATGTTGTTTTGAAGTTCAATTGGATTGAATTTTGATTTGGAACTTTTTCCCTTTTAAAGTGGCTTGGCCGGTTTTAAAGAACATTGAATTCTTTGTGATTTTGTTGTTTTAATTCATTGGATGAATTGAATTGATTTGGGAAATTAAGATTGTGGACTCAATTGGATTGAAACCGAATCGAATTGAAAAACCCCTAATTGCCGAGACTTGAAAGCATGTTAATTGGGTTTGATTTTGATTGAATTGTGTTGGACACTATTTGTTGTTAAAGTGCATGATTAGTTAGGCTAATTGATGTTTTAGAAATGTTAATTGGGTAATTGATTGTGTATTACACTTAGGTTAATTAATTGTGAAATTTGGAATTTTATAAGTTAATTAATTTGGGCTTGATTTTGGAAATTGGGCTTGTTAGGTTGTAATTGGGCTTTTGGGCTTTGTTGTAACAAAGTTGGGTTTAGGCAAAATTGGTTGGATCCAATTAGGCCCAAAACCGAATCCAAAAGGTCCAATTATGACTTAATGGACCTTAATTATTTAATTGTGCCTAATGGGCCAAAATTAATTTAAAGGCTTATGGGGTAACTCCCGGATTGGATTTTGGTTGTTCGGTTTGACCCGAGTTGACCAAAAGTCCACGCCTTATAGAAATTAATTAAAAGCCCATTGGACTTTAATTAAATAAACATTAGATGTTAATCGGGCTTTGAGACCCGTTGCGATTAAATTTGGAATTTAAGTCGTAAAGGTTCATTAATAAAAGTGTAATATTTAATTTGGAATTAAATAATGAATTAGAATTAAATGCGTATTAAATTGGATTTAATTATGTAATTTAATTTAATTCGTAGAAATTGTACTTTGAGTACGTGTTCGCAAAACGAGTTTGACTCGAACAAAAATCAAATCTTTGTTTGAACATTGGATGATCACTAATAATCAAGATTAATTAATTTGATTGATTGATTGATAACATGCTTGTATGAATACATGGTTGTGATGTTTGAATAATGTATATCGGATGGATATTAGTC
The DNA here is from genome assembly GCA_019454045.1 of Zanthoxylum bungeanum. NCBI lineage: Eukaryota > Viridiplantae > Streptophyta > Magnoliopsida > Sapindales > Rutaceae > Zanthoxylum > Zanthoxylum bungeanum. Next base: position 34,836 of record SKCR01032776.1, on the reverse strand, counting down.
GGGTGGGGCGATTTTGGAAATTGTAATAAATTTGATTTATTAAATTGGACCTGCGTGTCCAGCCTTATCTCCTATTTCTTTGTATTCTCTTCTCACCTATTCCCCTCCATGTATAAGAGGTTTCTTTAGAAGTGTAGTGTAACGGGTAGAAGTAATACAAGTGCTAGCGGGAGAGAGAAATTGAGAGATTTGATCTAGGATCAATGTAAAATATCCATCCGCATATCATTATTATTTATTTCATACTCGCTTTATTATGTATTAAGAATGCATGTTTAAGGGTGTATGAGATGAGACCTTAACAAAGATAATTAAATTGGTAGCCAATTTGCACGCGAAAAACCCTCGTTTTATATTAAGCAAATATCCTTCCATTGAATGATTCTTGTTCAAGATCCGAAGTTGGTATTGGTTTTTATTGACCAAAGTCAAGACCTTTGTCAATCAAGGATGTACTTGAATCATGAGAGTTTTGTTGCATATCGGTGTCTTGTCCAAATCGTGATTTTTATTGGCCAAAGTCAAGGTCACTTTTTGTCCAATGACATTGATTACGAAACTTTCCTCGTCAATGGGTCCCGCTTAACTGGAATCATTAGGTTTGTTTTTGGCCAAAGCCAAGGCCTAGATGATTCGGAGGATATGGTTAGGAAAATGTATTGGATACATTGACATTATACATATGTTTCGGACTTGGATGTCCACCTAACCGGATCTAGGAATTGGATGAGATCCAATTGATCTGTGAGATCTACCTAGTTAAATAGCATACAGCTTTTTATTGGCCAAAGTCAGGGTTGTGTGTTATTTAACGGGATCCTAGCCCCTAGGAAACACGGTTTCCCGAGTACTCTCACAGAGGGTTAGAGGCTCGACGAAAAATAGTGGGAGGCAAGTATTGAATTTGCAACATTCGTTCAATTACTCGCTAAACCGCTCATTTTAAATTATTTCGTCGTTATATTAAATGTTAGTTGACTAATATTTAAATTGTGTTTTTTTTAATAAACAGTTGGACTGTATTATACTTGATTATATATAATTGGATTATATTAATCAATATATTTGATTTAATAATTTCAGTTTACAGTTGATTTTATAATTGGATTATAGTAATCAATGTAATTGAGGTTAATTAATTTGGATTATATTTGATTATATAGTTGGACTATTATAATCATTATAATATATATAGTACCACTAATCGTTGATTAAATAGTTGGACTATTGTAATCAAGATAAAATTGAAAAGTTGGATATTTAAAATATAATCTGAGATTAAAATATTTTAAATGATTTAATTTTCAAATTGGGAATAAATAATAGGTTACTTTATTTGATAAAATAACTTATTATACCTTACGCCCAAAATTAAGCAAAATAAGTAGAGCATAAATCTTTGGAAGATTTATGTGATGATGACTTTAATGCTTAATTTAATATACTTATCATAAATCTAATTTTAGATTTAAAAAGTATTAAAATTGCAATTTATAATTCTTGGAGAATTAATTGACTATTCTAGAGGAGATAAGTCAAAGTTTGCAATTGGGCATGTAGCACAAGGTGCACATCGTTTCGATATTCCGAAACCCAAGGCTTGGCCAAAGGTTTGTGAAATATTGAAAAGGATAATTGACATATCTCAAAGTGACTACCATTTGGATATGGAAGACACGAAGGAATTAAAGATAGGGCGAGGCTCTAACTTTAAAAATATTTGTCAAAGTTATGTTCACAACTAGTATTAAAATTGAATTTTAAATACTTAGTGTGGTACATAATACACATATGTATTGACGTTCAGAATCCGCTGTGAGCTGGATACTGGCTTCAAGCCGAGATTTCTCTGCGAATTGGAAACGGGACGAAAGTCGCTGTTTCGACCGTAGATACCTAAGTTTAGGAACTACCCTTTGGGTATGTACTTAAATTAGGAAATGTTATAATGTAACTAGTTTAACTAGAGACATTATCTCTATATCAGGGTTTAATCCGATACGGATATAACCTTTATATTCTAGAACACTAAAGTGTTTCATTATATAAAGATGATACTGAGATAATTACATTGGATGTAAATAACAGAATTTATATTTTGAATATAAATAAAATCTCAAACATATAAATTGACAAATAAATAGCTCAAATTGATTTGATCAATAGAGACTTATTTGTGGCATTGTTGTCTATGACACAATTATAGAAGACTCGTATATCCACACTTTTTAAGAGTGGGTACTAGGACTGATTTGACTATTCAAATATAGGTCTACGAATCTAGTTTATTAGGTTAAATACCTAAAATACTATTTACTTGGTAATAGTAAAAGGGCCACCGATCTGTTAGCCCTATTCATGGTGAAGTAAGTGGGCCCATATCTAGCTAGGCTAGATGTTAACATGAATATTTCGTGACCTTAACGGATGTGACATCACGTTGTGGTTATGTGTTTCTTTTGAAGAACACAGATCGGAAACTTTAGAGTTTCGACACGAGTAGAAAAAAAACAGATCGGCGATAGTATTATGCCGCCACGGTAAAACCGTAATGGAAAATACTTAAGCAGTAAGTTTCATACGTACATGAAAGAGTACGGTATTCTTTCAGATGAGGACATGATAAGGTTTATATCACGAGTCGCTCTGAGCTACTATTTCCTTCAATAGGATATGTATTAACAGTGCAAAACTTATTTAGAATAAGGTTCCATATAAATCTGTTTGACAGATATCATATAGGATATGAACAGGGAAGAAACGAGGTTCTCATTCCTGATAATTTGGGTATGCCAGGCATGACGTTTGGATGATACCAAACTAAAAGACCCAAATTGGATAAGTGCCAATATAGGTTTTCCTAAAGGAAACCTTAAATATAGTACTTGTAAATCCCACATGAGAACAATGTAATTGTTGCTCACCATGCGGTTTTCCTGAGAGGAATACCGATATGCAGTGGTCATGGGAGGATAGTGATACTCGATGAAAATCGGAGTAATACTATTCAAGGCACGAAGTCCGTAATGGAACACAAATAGTTCATCTATGATGAATCTATACCATTAATCTTCGAATACGCAAGAACAGGGTAGATAGGATGGAGTCAGAAAACAACCTAGGGTATGGGTTTCTGATCTAACCTCATAAAAATGCAAATCAAAATCGCTTTCCTGAAAAGGAAACCTTTTGGAGAATGTTTACAACATCCTGACGATTTTGTATAACCGACAAACAAGGTTTGCGGGTTATTCGATCCATGTTTGGATTGATGCAAGCATAAGGTTCTTAGAACTGACGTTTTGAAATAATCATAATGGTTGATAATTTGACTCAAAACGAAATAATTCTTGTGTATATAAGGAGGTTAGTGGGAGGGCGCACTGACAGTGAAAATTCCCATAAAGCTATCGGTGAAAGCTTGGCTTTCATAAGAAATTCTCCGTAGAATTCTGGGGAGTAACAACCTTTATTCAAGGAATAAAGATCTACTGGGATAGATTTGGAGTTTGTTAACACTCTCTGGGAAATTGTACATTTAAAATGTACTTGTATTGGTGTCTCATACGCTTCGAGCATATGGAGTCACAATCGGGTCAATCCAAGTGATAGTCACTGGATTGAAGTTAAGAACATCTGTTAGTATCTCTGAGAACTAAAGATGCTATCTTTTACTATGGAGAAGGAGAACTTGAAGTGACTGGGATCACCACTGCAAGTTTCCAAACAATTAAATACTGCGGTACTATAAAGTTTGAATAACAGGGACAGTGAGCTGGAAATCTTCCAAGCAAGATAACTGTTGCCGAATAAACAACAAACGCGGATTATTGCTGCAGCTGAGGCAGCAATAGAAGTCTTTTGGATTGAAATAAATCTAATTAGATTAGATATAGTTCTGTTAGCAGCTGAGCTAGGCGTCAGCACAGGCTAAGGAATTAAAGGTCTCATCAACGATCCAGATATATACTTCTATATCATCTGATTCGTTCGGATCATACATCGTGGCGATGTGATGATCGTATAAATCGCGTCAAACGATAATCGAACAAATCCGCTGACGAAAACCTTTCCTCAGCAATTTGAGCGAACCGTACATAGTTCAGGTGTAGGACACTTGAGTGACTCGCTACGTGCCAAGTGGGAGATTGTTGGACATTATGACCCATAGCGTCACTATTTGCACAGATCATTGTGTTGTTGTAGCAAATTAACTATGTGACAAAGAAATTGCACTCTCATCATTTGTGATTAGATCACCATAGAATATAAAATGAAGAGAGTCCTTATGATTAGTTCCTGGATTGAGATGATATGAGACAGTATCAGTCCACGAAGGATTAATCATTAAATATCCCTAGCCGTAGTATTATCGAGACTGGACATCGATAATGCGGAATAGGCTAGTATTGCACTTGTGCGTGTTGTGAGGGCACAACAGCATAGTTCTCATATATATAAGTATTGGATACTTATGCAAGTGCGATAGGAGGTCGTGTTTCACCGATGGTACGGGAAACAGCTTCGCTCTGGATAGACCCCTCGGAATCCCATTGGTATTATGACTATGTGTCTATGGGAGGCCGAATCAAGGTAGGTGTGTATGGTCTTAACCTGAGACTTACATCGCTAATACTTACGATAATCGATAAACTTTGGTTTTGGTGGTAGGGGACTTTTAACAGGTTCTGCGTACACCACTTCTGGGTTTATCAGAGAGTCGTAGAGTATTGGGTGTGATGTCAAGACGGAAGTGTCACTTCAGTCATTTGGAGATGATGTCACGCAGGATACGGTACTAGTGCTCTTGAGTGTTGCGCAACCAATCGGGATATTGTGACCAGGTCATGTATATCCGATTATAGAGACTATGTTACCAGACATCCGATATGTGTTTCGGACGGGGCAGACACTTATCCAGCCCCAGCCCTAGCACGTGATTATCCGATACTGGGCCGATATACACAATACTACGGTATACTACGCTTGATACAGATCTATATATTCCTGTAAGAATATTTCTGGAGAATTGGGTAGGCATGGCGCTTTGCTAGAAGCCAACCTTGTCTTGTAAATCGATATAAACGTAGTACGAGGTACTTACGTGTTCGGACAGTCCGACGATCGTATTTACTGCCAACATATCCGGAGATCTCATGGGTCGCTTCCTGAAGATTCACCGATGATGTATAACTCGCACTTAATTAATCATGGATTAATTAGAAGAGAGAGATAGAATTAATCTGGGATTAATTCGAAGAGAGAGAGAATTAATCTGGGATTATTAGCGGAGATATTTTATCTGGGATAAAATATTAATAAAAGAGAGAGAACGATTAATTTGGAATTAATCGATAAATTAATATATTCGATATATTAATCGAAATTGGATTTTGACGCGGAATTAAAATTAGATTTTAATTCGGGCGAACGAATTAATTTAGAATTAATTCGTTAGCGACGTGAATAGTGATTTCGCTAGGCGTAATCATTTAATTACGACGCAACGAAAAATTCGTTAATTTGGAATTAGCGAACCCGAGCCCGAGAGTGATTGCGAGCGCATTCGCATTTCGAATTCGAGCGCGGCATGCAAGTCACATCAAGCGTCAAATCGTTAGTCGCATCAATCGTCAAATCAATTGTCACTTTGAGTGATGTGACTTGACTACATGTCACTTTATTAAAGTGATGTGATGTGACTTAAAGCAAAAGTTGAAATGATGAAAGCCTTTTGCTTTCTTGACTTTTGTACTTGGTAAATGAAAAGTTTTTGGTATTTGATTTTATTTTGGAAATAAAATATAAGTATAAGAAAAACCATTTGCCTTCTCTCTCTCATGATTCACGGTTTACACGTGAAAATGCTCTCCCTCCCTTTTCTCTTTCTCTCCTTCACGGTTTTGGCAACAGTCTTCTTCTTCTTCTTGTTCTGTTTTCTGCCGAGTAAATAGAGAAGCAAGGTGACGTTTTTGTTGCAAAACTGAGTGCTAGCACACACCTTGAGTGATACGTAGGTGATAGGGAAGTGTCTTTATGAGCTTGGAAAGCTTGAAGCTTGGAGCTTCAATGGAGTTCATGCATGGCCGATTCTTGGAGGAGGAAGCAGCCCCCACGCCGAGCAGTCTACCTTCTTCGCAGCTCACTGCCGAGCAGTAACATGCAGTGCGTTTTGGTTGTGTTCTTCCTAGCATCAAACCCATCAATGTGAGTATATTCCGCACCTCCTTTGATGTGTTCATTTGTGGTTTTTATGCATGATTTGTTGATCTTGGGACTTGATTTAAAACTCCAACAAAAAGACTGATAATCTTTTCAAATTATTTTTGGCATTCTTCTGTCCATTCAAATGTTGAATCTTTTAATAGGAGGTTACACAATAGTCTGGATATGATACTAAAATTTGTAACGAATCTCCTATAAAATCATGCATGTCCTAAGAAAGAACGAATTTCCCTGACTATTTTTGGTGGTGCCAATTTAGAGATTACCTCTATTTTTACCTTTTCAACCTCAATACCTTTAGATGACACAACGTGACACAAAATAATTCTTGAATTAGTCATGAAATGACATTTTTCCCAATTTAAAACAAGTCAGTTTTCTTCACATATTTTCAAAACTTTTTCTAAATTATTCAAGCAATTATCAAAAGAGTTCCCAAAAACAGTTATATCATCCATAAAGACCTCTAAATAATGTTCAACCATATCACTAAATATGTTTAACATGCATCGTTGGAATGTTGCTGGTGCATTACAAAGTCCAAAAGTCATTTTCCTAAATGCAAATATTCCAAAGGAACATGTGAATATGGTCTTTTCCTGGTCTTCTAAGGCAATAAGAATGTGATAATAACCTGAGTAACCATTAAGAAAACAATAGTATGGATGTCATGCTACTCTTTACAAAATTTGGTCAAGATTCGGTAAAGGAAAATGATTTTTCTAGTGGCGTCATTTAGTTTTTTATAGTCAATACACATACGCCAACTAGATGGGATTCGAGTTGGAATTAATTCTCTTTTATCATTTTTAATAACAGTAATTCCAGAATTTTTAGGTATAACTTGTGTAGGACTTACCCACTTACCATCAGAGATAAGGTAGATAATGCCTATATCAAGAAGTTTAAGGACTTCTGTTTTTACCACTTATTTCCTGTGAGGGTTTAATTTTCTTTGTGGTTGATGATATGTCATAGCATTATCTTCTAAATGTATTATGTGTGTGCAGATCAATGGATTAATGCATTTATGTCTTTTAAAGTCTGTCCAATTGCCAGTTTATGTTCTTTCAACACATTTAACAACTTACATTCTTGATTGCTTGTGAGGAAGGCATAAATTACCACAATGTAAGTTTGTTCATCTCCAAGAAATGCATACTTCAATCTTTTTGGCAAAGTATTTAACTCCAGTTTGGTGCTTCATCATCTTTTTTCCTCTTCCAGTGTTACTAGTTCATCCAAATTCTATTTTTCTCCATCGTCTTCCAATGTCTGTGTAGAATCAAGTGAAAAATCATTAGGAATATCCGAATTTAATTGCGTACTTGATTCAAGAAAATGGCAGCATAAATTTCCATGGGATTCGATAAACTCCCCTGAAAATATATTCCTTCACAATTGGTTCAATTTTTCCATGCTCTCGTCTTCACTATCTTCATCGTATGGTTGTTTGCACATATTAAAAATATTTAGCTCTAATGTCATATTGCCAAAAGACAAATTCATGATTCCATTCCTACAATTAATTAAAGCATTATCTATTGCTAAAAATGGGCGACCAAGTATTACATTAATTGGCTTATAACTGTCTGCTACAGGTTCTGTTTCCAAGACAATAAAATCGACATGATATATGAATTTATCGACTTATAATAACACATCTTCCATAATTCATTTCTGTACCTTGACTGATCTATCAGCAAGTAAAAGAGTAGTTGAGGTTGGTTTTAACTCGCCAATATTAAGTTGTTGGTAAACCGAAAATGGAATCAAATTGACACTGGCTCCAAGATAAAGCAAAACATATTCAATTTTTTGATTTCCAATCATACATGAAATAGTTGGACAACCTTGGTCCTTGTATTGATTGAGAGAATGAAACTTACCTGTTCAGCTAGAAAAGCTTTATTTCTTACCTGATGTTTTCTTTTAACGGTGCCTTTCAGAAATTTGTTGGATGACATCTAACAAAGAAATATTGACCTTTATCTCTGGGGAATGGTTCAATTTCTTTATTTTTAATGCTTGTGGAAATGAAGGTGCATGAGAAAAATTGTTATCATCACCGACAGTTAATGGTTCATCAACCCCTTCCTTACCCTCTGAATCTAATTTATTTTTAGCTACGCGAGGTTCAAGAATAGGTCTATGGATGACCTTACCACAACGAAGAGTAATAACAGATTTGACTTGGTCTATATGTTGACTACTAGAACTACCCTCGTGAGGTTATTGATGACTCTTGGGGTTTGGCTGTGGTTGTACATGAAACTTTCCTTTCTCATTAATTGTAAAAAAAATGTGATTTTGGAGAAAGTATGTTTCAGATTAATCAATGTTTGCACATTTTGGTTATTGATGGCTTCCTGTTTCTCAATGAATACATGTAAGGTATCCTCAAGGGTTTTCCGAGGTGGTGGGACATATGGTGCATAACTCTGGGAATTTTGGAAATTCTGGTGTACCTGGGGAGGTTTTTGCGATGGTTGTGCTTGGTTATCATTCCTCCAATTGAAGTTTGGATGGTTTCTCCAACCAAAATTGTAGGTTTGGGAGTATTGGTTTGGATTTGGTGTAATGACCGGTGGTCTCTATTACTATTGACTGTAGTACTATTTCATCACGGGACGAGTGTCACGTAATATAAAATTATGTCCGAAAGTATATACATTCATAGAACGACTTTATGGATAAACAGTAAATTCTTTGAAACTTCGATACATGATTCTATAATGTCCCACTCCAGACAATTCATGGTATTTGGGCCGTAACATTCTCATACGAACTCCAATTTTTATGAATTTTATATCTTCGTAAAGTTGAGATCAAGATATACAAATTTCATGTTGAATATTTTTCCAAATTCGGACCAGAAGTGAGTCGAAAGTGCAGAACAAAATTTTGGATGAATAGTATCCAGGGGGGTTATTCTAGAGAATTCCCAAAACTTCTACAAAATTCTAAACTTTTCTATACCTTTGACAATTTCAAAGGGGCCCAACTATATAAAGAGGTTACTATTAACATTTCACAAAAATTGAAAGAAAATAGAAAATAGAAGAAACCGTAAACAAGAAGAGGAAGAGGAAGAAGAAAAAGAAGAAGAGAAGAAAGGGAAGAGAAAGGAAAGAAGGAAAGAAAAAATAGAGAAGAAGGAAAGGGCACAAAGGTTGGCATCCATGAAATCTTGAAAGATGATGAAATACACAAAAGAAGAGGTAAGATCAATTTGACCCAAATTTGAAATTGTGAAGTTTTGATAATATAAGCATGTGTTAATGTTTGTCATATGTTAAAGATTGGATATTGGTAATTGATAAAGAGAGAAATTGATCATAAAATTAAGTGTTAAATTTTTGGGGAAAATCTTAAAGGTTTAATGAAAGATAAGAATAATGAGATTAAGGAATATTAGAGGATGATGATAATGATGATATAGGATGTGTATTGTAGATATTGCTTGTGTGCATTGTTTAGAGGGAAATGTTGATTAAAATGAGATTGAAAGAATGAAGTTAAGACCAAATTCTGGGCTTGCGTCGTGACTCAGAACGCTGTGCGTCGCGACGTGCAATATAAAAGTTTGAGCATGCTTCTGGATCACGTGCGTCGCGATACGTGGCCAAAGAATGTCCAAAAAATAGTTTTTAAAGTCCATTTCACCCTAGCATGTTAGAGACCACCCTTAGGGTCTCGTATCAGTTCACATACACACGTTACATCCTATCATGAGCATATTATACCAAGCAATGATATTACGTACTTGAATTAAAAAGTTTAGTCTAGTTCCGAAACTTATCTCGTGGTTTTTAGTCTAATCAAGTTATCACTTATAGATCATTACATGAGTTGTAATTTCCTCGACGAAGCGGTAAATCTCCAGCAAGATTCCAATCAGTGAGTGGACACTACTTTTTTTAATTAATTTTTATTGTGTTATTTTGCAAACGGACTTATTTTTATGCTTTAGGGCGTTAGATTACTTTTATCGCAGTTATTTCATGAAGATTTATATTTTAAGTTATGTTTGAGACAAAAATGTTTTTCAAGCACGATTTTATATTTTTTTTCGGGGCATGGGGGGAAAACCCACCCCAACATATACCTTGACATAGTTTGGAATTGACGGACAGAGAATATTTGCACATGTAGAGGACTGGGGGGACGACGATACGTAACGCCCCCAGATCCTATCTCAGGGCTAGGGGGATGGCGATACACAATGCTCATAGACCCTACTTTCAGGGTCAGGTAGTAGCATGGATCACCACTACCAACGCTAGTTCAGTGGCTTGGGGGACAATGATATGTAAACGCCCCAAGACCACTAGTTTCAGGGACATGAGTGGCGTGCTTTGGGGGACGGCGATACGTAATGCCCTCATACGTCAAGTTTTTCAGATACAGACCAGTATTTAGACATCAGAGTTCAGAAAAAATAATTTTCAAACATTAGATTTTCAGAAAAGAAATTTTCAGAGATCAGATTTTAAAAGAGAGTTTTCAGAAAATAGTTTTCAGAAAGATTAAGTCTTATAGAAGAGATTTCAGAAAATTTTTCAGAAAAGAGTTTACATATAAATATATTTCTAGAATTTTGGTTTCAGAACTGAAAAGCTTTTATATAATTTTTTTTTTCAATTTTTCGTCCACTCACTTAGATCGTATAGTGATCTAACCTCCCCCACTCCCAGTTTTCTGTTCTTGCAGGTTTTTCTCAGAGGATGAGCTCGGGAGGACGGAACTGATGTAGTCACTAGGGTTCAAAGCCCACCAGTCCAAGTCAAAGAGTAAAAGTCCAATTGGAGTCAGTCATAGTCAAGTAAAAGTCATGTACTGGTATTTGAGTTATGTGTAGTCATTGTAAAAAAAAACATGTGTCTTTATGTATAAGACATTGGAGTTAAGTTTGTATGTTATGTTAAGTTTAAGGTTCGGCCACGGTCCCATATATACGATATATATAATTAAGAAAAGAGTATTAGTAAATTAATAATAGTTATCAGAGTGAGAGGCTTATGGGGTTAGTACGGTATCCCCTACCGGTAACATCTCCCGAGTTGGGGATGTTACAAAGATGGTATCAGAGCATGGTCTAGGGAGTCAGTGACTGCAATGGGCAGAGTGTTGGGTTTTGTATACGTAGTATGTCTGAGATGCTCGTATGCAAGGCACTACCTCTCTAGTATCCAATCCTCGAGTACATCCACAAAGTTCTATAGACAGGTTAGTAAGCCTTGCCAGACTAATTAAATAGTATTCTATACGAGAACAACGACACTCTAGATCCAAGTTAAGAACTCTCCTTTAGTTATCCTGGCCTATTACCTGAAGTTCAGAGCAAGTTATGAAATTAAACATAAATGATTTAAGAAAAGGTACCCAAAGATCTGGGATAAGGAACCAATGAGAAAGTAAGAAAGAATGTATAGATGTTTAGGCAGCCAGAGACAAGGAAAGATAAAGAGACAGAAAGAGATAGAAAGGTCCCATTAGTAACCACCAAGGAAAAATAGAAAGAAAAAGAAAAAGTTACTAAGAGAAGTAAAAAGATAGAATGTAGATATCTAAGCAATCAGAAGTAAATAGAGATGGAGGTACGAAAATAGACAGATAAGAAAATGGCAAAACCTATAGTAGTAAAAATCAGAGACCCAGAGTTCGATAATAAAAGATAATACCAGGACTGATAGTAAATAGGAGTATAGCAAGCCTAAACAAGAGGAAATGCCGAGTATATCTAAGCAAAGTTTTTTTCCTTAAGCCAGAATCCTTTCCTCCTCAGAAATTTTTTCCAAGTTATCCAATAACTCTTGAGCACCTCGTATAGATAGCGAGTTCCCCGAATAACCAAGATCAGCCATAAGGCAGGAAGAAGAAGCAAGGAATTAGGATTATTCATAAAGGCTTCTGATAGATGTGAGATGCCATAAGGATGAAGAGATTTTAGATTTCCCGAACTCAGGGTCGTAGGCAAATAAGATGGAGGACGACATAAACAACAATTAGTTACCATAGTCAAGGAATCCAATAGATAAGGCCCCGACCTACCTAGATCCTCACCCCTCTCAGACGATAGTCAAAGAAGCTGTTCTGATGGAGGATAGCTCATACCTACCCTACATGAGCAATAGACCCCATCAGGACATAGAGTAGTAGAACAAGGATGTAGAAACCCACGAGACATAAAGAAAAGAACATACGAGATATAAAGCAGTTCCTACCAGTATAGATATAGATGATCGTAAGAAACTCAACGGGTGTTATCCTAAGAAACGGAAAGACCATGGAAGATAGATAACCAAGAAAAGAATTCAGGAAGTCTCAGAAAGTATGAAGAAGAGAACTGAAAATAACCCAAAGATTTTGACACGACATCATAAGGTTTGCAAGACTAGTAGGAGTCCACAAGGCAGACCAAATGCCATAGAACCCACAGAAAAGCCCAAGTCAGTAGGAATTCGTAGAAGAATAAAAGAATAGACCTATGAAGTTGGAGATGTTTAGAAGTGGCAAGAGTACCAATATGGACATTAGAATAGAGTGACAAATCAAGGCTTATAGCAAGAACATGAAGTGGAGATCTAAGAGGTAGACAGAAGAATGAACTACCGTTAGCTTTATTCGCAAGGCGCAAAGAAAAAGAATCAAGATATGAAAGCAGTAAGCAGGAAACAAGAAGTAATAAGAAAATTCAGCACGTATAATAACATAGATAATGTAGCTTGGAGGCAGTAGTAATGGGAGTGAAGACCTCGAAATGAGTAATAAGAGTAAGGAATTCTAAGGCATGGATTAGTTAATTCAGTTCCCAGCAGCATGAATATAAATTTTTCCTTTCAATAGTCCGCGACTATGATAAATAATTAGACAATTAACCGAAAATGTGAGCATGTAGTCGTTCCCAACATAGAACCCAATAAGAGGAAGAATAAGTAAGGAGAGTACTTGACAAAATAATTGGATTGTGAGGCACCTAAATATTTGAAGTCATAGTAAGCTAAGCCAAACCTAGAATTCGACTTAGAATTCCTCAGGAGAGGGTAGAGGCTCAAAGGAATAAAGGAATTAGAGGGAGCGACTCTCAAAAGTAAAGTAAGACTCATAAGAGTATCGTTACATTAAAAAGGAAAGACTAGATAAAGAATAGTATCTGGACCAAATACTTGATAGTAGATGCCTTGAAAAATCGGGGATAATAAGTTTTTAGGAGAATAAAGATGTAAGGAGTTCAAGGAACTAAGACGAGTAAGAAGGTCAAGTATTAGAGCAAAGCGTAGTAGAAAGAATAATAGACGAAGTATATTAGGAGTTTGATAGAGTATAATCTTATGAAGGTTCACAATAAGGAGCGATATCATCGATAATTAGAAAACGAATTAGTGGTAAAAGTTCAAACATGAAATTCAGATAGTTTCTAGTAGTAGTACCCTAGTGGGGAAGCCAACATCAGACAAGAAAACAGCATAATCATAAGTTTAAAGATGAGCAACATAAGCAACTACACAACACGTATAACTAGTGATACACACCACCACCAGAAGACTCAAGGATAATCCCCACCCTCCCAGCCCTCGTGAAACGACAGCAAAGAAGGTGGACTTTGAAGTTTGCCTGGAGATATCCTCAGAAACGAGACAATGCATGGCGAAAAGAAACTGAACATTAAGCCTTTAGATATAGTACCAAAATAGAATAGAAAAGGAAATAGCTCCAAGTGAGAGATCTAGAAGAGAATAATTAGATAAAATAATAAGAGAGGAGAGAAGTACTAGTTAAACAATGACAAGGATGAAGGAGAACAACGTTAAACAGGATTAGGGACATGTGAAAGGTAATATGCTTCGGATAAGCAGACAAAGATGCATATCACATAAGTTTCAGTTACATAACATAATGGGTGAGAAGATAAAAAGGTCAACAGGCACAAAGTCGGGAAGTAAAACTGTAAAGGTGCAACAACAATAGGAGAAAATACTAAGTAAGTATTAACAGAAGTGTAGTATAGTATAGAACTGAGAAAATAAGTTTACTATAGTACGGAAAACAATAGAAAGAGAGCATCCTAACATGTAACCAGGATTAGAGAACAAGTTGGTATGAAGGAATAGCAAACAGATTTATAGTGATAATGGAAGCAAAGTACGAAAAGACTATAAATTTTAGCCAAAACCAAATCGCCAGTGTCGATGTTAATAACATGAAGTATAATTTGAGCGTCGAGGTGCACGCACTTAAGCTTGAATCTTTAGTCAATTAGGGAGGACCACTAGGAGACTACCCATAAGCAATGTTTTGAATACCAGCATCATCGGTAGGCGACACCAGCAAGCTAATAAACCCTAAGCCCCATAAATAAGAAAGAAACTCATAAGCAGTTTGACAGGAGAATATATGAGGTTAAATAGCTAAGTGATGACGAAAAATATTAAAAATTAAGATAGACAAATGGAGCAAAAGATCTAGAAAAAGATTTCCTAAAGATAAAGCATGTTGAGTACGAAAAGTGGTCCAGAGATGAGGTAGTTAAGGATACTCAGCGAAGATTTTGATAAAACAAGAACAAGATAATATTTTTTAGTAAATAATTTAAGGGGTATTCACTGAATCCACAAACTCTGTAATAGCTTACCCAAGTATGGCTAAAGGTTTAAGACATAAGTCAGATATTAAGAAGGATAAAGAATAACATATACCTACTAGTCAGATGGAAATTGATCAGCCGGGCAGAGATCTTCGTTGTAAAGCCAAATGTCATTCCCGATGATATGATGTAGTTACAGTAAAGTAGAAGTTCATACCAATAAGTTAGTATACAGCTCCAGTTATAACTTTCAAGTCATGCCATTCTAGGTTCAATATGATCGTCACATATTGGTAGCACTCAGAAATCATTGAGGAATGATATAATACGGTGGAAAAAGGAGATGGGTGTGTAGTCAATCTAAGTCTGTGAGTTTTAAGAATCCCATAAATCCTGTGATCTAAGATAGGATTCCAATATTAAAGAGGATTTGAGGATGAATCTTATTTAAGGGGGAGAATTTGTAACGACTGATGGTCTCTATTATTATTGATTGTAGTACTATTTTATCACGGGATGAGTGTCACGTAATATAAAATTATGTCCGAGCGTATATACATTCAATGTTATTTGGGCCGTAACTTTCTCATACGAACTTTAATTTTTATGAATTTTATATCGTCGGAAAGCTGGTATTTGGGCCGTAATATTTTTATGAATTTTGTAAAATTTTATATTACCAAATTTTCACTTACAACCCATGTTTATATGTTATCGTGTATGTTGATAATCCCTGCCAAATGAGCGTATGAACATCAATTTTAATCAACATTATGGAGAATTCATAAATTTAAATGATTCAAAAAGAAAGGAACAAAAATAACTTATTACAAATTATTTTGAGATGCGTCTCAGGAGCGAAACTCCTTACACAACCACATCTAAACAACAATCCCACTTGGTAAGTCAAAAATTTGTTGTTAGTTTGTGTGAATTTTTTTTGAAAAACACAAAAGAAAAAAATCAACACAAAATATTTTTTACACATAAAATAATAACAAAGCAAAATTTTTATTTTTTTGTAGAAAAACACAATAGAAAATGATTTTTTTAACAAAAAACACAACAACCAAACAAAAAATAAAAAAAATAGTCAAAAATCCCCTCCCCCAAAACCATTTGAGACATTGTCCCCACTATCTGAAAAGGAAGAAGTAGAGAGTAGAGTTTAGAAGACATCACCAAGTTAATGTGGAATTGATATTGAATCTACGACTATTTAAAATAAAAAAATTACAAATTAAGATTCAAGTCCACTCTGCGCCTCTTGCCATGATCGTTACAGGACCAATTCAATTTTGAAAGAATGGGGTCGATTTTTGGTTCATAAGCTAAAAGTTGGTCAATTAAATCATCAACATTTCTTGCAGTTAGGAAGATATATTTTACCGATTTTGAAATAAACCAATTTCTATTGGCATCCTCAATTTCTCGTCGAGAAGTAGGCCACCAGCCTCGATGTTTCAAACCCGTGATATGGATAAATATTTAGCATCATTTTTAAACCTCTCCCAACATGGTAAAGTGTTTCCCTGACTCTTGTGTGGAGGTTGTGATTCTCCTGTTAAAGGAGTTTGTCATATGAGGGGGAAATATTTTTTTTAGGAACTGTTCTTGTAAATCATTCCATGTTGTGATAGATCTGACCTAAGGTTCTGCAGCCAAATTTTAGCTTTATCCTTTAATAAAAGGGAAAAAACTTTAATCGAATTATATTCATACTGTAATTTTAGTCTGTGCAAGTGTTACATACCTCTTCAAATTCCCTTAAGTGCTGATAAAGATTTTCTGATTCTAGACCGTGGAATGTGTGTAAAGGCTGGATGACACCTGGCTTAAAATTGAAACGTGCTGCATTTGGGGGAAAAACAATGCAAGATGGTAATCCTATCCTTGTGGGATTCATGAATTGTCTGAGTGTCATAGGATGATTAAGATCGCTATGCTGAGACTAATTTTCTTCTTGATCAACTAGGTTTTCAACTCGGGCATGTGAATTTTCATTTTGTTCTCGGCCATTTGATATACGATGATGAAGTGATAGAGACTCTTTATTTAATCTACCGCTAGTGATCGAGACCAGTGTTTCATGCAACCTAAATACATACTATATGCTAAAATCTAAAAATGCAAATACAATACTTACAAAAAGAAAATAATAAAAAATTCAATTAAAATTAAAACAGACAGAAAGAAAAAGAAAATGAGTTGCAAAAAATATAACAACAAAAAATACAAAAATAAAGAAAATAAAAATAAAGAAAATAAAAGAAGAAAAAAATAATTACAACGATTATTTGATCTACTAAATTTTATTCCTCGGCAACGGTGCCAAAAACTTAACACGTTAATGTCAAAGTAATAAAATAACCCGGTAAGTCCAATGTCGATCCACATGGAATAAATTTAGTAAAACAAAATAACAATTTGAGTGAAATATAAATATTGGTTGATGAAAATTTTTAAATTGAACTACAACAATAAATTAGAATACTGGGGGTTAGGATATCCACTCTTAATATTTCAAATATAGCGAAATCTTACTTTTTATAATATAAAAATTATTATTATTACCCAATTAAGTTATTTCAAGAATTAATTATGCCAAAATATAGAAAACAAGCCATAAAGACGGTAATAACATTTGTTTATAACAAGTCCAGTTAGGTACTCAATTATGCCAAAAAACAAGACATATAGGCAGTAGCAAAGTTTGTCAAGAATTAATCCAGATTTAAATTACTTATTCAGATTATAATTTATATATTATAATATATATTCTCATATTAGGAGCTTCACTCTTTACCCCAACATGATTAAATTAGCTACTCATGATTTGAAGAAAACATGCATAATTTTATTACCGAAAGAAAAAAATTACAAGAAAGCTTAAAAAAAATAAAACACACAAGATACTCTCTCCCAAATTGTACAAGAGAACTTTGAAAGAAAGCATGAAGAAAAATGAGAGGTGAGCACTTCTATTTATAGTAGAAGTTCTCATCTCTCAATTATTCATTACAACTTTCCAAATCAAATACAAACAATAAACTTTAACTAATTTATTTTTTTTATTTTTTTATTTTTTTGACTTTTTTTTTATTTTTGTTGATCATGTAGCAAATATTTGTCACATTCCACCTAAAGTGAATTGTGACATTTATTTATTTATTATTTTATTTTATTTCCTAATAATTAAAATTACATGCAATACTCATGACTTCTTCATCTATTTCAACTTTGAAAACCTCAGAATTAGAACATCTTATGAACTTCAAAGTTGTCGAGCTTTTTGTCTTCTTTCATCTGGAACTTGAATTATCTTAATCCAATATCGGAGTAAGAATTTATGGCTAATAAACGAAACTTGCGCAAAGTTGGAATTTATGAAATTGTATACTGTCAGAACGCCCTTCCAAGTTTGCGACCTCCAAAATCCAAATGTCAAGTCCGTTTTTTTTTCTAATTATGCATCCAAATAATTATTTCACCTACATACAAAATAAAAATCACAATAAAAATATATAAAACATAAATTTAATTATTATCTTACAAACATGCTAAATTAAGGGGATTAATGAAATTATAAGTGTAAAATGATTAATTTCTCTTTTATTAAGTGTATATTTTTTAATGTTCATCATTACAGTAAGACGACTCCTTTGGGGAAATATTGTGGGCAATTACATATAGTTTTGTACAGAAGCTTTGTACCTAGACTTGTTTTTGTATTTTCGGTTAATGGATGACTTGTGAACTTTCCTTTCTATGTCTATAATAAATATGACATGATATATTTTATAATTATTAATGATGTCGATGCAGAATTTTATGTTTTCATGAAATTGAATTTTGCCATTATCAATTTATGTTTAATAGTGACTCTGATATTATGGGCTATAAATCAGATTATTGTGGGCTATACATCATATGTGACAATGTGGAGATTTTCACCTTGAGTGGAATCCCAAATTACCATTAGCCAGTGATTTGGGGTTTTCATGAAATTGACTTATACCATTTTCAAGTTAAGCACTCGAACGGATCACCATTAAACTATTTAACATATACTTTAAGATTATGGATCACTATCATCCTAACATTTGACATGTTGTTACAGACTAGACAAAATGCTCCCTTGGAGATCTGTAAGGCACTAACTTGATGATCAAAGATTTGTTGGTTATTGCTTATATTATGATTTTGGCTAAAGAATGTTAATGGTGTTCCTAAATTGATTTCTTCATTAAAGAGATATGTTCAGGAATAACCTTGGATTTTGTGTTATGCTGAAATCACATTTTGATATCTCAGCTTATGGAGTTTATTTGTAGACTCGGATAAGCTTTCTGGGAGTATATTCTCTGTTCTGGTTAGGTAATCAAACAATTTGATTATGTCAAAATGTAAAGAATATATAAGTATTAGTAGAGACATTGGGAGCGTACAAAATTCTCTCTAGTGTTATATCATGAAGATATTTTCATTATTAAGGTAATAATAATATATTTTTCAGGTAAAAGGTTAACTGAGTTTACATTTGGTCTCATTTGTCAGGTAAAATAGCGGGAGTTTTCTCTATTATATTAGTTATAAAATTTTATGTTTGATATAAAACAAAAAAACTTGTGAGATACTCCCATTAGTCGTGCACTGGATATGATCTAATAAAATATACTACTTGATATTTATATGACAGATAGTATAATTGTTTGACAATTAGTGTGTCTTTTACACACACACACATATATATATATATATAATATTCATCTTTTGGAAAGGATGATTGCTCAGTCAAAAGAAAAATTGCTTAGAAAGTTGAATAAGTCTTATACATCATGGAATGATATATAATTATAGATATCAATTTAGTCATAAATGTTAAGAGCTATTTTGAGATGGCCTTAAAAGGTGTTATGTAATATCTTTAAGATATTAAGAATGAGTTTTTTTATTCATAGAGAATATAATTTGCAATCACTAAGGTTATTGAGATTAGAATTTGAATTTGATCAGTAGATAATCTATGTCATAATGAGTCATAAAAGGTATAGTGGGACTGTCACAGTTGATTCCATTATATGAGTAGAATTATTTGCAACTTATGAAGTATTGACTTAAGAAATTGCTGAGTGACTTTAAAAAAAATTAAAAGGTTTGGTTGTGGATGTTTGAAGAGTATTGTCGACTAGATCATTAAATACTTGAACAACTTAGTTGTTGAAGTGAAATATTATTATTGCATATGAGGATTGTCAATATGGAACTTAGGTTCTGCATAATATGAGTGATGCTGACCAAATGAGACATTTGAGTTTGTTTAACAAACTCATTGTAATATAGCAGACCTACTTTCTAATGCCTACCTTTTAAGCGTTAGGTTAGCTTTTGAGTGCCATGAGTATATGATACACGTCGGCATGTGTATACGATACCATGGATTGGCACTAGAGCAAATGAGAGAAAGTTTTGTGGTTCGTGCTCCGAGCGCTAATCCGTACCGTATATATATGACATGTTTATGATTACAAGTTTTTTTTAAATTACCTATTTAATGGTAGCACATCTTGTCTTTTATATACATATTCGATCAAATTTAGTTTAGATGGAAACTAATTGAGGTTTAGTGATATATGTTAGAAAAGACTCGAAAATATATAGTAGTCACACAATTACAATGAGGCTTGTAACTGATATTTGGGGGTGTCACGACTTATACTAATTTCTCAAATAAAGTTCCTGGTTGACATTTGCTGACACAAGTCAGTTAGTAAATGTCATATATCGACACTTGGTCCAATGGTTTAACCCAATGAACCATGTACCTTGGGAGACTCGTATAGACATGTAGATGTTTATTTGATAAGTAATAAATGACTCCCTAGAAGTATTCCTAACAGATGGAACACTAACATGTCACATCCCAATATATCTAAGATATGACTAACATAATGTCACCATCTCCATAAGCCACTGACATTGACATACGTGACATAATATAACTCTGTATACTTGCCTTATCCGAAATGAATCTGTACATGCATTACTCATAACTTGCCCAAATGATAATTTCTGAAAACATGTATAGCTGACACATTTTACATATGAGTCAAATAAAGTAACTTTACATAACATGATCTATACATAACAACATCATTCAACCTCATGGCCTGTCATGACAAAAATACATGTAAGTGGACCATAATATGTGCCCCTAGCACTACAGCTGGTGTCCATCATATCCAAGATGGTTATTCTGATGATAAGAGTTCTCACCAATAGGTTACTATTAACAAGTCCTGGAAATAAAAACTCAGAGTTTGAGGGGAGAGGGTAAGTCGTGGGAATGACATAGTGGCTGAATGTTGTAATAAAAATATGAAACAAAATAACTTATAAAACTGCTGGTGTTTTAATAACTCATATTCTTGAAAACCTAAACATCTGAACATAAAGTTTAAATATATAGCGTAATCATGAAAATGTTCATATGACTAGGACTTGTAATAAATTTCAATAGAGCGACACCAGTATCATAGCCTAGGGGCGTCAGACCTACTTAGTAGGAACCTAACACATGTAAATAGGGGAGCATGTAACATAAACTCATAAAATCATGAGTAAGAGGGTTTCAAGAACCATTAGGCAATGTGAGTATACTATAATAGCTAAATATAAGGGGAAAACACTCTAATGGCATTTGCAAACAATTTAATACTTGCATAATGAACTTGGAACCAATCTGAATCATGTAACATAAAATCCTAAAATCGTGACCATGTGACATAATAAGTAAGTAAACTTAGCTTGAAAACATATAAAAATTGCCATGATTTTGAGATATAGCAACATATAACATGCACATGTATTGGGCAACATGAAAACATCGAAAAGAAAACATGTTTATATAAATTTAAAGTTCGATATTCAATAACATAAACCTAGTTTATAAAACTCTTAGATTTTGAAACATGAACTATACACAACAACATCATTCAGCCTCATGGTCTGTCATGACAAAAATACACGTAAGGGGACCATGATATGTGCCCATATGATACAGCTAGTGTCCTTCCTCTCCAAGATGGTTTTTTTTATGATAAGAGTTCTCACCAATAGGTTAATATTAACAAGTCCTAGAACTAAAAACTCAGTGTTTTGGGGGGGGGGGTAAGTCATGGGAACGACCTAGTAACTGAGTGTTGTAATAAAAACATGAAACAAAATAACATATAAAACTACTGGTATTTTAATAACTCATATTCTTGAAAACCTACACATCTGAACGTAAAGTTTAAATACATAGCGTAATCATGAAAATGTTCATATGACATGTACTTGTAATAACTTTCAAGAGAACGACACCATTATCATAACCTAGGGCGTGCGACCTACTTTGTAGGAACCTAACACAACACTCGTAAATAGGGGAGCATGTAACATAAACTCATAAAATCATGAGTAAGAGGGTTTCAAGAACCATTAAGCAATGTGAGTATACTCTAGTAGCTAAATATAAGGGGATGACACTCTAATGGCATTTACAAATAATTTAATACTTGCATAATGAACTTGGAACCAATCTGAATATGTAACATAAACTCATAAAATTGTGACCAATTGACATAATAAGTAAGTAAACTTAGCTTAAAAATATATATAAATTGCCATGATTGTGAGATATACAAACATATAAGATGCCTATGTATTGTCCAACATGAAAACATAGAAAAGAAAGCATGTTTATATAAATTTAAAGTTTGATATTCAATAATATAAACCTAGTTTATAAAACTCTTAGATTTTGAAAACATGAAAAGCATAGTATTCACTCATAAAGCTGATGTCAAGCTCTACTGATCGTGTGTAAGTGGATGAAATACCCTAAATATGTACATGAATGATACATGAGCCCATGCGAACAAGGAATTTTAAGATGTCATTCTAACATCCCAAGAATTTTCAAGGCACCATTCTAACTTACTACTGGAGATTCCAACACGTGTGGAAACATTATCCCTAATGGACTGAAAAACAAGTCGACATTATTGATATAGTCAATACTAATAGACAACCATTACAAGGTGTCCAAGCTATTTTAACATGTAACACATACCATGATTATCATCCTTATTCCCTAATGCACCCTTAAGATTTCTCACGGTAACACTACCAACATCAAACCATCTACCACAACATCATCATCACAACTAAGATACAATATGCTCAATCACCATCCAATAAATCAAAGGGGTTCACAACAAAAGCACAACGAAGATTATGTTCATAACCTAACTTACCCATGGGTAAATTCATGGTAATCATCAACAATTATGATAAATCTACTCAAATTTTAGCACTCCTATATGTTTAGATATATGCCATATAGCTTCATGTGATATGTAAACAAAATTATTTGCTTAAATAAAAGATGTATTATTCAGTTATCAAATTATTGATTTAAATTGTACATTATATATTATCTTTTATACCCTAGATTACTTATGCATATTCAGGTTTGGTGTATGAATGTCATACACAATAGGATATATGAGTGTTATACATAATAGTATTTAATTATTAAAATAGTAATCTTAAATAGTCCTTAGAGAGCAAACAAAGCAAGTACTTTATTTGTAGTTTATCTATAGCTGCGGTCCATTCTACAAATATGTGACGACCTTGATCCGGGATCATTCATATGGTGATATGAGAATGAAGACACATTATATGATATGATCATATAGGACTAGACCCAGACATAAATGAATTTCTTATCATATATGTTAAATAAGAAATTCATTTCAATCTACTAGATGTTTTATATGGATTGACTGGATCTTGATGTAGACAAAATGACCCATAGCGTCACTATTTGCACAGATCATTGTGTTGTTGTAGCAAATTAACTATGTGACAAAGAAATTGCACTCTCATCATTTGTGATCAGATCACCATAGATATATAAATGAAGAGAGGTCCCTATGATTAGTTCCTGGATTGAGATGATATGAGACAGTATCAGTCCGCGAAGGATTAATCATTAAATATCCCTAGCCGTAGTATTATCGAGACTGGACATCGATAATGCGGAATAGGCTAGTATTGCACTTGTACGCGTTGTGAGGGCACAACGGCATAGTTCTCATATATATAAGTATTGGATACTTATGCAAGTGCGATAGGAGGTCGTGTTTCACCGATGGTACGGGAAACAGCTTCGCTCTGGATAGACCCTTCGGAATCCCATTGGTATTATGACTAGGTGTCTATGGGAGGCCGAAATCAAGGTAGGTGTGTATAGTCTTAACCTGAGACTTACATCGCTAATACTTACGACAATCGGTAAACTTTGGTTTTGGTGGTTGGGGGATCTTAACTGGTTCTGTGTTCACCACTTCTGGGTTTATCAGAGAGTCGTAGTGTATTGGATGTGATGTCGAGACGGAAGTATCACTCCAGTCATAATGGAGATGATGTCACGCAGGATACGGTATTAGTGCTCTTTTAGTGATGCGCATCCAATCGGGATATTATGACCAGGTCATGAATATCCGATTATAGAGACTAGTTACCAGACATCCGATATGTGTTTCGGACGGGGCAGACACTTATCCAGCCCCAGCCCTAGCACGTGACCATCCGATACTGGGCCAATATGCACAATACATTTGTATACTACGCTTGATACAGATCTATATTCTTTGATGAATGATGTCCGGAGAATTGGGAGACTTGGTGCTTTGCTAGGAGTCGACCTTGTCTCGTAAATCGGTAGAACGTAGTACTTGGTACGTACGTGATTCGGATACTCCGACGACCGTATTTACTGCCAGATTATCCGGGGATCTCATGGGTCGCTTCCCGATAATCCACCGATGACGCACAACTTGCACTCTTGAATAATCTGGGATTATAATAGAAGAGAGAGAGAATTAATCTAGGATTAATTACGGAGATATTTTATCTGGGATAAAATATCGTCTAGAGAGAGATAACGATTAATTTGGAATTAATCGGTAAATTAATATATTCGATATATTATACGAAATTAGATTTCGACGCGTAATTAAAATTAGATTTTAATTCGGGCAAACGAGTTAGTTTGGAATTAATTCGTTAGCGACGTCAAATTATTCGATTGAATTAACGTCGCGACGTAAGCTCGGTATTTCGGAAATATCGAACCCGAACGCGTGAGTGCACGTGGGCCCACTTTCATTGGGAAACGTGTGGGGCCCACATGACACATGTCAAGATATGCATTAACTTTGACACATGTCATATTATGCTTATTTGACACTCTAATGCTTTGCATGGAGATTGTGTACAATGCACTCAATGGTATTGCATGGAAATGAAGTGTTTGACACTCTAAGCCTTTGCATGAATTTGTGTCATAAGTTTATAATTATTTAATAAATTATGGCATAAATATAAATTGATTTTTGGTAAATCATTTTAATAAAAAAACCATACACAATTTCTCTCATTTCTCTCTCTCTCTCACGGCAACACAAGGGAGTGTCACTGGTTTGGAACCAGTTTTGGGCGTGAGTTAAAGGAAGCAAGAGTGGTTTCTCATGGTGAGAAATCAAGTGCTAGCACACTACAAGTCTTGCGAAGGTGGTAGGGAGGTTCCCCCATGAGACGGGATCCATCCGACGAAGATTGGAGCTCCGTTTCTTCACCCAATTTTCTGTTTTGCAGGGCAGTGGACTGCATGCAGTGGGCGTGAAAGGCAGTACGTTTTTGGGCTTGATTCATCTTCAAATCGACATAACCGATCAATGTGAGTATTCCGCTACCTCCGTTGATGTATTCATGCATGTTTCATGTCTTGTTATTGATCTTGGGACCTTAGATTAAACCAACAATGGCATCAGAGCTAAAGTTGCAAGCATGAAATTTGTAGGGCTTAAAATTTGGGTAAATGTTTGTTGAGCATGATTTGAATGAATTGTTTGTTTGAGTATGCTTATAACATGTTTAAATTCATTTTGGTTGGACTAATTTGATGAAAAATAGATTTGGAATTATTTTCCCCAAACTTGTCACTTGGCCGAATGTATATGATTTTGAATCATTGGAATTTTGTTGATTTTGATTCATTGGATGAGTTAAATCATGTAGGATGATGTTAATTTAATGTCAATTGGATTGTACTTTGAATTGAACATAAACCCTAAATTCCATACCTTGGCCGAATGTGAAATGCCCTAAATGTCTTGGTAATTTTGATTTATGAACATTGGATGTGTATGAAATCATTCGGGAAGTTAATACGTTGTCGATTGTGTAATTAATCGGATTGAATTCAAATCGGACAAAATAACCTTCCTTGGCCGAGACTTATGCAAGCATGTAATGGGTTTGATTTTTCATTATGTGTGTTTGACATGTGATAATGAATTAAGTATGATTAATTGGACTAATTTGGTGTTTTAAAAATATTGATTTAGTCATTAATCATGTAATGCACTTTAGGTAATTAAATTGCGTAATTGGATTAGTGGATTTAATTATTGGGCTTAAATTGGGAATTGGGCTTGAATTGTTGTATTTGGGCCTATTGGGCTTGATTTATCAAGTTTGGTTTAGGCCAAGTGGATTGGATCCAATTGGGCCCAAAACCTTAACCATAAAGCCCAATTGCGACTAATGAACCTTTAATGTTTAATTGGGCCTAATGGGCCGAAATTGATTTCTAAGGCATTTTGGGTGATTCCACTATTGGGCTTTGGTTGCCGAAGCCCATGCCTAAAGAAATTAATTGAAGCCCATTAGACTTAAATTAAATTGACGTTGGACGTTAATCGGACTTTGAGTCCCGACACGATTGAATTTGGAATTTAAATCGTAAAAGGTTTATTAATATAAAGTGCAATATTCAATTTGGAATTGAATAGTGAATTAGTATTAAATACATGTTAAATTGGATTTAATTATGTAGTTTAATTTAATTCATGAATTCGTACTTTGAGTACTTATTCGCAAAAACGAGTTTGACTCGAACAAAATCAAATCGTTGTTTGAACATTGGATGATCACTTAATTATCAGATTAATTAATTTGATTAGATTGATTGATAGCATGCTTGTATGTGTGAATACATGGTTGTGTTGAATGATAACGTATATCGGATGGATATTAGTCGGGTGGGCAATTTTGGAAATTGTTGTAATAAATTTGATTTATTAAATTGGACCTGCGTGTCCAGCCTTATCACCTTCTTTCTCTTTGTATTCTCTTCTCACCTATTCCCCTCTATGTATATGAGGTTTCTTTAGAAGTGTAGTGTAACGGGTAGAAGGTAGAAGTAGTACAAGTGCTAGCTTGAGTGAGAAAGAGAGAGATTTGATCTAGGATCAATGTGTAAAGTATCCATCCGCATATCGTTATTATTTTATTTCATACTCGCTTTATTATGTATTTAGAATGCATGTTTAAGGGTGTATGATGATGAGACCTTAACAAAGATAATTAAATTGGTAGCCAATTTGCACGCGAAAAACCCTCGTTAAATATCAAGCGTTTTCCTTCCATTGAGTGATTCTTACTCAAGATCCGAGATTGGCAGGGGTTGTTGGCCAAAGTCAAGCCCTTGTCCATCAAGATGTACTTTAATCACGAGCTTTGTTCCATATCGGTGTGTTGTCCAAGTTGTGGTTTGTTGGCCAAAGTCAAGACACTTCTTGTCCAATGACATTGATTACGAAGCTTCCATGTCAATGGGTCCGCGCTTGACTGGGATCATTAGGTTTGTTGTGCCAAAGCCAAGGCCTAGTTGATTCAGAGGAATAGGTTAGGGTATATATTGGATTATAGACATATATAGATATATGTTTGGGACTTGGATGTCCACCTAACCGGATCTAGGAGTTGGATGAGATCCAATTGATCTTGAGATCTACCTAGTTAATTAGCATACAATTTGTTGGCCAAAGTCAGATTGTGTGTTATTTAATGGGATCCTAGCCCACTAGGAAAACACGGTTTCCCGAGTACTCCACAGAGGGTTAGAGGCTCGACGAAAAATAGTGGGAGGCAAGTATTGAATTTGCAACATTCGTTCAATTACTCGCTAAACACGCTCATTATATTTTACTCGTCGTATTAATCAAAAGTATTAGTTGGACTAATATTTTATGTTGTTTTTAAATATATAGTTGGACTATATACAAACTTATTCAATATATAGTTGATTTTATAATTGGATTATAGTAATCAATATAATTGAATTAAATGATAGTTGATTTTATAAATGGATTATAGTAATCAATATTAA
The DNA here is from genome assembly GCA_019454045.1 of Zanthoxylum bungeanum. NCBI lineage: Eukaryota > Viridiplantae > Streptophyta > Magnoliopsida > Sapindales > Rutaceae > Zanthoxylum > Zanthoxylum bungeanum. The sequence continues at coordinate 6,736 of SKCR01032776.1, read as the reverse complement.
AATTATAGTTGATTAAATAATTGGATTATTGTAATCATTATAATAATAGTACCTTATTAAATTGATTAAATAGTTGGACTATTGAAATCAAGATAGAATTGAAAGGTTGAATATTTAAAATATATAATCCTTGGATTAAATGTTTTAAATGATTTATTTTCAATTGGGAATTAATAATAGGTTAATTTATTTGATAAAATAACTTATTATGACTAAGCCCATAATTAAGCAAATAGTAGAGCATAAAGTCTTGGAAGATTTATGTGATGATGACTTTAGTGCTTAATTAATATACTTATAATAAATCTATCTTTAGATTTAAAAGTATTAAAATTGCAATTAATAATTCTTGAAGAATGATTGACTATTCTAGTGGAGAGAAAAGTCAAAGTTTGCAATTGGGCATGTAGCACAAGGTGCACATCATTTCGATATTCTAAAACCCAAGTGGGTTGTGAAATATTGAAAAGGATAATTGACATATCCCAAAGTGACTACCATTTGGATATGGAAGACACGAAGGAATTAAAGAAAGGGCGAGGCTCTAACTTTAAAAATATTTGTCAAAGTTATGTTCACTACTAGTATTGAAATTGAATTTTATTTTAAATACTTAGTGTGGTACATAATACATATATGTATTGACGTTCAGAATCCGCTGTGAGCTGGATACTGGCTTCAAGCCGAGATTTCTTTGCGGATTGGAAACGGGACGAAAGTCGCTGTTTCGACCGTAATACCTAAGTTTGGGAACTACCCTTTGGGCAGGTACCTAATTAGGAAATGTTATAATGTAACTAGTTTTACTAGAGACATTATCTCTATATCAGTGTTTAATCCAATGCGGATAAAACCTTTATATTCTAGAACACTAAAGTGTTTTTTATATAAAGATGATACTGAGATAAATACATTGGATGTAAATAACAGAATTTATATTTTGAATATAAATAAAATCTCAAACATATAAAATGACAAATAAATAGCTCAAATTGATTTGATCAATGGAGACTTATTTGTGGCATTGTTGTCTAGGACACAATTAAACAAGACTCGTATATCCGTACTTTTGAGAAGTGGGTACTAGGACTGATTTGACTATTCAAATAAGGTCTACGAATCTAGTTTATTAGGTTAAATACCTAAAATACTATTTACTTGGTAATAGTAAAAGGGCCACCGATCTGTTAGCCCTATTCATGGTGAAGTAAGTGGGCCCATATCTAGCTAGGCTAGATGTGAACGTGAATATTTCGTGACCTTAACGGATGCAGCATCGCGTTGTGGTTATGTGTTTCTTTTGAAGAACACAGATCGGAAACTTTTGAGTTTCGACACGAAGTAAATTAACAGATCGGCTATAGTATTATTCCGCCACGGCAAGACCGTAATGGAAAATACTTAAGCAGTAGGTTTCTAATGTACATGAAAGAGTATGGTATTCTTTCATATGAGGACTCCTCCCGAGACACGTCAGTTAGACGGTGTGTTCAAACCAAAAACGAATTTTGTTGGACATGATAAAGTTTATCACGAGTCGCTCTGAGCTACTATTTCCTTCAACAGGATATGTATTAACAGTGCAAAAACTTATTTGGAATAAGGTTCCATATAAATCTGTTTGACAGATATCATATAGGATATGAACAGGAAAGAAACGTGGTTTCTCATTCCTGATAATTTGGGTATGCCAGGCATAACGTTTGGATGATACCAAACTAAAAGACCCAAATTGGATAAGTGTCAATATAAGTTATCCTAAGGGAAACCTTAAGTATAGTACTTATATATCTCACATGAGAACAATGTAATTGTTGCTCACCATGCGGTTTTCCTGAGAGGAATACCGATATGCAGTGGTCAGTGGATAGGATGATAGTGATACTCGATGAAAATCGGAGTAGTAACACTGTTCAAGGCACGAAGTCCTTAATGGAACACAAATAGTTCATCTATGATGAAACTATACCATTAATCTTCAAATACACAAGAAACTCGTAGATCGGATAGAGTCAGAAAACAGCCTAGGGTATGGGTTTCTGATCTCACCTCATAAAGATGTCAATCTTATGGTGGTGTACCATCCGACTACGTTTAGAGGAAGTGATACGAGGTATCGACTCCATGTTATGGCAAAGTGCCATGAGTCCGAAATGGATTCCATGTATAACAACTATGTTTGGATACTAGTTGTTGTACCACAAGGCATTGTGCCTATGGTACGTTAAACGTCTTCAAGGAAGACATACATGGAAGGCAACATACCAACGTGCAAAGCTAAGCTTTTGACGGAAAGGTATCGTTATCAACATTATGTTAATAACGGTTCAACCTTTTACCTGTTGCCATGGTAAATCCATTTTGAAGATGCTTATTGATAACTATATATTTCATTTATGAAATATGTTAGTTACAAATCAAAATCGCTTTCCTGAAAAGGAAACCTTTTGGAGGATGTTTACAACATCCTGACGATTTTGTATAACCGACAAACAAGGTTTGCGGGTTATTCGATCCATGTTTGGATTGATGCAAGCATATGGTTCTTGGAACTGTCGTTTTGAAATAATCATAATGGTTTATGATTTGACTCAAAACGAAATAATTCTTGTGTATATAAGGAGGTTAGTGGGAGAGCGCACTGACAGTGAAATTCCCATAAAGCTATTGTTGAAAGCTTGGCTTTCAATAGAAATTCTCCGTAGAATTCTGGGGAGTAACAACCTTTATTAGAGGAATAAAGATCTACTGGGATAGATTTGGAGTTGTTAACACTCTCTGGGAAATTGTACATTTAAAATGTACTTGTATTGGTGTCTCATACGCTTCAAGCATATGGAGTCACAATCAGGTCAATCCAAGTGACAGTAACTGGATTGAAGTTAAGAACATCTGTTAGTATCTCAGAGAACTAAAGATGCTATCTTAACTATGGAGAATGAGAACTTGAAGTGACTGGGATCACTGCTGCAAGTTTCCAAACAGTTAAATACTGCGGTACTATAAAGTTTGAATAACGGGACAGTGAGCTGGAAATCTTCCAAGCAAGATAACTGTTGCCGAATAAACAACAAATGCGGATTATTGCTGCAGCTGAGCAGCTAGAGCAATAGAAGTCTTTTGGGTCGAAAGTAAATCTAATTAGATTAGATATAGTTCTGTTAGCAGCTGAGCTAGGCGTCAGCATAGGCTAAGGAATTAAAGGTCTCATCGACGATCCAGATATATACTTCTATATCATCTGATTCGTTCGGATCATACATCGTGGCGATGTGATGATCGTATAAATCGCGTCAAACGATAAATCAAACAAATCCGCTGACGAAAACCTTTCCTCAGCAATTTGAGCGAACCGATACATAGTTCAGGTGTAGGACACTTGAGTGACTCGCAATGTGCCAAGTGGGAGATTGTTAGACAAAATGACCCATAGCGTCACTATTTGCACAGATCATTGTGTTGTTGTAGCAAATTAACTATGTGACAAAGAAATTGCACTCTCATCATTTGTGATCAGATCACCATAGATATATAAATGAAGAGAGGTCCCTATGATTAGTTCCTGGATTGAGATGATATGAGACAGTATCAGTCCACGAAGGATTAATCATTAAATATCCCTAGCCGTAGTATTATCGAGACTGGACATCGATAATGCGGAATAGGCTAGTATTGCACTTGTGCGCGTTGTGAGGGCACAACGGCATAGTTCTCATATATATAAGTATTGGATACTTATGCAAGTGCGATAGGAGGTCGTGTTTCACCGATGGTACGGGAAACAGCTTCGCTCTGGATAGACCCTTCGGAATCCCATTGGTATTATGACTAGGTGTCTATGGGAGGCCGAAATCAAGGTAGGTGTGTATAGTCTTAACCTGAGACTTACATCGCTAATACTTACGACAATCGGTAAACTTTGGTTTTGGTGGTTGGGGGATCTTAACTGGTTCTGTGTTCACCACTTCTGGGTTTATCAGAGAGTCGTAGTGTATTGGATGTGATGTCGAGACGGAAGTATCACTCCAGTCATAATGGAGATGATGTCACGCAGGATACGGTATTAGTGCTCTTTTAGTGATGCGCATCCAATCGGGATATTATGACCAGGTCATGAATATCCGATTATAGAGACTAGTTACCAGACATCCGATATGGTTTCGGACGGGGCAGACACTTATCCAGCCCCAGCCCTAGCACGTGACCATCCGATACTGGGCCGATATGCACAATACATTTGTATACTACGCTTGATACAGATCTAATATTCTTTGATGAATATGTCCGGAGAATTGGGCAGACTTGGTGCTTTGCTAGGAGTCGACCTTGTCTCGTAAATCGGTAGAACGTAGTACTTGGTACGTACGTGATTCGGATACTCCGACGACCGTATTTACTGCCAGATTATCCGGGGATCTCATGGGTCGCTTCCCGATAATCCACCGATGACGCACAACTTGCACTCTTGAATAATCTGGGATTATAACAGAAGAGAGAGAAAATTAATCTAGGATTAATTACGGAGATATTTTATCTGGGATAAAATATCGTCTAGAGAGAGATAACGATTAATTGGAATTAATCGGTAAATTAATATATTCGATATATTATACGAAATTAGATTTCGACGCGTAATTAAAATTAGATTTTAATTCGGGCAAACGAGTTAGTTTGGAATTAATTCGTTAGCGACGTCAAATTATTCGATTGAATTAACGTCGCGACGTAAGCTCGGTATTTCGGAAATATCGAACCCGAACGCGTGAGTGCACGTGGGCCCACTTTCATTGGGAAACGTGTGGGGCCCACATGACACATGTCAAGATATGCATTAACTTTGACACATGTCATATTATGCTTATTTGACACTCTAATGCTTTGCATGGAGATTGTGTACAATGCACTCAATGGTATTGCATGGAAATGAAGTGTTTGACACTCTAAGCCTTTGCATGAATTTGTGTCATAAGTTTATTATTAATTTAATAAATTATGGCATAAATATAAATTGATTTTTGGTAAATCATTTAATAAAAAAACCATTACACAATTTCTCTCATTTCTCTCTTCTCTCTCACGGCAACACAAGGGAGTGTTCACTGGTTTTGGAACCAGTTTGGGCGTGAGTTAAAGGGAAGCAAGAGTGGTTTCTCATGGTGAGAAATCAAGTGCTAGCACATACAAGTCTTGCGAAGGTGGTAGGGAGGTCCCCCATGAGACGGGATCCATCCGACGAAGATTGGAGCTCCGTTTCTTCACCAATTTTCTGTTTTGCAGGGCAGTGGACTGCATGCAGTGGCGTGAAAGGCAGTACGTTTTTGGGCTTGATTCATCTTCAAATCGACATAACCGATCAATGTGAGTATTCCGCTACTCCGTTGATGTATTCATGCATGTTTCATGTCTTGTTATTGATCTTGGGACCTTAGATTAAACCAACACTTGAGTGTACTATGAACTCCTGCATGAAGGTTATGTCATTTGATTTACAAAGTGGGGTTGTGTTGAAGAAATCCCGATCAATAGCTATGAACTTTGGGGCTGGTTTGGTGTATGGCTGGGGAACATTTGTAACATCCCTCTATTGGAGGTGCTACCGGTAGGCGACAAGTTGCCCTATCACACTCAGCCTCTGACTAACTGATTGACTAACTGAACTTGACTATTTTATGGTTATTTGACAATCACAATTTACACACTTACACTGGAGGGCTACATGCCCAACTTAAAGTAATTAAACAATTTTGATTTTTAATAATTCTGAACTTACTATGCTAATTCTGGTAACTTCGACTCTAACAACCTTAAGTAATGACTCTCATGCAACGTATACATGACTTGTACTTTAACTTTTACAATATTGACAGAACCGTATATCTCAGACCTGACTGATGAGTGGACCAATAACCCTAGTGACTGCCATCAGTAACCATCCTCTCGAGCTCGTCCCCAAAATAGTCCTGCAAAATAGAAAACACTGGAGAGTGGGGGGGTTAGATCATTTAAAAGACCTAGTGAGTTGATAGTTTAAAACATGAACTAAAAAGCTTAAATAAAATTTATTTTCTGAGATGAAATTACCTCACTTATAAGAAAAACTAATTCTTCTCTGAAAACTCTTTTGTCTGAAATGAAAAATAAATCTCTTTTTGTAAAACTTTTCTAGAAACTTTTGTCTTAATAAAAAACTATGAGATCTCTCATAAAAACTAGTTCTTTTAAAACTATTTCATAAAACTATTTCTTTCGAAAATCTCATTTGAAAAAAACAAAGATGTACGAGGGCGTTATGTATCCTCGTCCCCCCTATACGACTCAACTATTGCCTTGGGGCGTTACGTATCGCCGTCCCCCAAGTCACTGAACTAGAAAGAGGAGCGCGATAATCAATGCTGTCATCCCTGGCTCTGAAATTAGGATCTGGAGGCGTCTGTAGGATCGTCCCCCTAGTCCTGAAAGTACATGTGCACATGTCTGCTATATCCATCAATTCCATTATCCGTCAATTCCAAAAGTCTCTGAGATTGGGTTTTCCCCCAATCTATAAAAAAATCATAAACAAAATTATCTCAAAATATCAAAACATGATAACATTTCTCAGCTGGTCTAAAAATATTCTTAACTCATCAAAACGTTTTGGCAAATTTATCTAATCTCAAAGTATAACTTAAACACAAATAATCCATTAACTTTATAAAATCAATAAAAGATTATGAAAATAAAATATCCACTCAAC